>LKEA01000010.1:434855-463063 GCA_003795315.1 Cytospora schulzeri | reverse complement strand
CAGTACTTTCTGTACTTTCTGTACTTGCTGTACTTTCTGATGGGCTTCTTCTGCCAGTCAGTCAGTACTGTCAGTCCCCTTGTGTCCCTTGTGTCCCTTGTGTCCGAACCATTGCCTGTTCGGGTATGAGTCGAGTTCCCACTACCCACTTGATGGCGGATCCACGAAGCTAAGGCAGGCCAGCCCGAACATTTCCACACGACCGGGATTCAAAATGCTGGTACCTCTAGCTTTGCTCCCCCATGCTCCCACCCATCAAGGCCACCGTGCCACCCATGAGCTGACGACCCTAACTAACGTTGTAGTAGCATGGTTCAGAGAAAAGAACCATCTCAAACATTCTCCGTCTGTCCGGTCCCCGACGACCACCACCACTTTGACTTGGAATGGAACAATACATCTTATCCTGTATCTTTGTCTTTCCCCGACGAGCAGAGAGCACTTGCTACCTTCCTTTCCGAACTACAACCGCAACTCAGCGTCTCTTTCGTCTCGCGTCTTCAATGCACGAGACCGAGAACCGAGCGACCGAGTTTGCTGAAACCCTCTCACGATACCTGCATAGTTTGGTAGGAGCACGACAGCGGTAGAGCTCCTGAATCGGCCCTCTCTACCCGACCTGGTCTGGGCCTCGTAAGGGAGAGCTTGAGCTGTGTTACGCAGCATTGAGAGTATTGTCCAGTTTTCTGGCCAGTCACATCTTTCTTATTATTGATGTAGAAGGCCGATGTCGTGTACCACACATCAAGCCAATATTCAGCCCTGTCCTACGCATTGGGCGCGTTTGGCGGGTTTTTTGATGGGGATTCCGGAGAGACACCTTTCTGCTTCTTTCTTCTACTTCGTTTTCCTCTTCCTGTTCAGGCTTGGAGCCAATGTTCCAAGATTGCCAAAAGCAACGCAATACGGGCGGGTAGTTAGCCCAGCGGGACGACTGTGTAACTACCTAGGTACTACTGCTACTGGTACTGTACTGTGATGGATACTAGTAATAATCATTCACCTAGCTATAGCTATGTGCTGGTTGAAAATAACGACTCGTATACTGTACTACACATTACAATTCAGTCCCACAGAGACCCCTCGCGGATCTCCACTATGGTACTGTGTAGATAATTTTGTCGAAGACACCAACCCTTTCTCAGCCCAACAAGATACATAAGGCGAGTTATTTATTAAGACAACGGCGCTTCTTGATCCAGTCCATTGAGCCGCTAGAAGCAGCCAGGAACAAAGCCAAGCACCCAAGCTGTCTTAAGCTTCCCCGCATCTCATCCTTCGTCCGGGGTAGCGCCAACCAAACTGATAGATAAGGTGCCAGGGGAATGGCCACGAGACCTTTGGACTGGACTACATATCCCGCTGGACATAGTATTCAAGGATTCTATGGAAGGTCTGCTTGGCGACGCTATCTCCGTGCCGACCTTCTAGAGCAGACGGGGACAGGGTTTATACTCATAAACACTCTATAAAACGTAACCCACACCTGCTGTCCTGGTCCGTGGAGATGGTAAAGCATACATAGTACGTGCCATCATCAGCATGACTGCAGGTCTTGTCGTGGTAAGCAGCTGAGTTCACGGCATCGCTTCTCTAGTGGAAAGTATCGGGAATTTCTATTACAACGGCAAGATTCGGATATCAACCCGGACGATCCCTTCTCCTGCTGAGATCTCCCCCCGAGGCCAAGTTCGGGTGACTGGCCTGGGGTTCCGAGGTTAGACATCTCAGATCTCCTGCCGCCCGCGCCCGTAATCCCCGGGAGCTTCTTTCATTTTTGGGAGGGGTGGTCCAACAACCTTGGCCTTTCCCCAGGTTTTCCCCGCTCGACTTACAGGATCCAGACCCGTCCGTGCCGAGCCTGAAATGTCGACTTCACGGCAGTGCAGTGCAGTGCAGTGCAGTGCCGGGACTGACTGACAAAGACGGAACCTGGGGACTTCTGATACGCGACCGTCCTTCCCAAGGTTGCGCCCAGACTCCAGGGTCTGAAAGAATAAATAACCAGCCCCATGAAGTCAGTCGGGAAATAAGGTTGCACTGTCATGGACAAACGGAAGCTATGAAGGGGGACGGGGGGGTTTGTTGGGACCCCTGCTACACACATGGCATTTGGCAAACCAACAAGTCTTGGCTGGACCATTGGAGGGCCCCAAACCGAGTGACACTGAGGCTTTACTGTAGTACAAAGTCGGTGACAAGACAAAGGGACAATGCCTAGGTAAACTCGCGGCTCGGCCTCGTCGTGTTGGCGATATACATACTGTGGTAGTATTGAAGTGTGCCGAGTGTGTGCCAGCCCTACGCCGTTGAACACAAGCGGCGTTATTCGCTCTAACTGTGCCGCAAGTCCCCAGGCCCCGTGGGGCACGAGATGCGCGAGCAGACGAGCAAGTGCCGAAAGCAGCACCTTGCAGGACCGTTGCATGCCTCCTGCAGGATACCTCAGGTCTGTTGGTAAAACACACGCTCCACCAAACACAGGAGTAATTTCTCGACCGGGATAGAGTTTCCTGTATAATGCAGGAGTTGGAATATCAACACCAAGGTGAGTGAGTGCTATAGTGGGCTCAAGCAAAATTTCCCTCCCAGCATCCATTTTAACCACCATCAAAAACTCCCCGATCCGGAACGCCTTATCATATGAGGTGGATGCGGTCTGCCGGAACGGCCACTCGTACTTTCTTTCGTCTCGGCCCGCAATAAGTCGTGGTTGATCTCCTCGGATCTCCACCCGAAGCAACCGTTGGACCCTGCAAGCACTGCAGCCGTGGCTCTGCAGCAATGTACTCCCGTACTCCGTACTTAGCAGACCATTCCAAATTCCTCAACTTCAATTCCCCTGTCTTTACCAGCCAAGGCTCTAAAAGTCCATGCTCATGAGGTACATCTCCAGTATCCGCATGAACTTGACCACGAACGCCTCCAAGTGAAAGATAACCTTGGTTCCCGTCTTGATCCGGTGCTCATAGAAGGCAGACCATTTTATGACATCAGCCTTCAGGGCGTCGTCGATTAGTGGAAGGAGTTTGAATGTAAGCGTCTTGAGGATGGTCGTGGCCGGTATGCAGTGCGTCAAGAGGTCGTAAAGCTTGGCCCGGACCACCAAAACCCGGGCCGGTGTGTGCTCTTCCATAATTTCTCTTGCAATCTGTGAAATGAGCGCCTCCCAATCCGGCGGCGGTATTGGTGTCGAATCCGTGATTTTCTCACTGTGAAACTGCCGTCAGCATATAGAAACCTGCGAACACCAAGGTAATCTGGATCCCACGTACTTCTGTGCATGTACAGCCTCGTACATCAACAATGCCCTCCGCAGATTCCTCCCGCTCTCCTCTGCTATCCGCTGGTGCAAGCCCTTCACGACGGGCCAGCCCTCCTTCTTCGCCGACACCGCCAGCACGTCACAGATCTCTGCGTGGCTCGGCGCCGCGACCCGCACCAGCAGTGTCCGCGAGCGGATCGGCGCAATGATATTGGCCGTCGAGTTTGCCAGCAGGATCAGCCGCAGGTTGGGCGAGTACTTCTCCATGGTCCTCCTCAGCGCGGCCTGCGCGTCCCGCGTGAGGTGGTCCGCCTCGTTGATCACGACCACCTTGAACCGCTGCCGGGCGGCCTGGTCGACCTGCTGCGTCTGCGCGACCTCCTTGAGGAGGTCCTGCACCACCACGCGGTCGTAGTTGCCCACGTCGCTGGGCGTGATCTCGAGGTGGTATACCGACGCGACGATGTTGAACTCGAGCTTGCGGTTCGAGCTCGTCTGGAACACGCGCGCGTCGATCTTGATCTTCTCCACGCCCGGCCCGTAGAGCTCCTTCAGGGTCGCGACGATGCGAGTTTTCTTGCCGGCGCCCGAGGGCCCGTAGACGAGAAGGTGGGGGAAGTCGCCGCTTTGTGCCTGTTTGTTGGGTTTCGCGTTAGTAGGAGCTCTTGGCGGGGAGCTGGCCAGGGCTGCTCACGAGTGACTTGAGCCGGTCGGAGAGCTCTGGATGGTATGTGAGTTGGTCCAGAGACCTCGGCCGGTGTTTGTCCACAATCAACGCCATCTTGCTTGTATCGGACTCTCTGTTGTATTATGTACGTCTCCAGTCGGTAAGAGCTGTTGCACAAGGGATATGGCTGGAGATCGTTGCGGTTCTACTGTGCATCAGGTGGGTACATCGATGGGTAGGTGGGAGACGCGCTCTGACGCGTCGTAGACTTTCTCAATTAAGGACAACCCGAACCCTGATATCCAGGCCGGTGGTCAGGGGGCAGGGGGGGGAGGCGCGGAGGCAAGGGGTGTAACAAAGGTGCAGGATATAGTTATAGACAACAATTTTAGAAGCAGCCTCGTTATCTTTTCGACTGCAAACAAGTTGCCTGCCTTCGTGATCTTACATAGAAACGGTCATTTGGATACGTCTTCTGTGCACTGAGCCCCGCGGGTATGGCTCATTGATTACAGGATTGCGCTGTTAAGTGTCATTCGTCTGTTATCAATATCCTACTTCCGAACCATCAAAATGCACTCAATCGCCATGATCACCTTGTTTCGGCTTATGTTATGCATTCGAGCGACAGCAAGCTCGGGGTATATCCATTGTACAGCTGTTATTTTACATTGTAGCCATATTGGACCTGTCATGGTGCAGGGGACGTCGGCGCCACCGAGGACGGCGTTGTAGTGACTGCTGGTGTCACCACTGGTGCTTGTGCTGTAGGCACCTGCTTCCGTGGCCGCTTCAGATCCTCCAACGTGACTCCATCCAGCTTGGTGATGCCTACAACAGCGGGCTCTCCCTTCTTGATGAACTCGTACTGGCCTGGCAGCTTGTTTCCAGCTAGTCGGAACGCATCTCTGGCGACCTGCTCGTGCAATGCTCCTCTGATCTCAAACAGAACCCGGTTTACCGCCACTCTGCTAGCCCAATGGTCGAAGGAACCCTTTCCTTTACCCATACGCACCTAAAGAGTATCGTTAGCCGCCGTTGTCTAACCGTTGGGGGAAGGCCAGCACCAACCTCGTTTCCACTGATGTATACGCCAACATTGCAGTTCACTCTCATGTACAGCCGGTATCTTTGTCCACGGAGTCGTTGTTTGATAGTCGACTCGGCCAGCTTGAGCTGATGGGCGGTAATTGTCCTGTGATGGTCGATCATGCGCAGACCGTAATCGCCGATCATCACCGTCGTGCCTTTTGTAGAGCCTCCAGTTGCAACTCTTGGCCGTCCCTTCTGCATCTTCTTCGTCCGGTCGATGAAGGGTTCTAGCCATGACCCCAATTGGGTGGCTGTGGATGTGAATGTCCTGGCATTGCTAGCCAGAGAGGCCGTCTTCGCGACGTTGAGGGATTGTAGAGGTGTCGCGGGCGATATTCTCAGGCCCTTGAAGGCACTGAGGAGGGAGGGTGCTTGTCGGTTCATCCTGCTTGTCGGGCCAAGGTTGTGACACCTGAGGTATGTGGATGGGGTCCTCGATGTTGTGGTGGGTGCCCGGGCGTGCCTTCCGATGATGGACGGACATGGTCATCGAAAAATGTTAGGCAGGGAGCTCGGGCCACCACTGCCTAGAGTTCGGACCCACTTTCGAATTTAGTGTGGTCAACTGGTACATCCCTGGCACCCGAGAGTGGGCAAGTACAATCGCGTCACTCACGCGTCTCACTTAAAGCTCCTGAGGTCCCCTCCTAACCTCCATTTCCTTCGACAGACCCCAACTGCTGTTGCTAATCCCCCGCGAAACTCAAATCCTCTTCGATGGTTGCCTGACTGGAGGCTTACGAGAAGATTTTGATTATCAAACTCGGAGTCAGGTTTTCAATTGGTCAACATGCCTGACATCCGCAGCTTCTTCGCTCCCAAGGGCGGTGCTGCCCCAGCCAAGCCTGCGCCTAAGAAGGAGGATCCTCCCAAGAAGGGTCGGGGAAGGCCGCGCAAGGTCGTTGAAGACAGTGATGAGGATGACGAGCCACTTGTGCAGCCGAAGAAGCCGGCAGCAAAGCCCACGCCTAAACAGAAAGCTACGGCGCAGGAGCCAGTGACGGGAAAGGAGATTACTGCTGATGACTACTTTTCGTCTGCAAAGCCAAGCAAGAAAAAGGCCGAGACGACTCCCAAGAAACCTGCGGCGCAACCCCCAGTTCGGCAGAGTCCCAGGACCAAGACGACAGCCACGACCGCAAAGGGCAAGCCCGCTGCCAAGCCTAAAGCTACAACCTCTCTTAGCAAGGCCAACTTGAGCGACAATGAGGACGCCTATATGGACGATGCTGAGGATGCAGATGATATCTTTGCGGCCGATGTGAAAGGTCGGAACAAGAGAAAGAATGACGACTACATGGAGGAGGATAGTGAGGAGGAGTTCCTGCCCAAGCCTAAGAGAATGGCATCTCGTGGCAAGCCCGTCAAAGTTGAGGAGTCAGAAGATGAGGATGAGGAGGAAGACATTAAGCCCGCACCAGCCAAGACTGCCCGAAATGCGAAAAAGCGCAAGTCCCCAGAATCTGACGATGAGGAACCCGAGGAAGAGGCCCCGCGAAAGAAGGCCGCTGCGCCCAAACCACGCGCCCCTAGGAAGAAGAAGGAGCCAGAGAAGGAGGACGCCAGCTTCCAGGCAATACTGGATTCCGTGCCTACTGTCAGGCCGCCTACTCCACCACCTCAGGACCCAAATGCAAAGTTCGACTGGAGGAAGGCCGCTGGTGGTGGTGGTAATTCTGGACCGGCGCCGCTTGAGGGTACTGTGGAGATCCCCGAAGGAGAGGAGAACTGTCTGACAGGCATGACCTTCGTCTTCACGGGCCAGCTCAAGGTCATTGGACGAGATGAAGCACAAGCCCTGGTGAAGCGATATGGCGCAAAGGTCACGGGAGCACCGAGTAGCAAGACGACTTTCGTAGTACTTGGCGACGACGCGGGCCCAAGCAAGCTCAAAAAGATCAAAGAGCACGGAATTAGGACCATAGACGAGAACGGCCTGTTCGACCTCATCCGCAAAGCTCCAGCGAACGGTGGGTCCGCGAAGAACGCCGAGAAGGCTCGGCAGAAACAGGAAGAGGAACAACAGAAGATCAAGGCTGCAGCTGCCGAGCTGGAGAAAGAGGAAAAGAACCGCCGGGCCGAGGCAGAGAAGGCTCGTAAAGCTGCCGCCGCTCGGGGTGCTGCCGCCCCAGCACAACTACCGGCCGCTACCTCACAGCTGTGGACCACCAAGTATGCTCCTACACAGCTCAATCACATCTGCGGAAACAAGGCCCAGGTCGAGAAGATCCAGAACTGGCTGTCTGCCTGGCCTAAGCATCGAAAGTATGATTTCCAAAGACGTGGCGCCGATGGCATGGGTGGATATCGGGCAATCATTCTGTCTGGCCCTCCTGGCATAGGCAAGACAACTGCTGCGCATCTCGCGGCGAACCTGGCGGGATACGACGTCATTGAGAGCAATGCAAGCGACTCCCGAAGCAAGAAATTGGTTGAGAACGGAGTCAGTGAAGTTATGAACAATACGTCGTTGCTGGGATATTTCGCTGGAGACGGCAAGAAGGTCGAGAATGCCAAGAAGAACATTGTCTTGATCATGGATGAAGTCGACGGCATGTCGGCTGGTGATCGAGGTGGTGTTGGCGCATTGGCCAAGTTCTGCAAGAAGACTGAGGTACCACTCATTCTCATCTGCAACGAACGCAGACTGCCGAAGATGAAACCGTTCGATTTCGTCACCGGCGACATTCAATTCAGACGACCTACAGTGGACCAGGTCCGCTCACGGATCATGACCATTTGCCATCGGGAAGGCCTGAAGTTGCCCGTTCAAGTCGTTGATGCTCTCATTGAGGGTAGCAACAAGGACATCAGGCAGATCATCAATATGCTGGCAACCATCAAGCTTGACCAGAACTCCATGGACTTCGACCAAAGCAAGTCTATGTCGAAAGCATGGGAAAAGCACGTCATTCTAAAACCATGGGACATCTGCCAGAAGCTGCTAGGCGGCAATCTCTTCAACCCTGCAAGCAAGGCAACACTGAACGACAAAATCGAGTTGTACTTCAACGACCATGAATTCAGCTATCTCATGATCCAAGAGAATTACCTCAAGGCAAAGCCAGCGGGCCTGAGCGGAAAGGGATACAACAGCAGAGAAGCAAACATGAAGTACCTGGAACTTGCGGACCAAGCAGCAGAGAGCATCAGCGATGGTGACCTCGTTGACAGGATGATACATGGCCCACAACAGCAATGGAGTCTCATGCCAACACATGCGATATTCAGTACTGTCCGCCCTGCAAGCTATGTCTCCGGGTCGATGATCGGTTCTGAATTCACAAAGTGGCTCGGCAACAATAGTAAGCTCGGCAAGCTTAGCCGCTATGTCAGAGAGATACATTCCCACATGCGACTCAAGTCATCCGGCGACGCAAGAGAGATTCGCCAGCAATATTTGCCTATCCTCTGGTACCAGCTTGTCAAACGCCTGTCTGCCGAGGGCAAGGACTGTGTCGACGATGTCATCGATCTTATGGACAGCTACTATTTGACACGGGAGGACTTCGATGCTATTATGGAGCTGGGCGTTGGTCCTCAACACGAGGACTTGGTGAAGATCGAGACTCTGACCAAGACGGCCTTCACCAAGAAGTAAGTTTTTCCGCCACCAAAAGAGACACATCGGAAGCTAACAGACTTAGATACAACTCGATGTCGCACTCTGTACCTTTCATGAAAGCCAGCAACGTAGTGGCGCCGAAGAAGGCCGCCAAGGAAGTGCCTGATCTCGAAGATGCCATCGAGGCTGATGATGACGAAGCTGATGTAGCTGAGCCGGTGGAAGACGATGACGAGGAAATAGACCTCAAGAAAGACAAGCTCATCAAGCAGCCGAAGGCCAAGCCCAAGCGAGCGACGAAGAAGAAGGCGGCTGACGAGGATGGCGACGAGGATGACGGTGGCGGCAAGGCTACCAAAGGTCGTGGAAAGGGCAAGGCTGCTGCCAAGGGGAAGGGTAAGAAGTGAGGCACATGAAACGGAGGAGCAAGCCTGTTTTCGGGGCAGGTATGCTATAATCCATGAATTGCTTTTATTTGCTTTTTAAAGGTGGAAATTTTGGGTTTTGAGACCAGACATGCCTAAATACCATAGGCTTTACGGTCAGCAACCAAGCTGGGGGGGCTTTTCAGTGGGAGAGAGTAGGAGACTCTGATGCAATAAGGAGGAAGACTAAACCACCAGATAGCAGTATAAGAGCCAGATGCCATGGGAGCCTTTTGAAAGCAGAATGTTGAGTTTAACAATGCATGCACATATAAGCATGTTTGAGGAAGTCTTGGATGGTGAGGAAGCTATTGTCCCTGGGTACTCTGCTTCTCTTTTGTGATCCCTCGATCTCCGACCCCTATATTCTGCTGCCTGACCTTGTTGGCGTATATGGTCCCAACTTTCAACCACCACACATTTTCTCACTACTGTTATCATCCGAGCAGACGCGTAGCTCTCTGCTAGCCACATAACAGTCGCAATCGACCGGCTGTCAATATGTCAAGCCCAAAGGTATTTGAACTTTCTAGCACAATATTTCCACTGCAAGCAACCCACCTTGTTCACCTAAGATCAGATGAGTATCAGATGGGCCTTCACAAGAAGTATCACTTTTGCCCTCCTCAAGGCTTCACAATATTTCAAGGCCGTTACTGACCTCCAGCTGGGTACCAGCAACCTCGATCTTTCGAGTCCACATCCACAATGTCTTCCATGGGAGATGGGCAGGATTGCCAAAGCGACGATCAAAGTACGTTCATTCTTGATGATATATATAAACTGTTACACGATCTCACATTCCTATCAGATGCTGCGCTTGGGCTGGTTTTGCCAGGCTGCAGCAAAGGCAAGGACCACAGCAAGAAATGGAACATGTCGACGACCATAATGCAGACCTACTTCGCCATGAAGGGTCCAGGTGCGGACATGGAGGATCCTCTCATCAGCTGGATCGGCAAGCAGGAGGTGGACAAACAAGAGAACGGAGAGCCTACGTAGGTTTCCTCATTTCGTGTTACTGACGCGATTTCAATAGAGACTGACCAGCTAATCAATTACCCATCCATTTTAGCCTCCTGGGAGCTGTTGAGGATTCTATCAACGAGCGAGTCGAGTGGAAAGTCCGCGGACCTGCCAAGTTTGAGGACGAGGACGAGGGGCGCATGGCGGTTTTCTGTTACGTTCGCCCCAAGATGCACCATATCACCATCGACGAGAGCTTCGACGCCGACAAGCTCGAGGAGATTTCCCAGACCTTTGACAGGATGGGTGACGGATGGGCCAAGTACGCGGCTAGCGAGGTCTCGGACGATGGCGAGGGCGATCCTGCTGATGGCCGAGTATCTCCCTGCACTTTTGCTCGCTGGGCTCACGGCGCGAAGAGATGGGACGAGCCTGGAGACAAGTACAAGTCTATGTGGGAGGAGCGGGAGACCTATGAAATCCCTGTGAGTGAAGAGCTTCTTCAAGCACACCTATCCACCATTTTATCAAACTGCCAACTATACAAGACAGTCTACTATACTAATGCAAGGACGACAGAATGACCGCCAGCGCCCTGCTTCTCCAAACACCGCTTTACCACGAAGATTGAAGGAGCGTAACAAGGAGAGGTTGTATGATGAGGAAGACGGTCGAGACTTGAGCCCCGCCTGCAGTGGCTACGCAAAGACCGAGCCGTCTATTCTCTGGTCGCCTCCACGTAAGTCTCAGATTCCAGTCGATGGGTCCCCTCATCGTTATGATATGCATACAGAAGCAAATAGTTGCTAACAGACCAAACCAAACAGCCATGGACCCTACCCTACCGTACAACTTCTTCACCCACCAGTTCGACCGCATGGACCCGATCCTCATGCGCGAGGTCCGCAAGAACAACACCTCGACCGAGCCCTCGTGGGGTGTATCCTCGGCCTCGCGGCCCGAGGCGTACACGACCTCGGAGGTGGAGGCCGCGGTGGACAAGTACTGGGGCGCGGCGCGCACGGCGGGCATCATCGCGGGCCACCACCGGGCCCTGGCGGCCCTGCGCGCCAACGAGGAGCAGGCCAACGCCCACAACGAGCGGTACCGGCACGAGTGCCGCCGCCTCAAGCACGAGAACCGGCGGCTGGCCGACTGCCTCGGGCTGCGGCGGTCCGCGCGCGAGCGCCGCGTCATGAGGGCCGTGCAGGGGCACATCGGCGAGCTCAACTACGAGTGCAAGGCCAAGATGGCAGAGGTCAAGGCCCGCCTGCGCGAGCACGAGGGCCTGTGGCGCGAGTACGAGCTCCACCGGGGCGTGCAGCGGCGCCTGCTGGCCGAGTTTGGCAAGGACACGCCCGAGGAGGTGTTTGAGATGTACCCTGATGTCTGGGAGAGCGAGGAGGACAGGAAGAATCGCCGGAACTTCTCGTGAGGTCCGGACAAACGGTACTAGAGTGTGTTTCTGTGGAGCGTTGATGATAAGAGGGTTCCACGAGTAGAGTGGGAGTTGCCCATTGGGCGGTTGTATCATGAGAATGGTGGAAAACCAAAGGTGGCTAGGTATTCCACATAATTAAGGGGAAGAGAAGAACGGAGAAGGGCCGGCATGGATGGCAGAGTCTGGCGTATATCGTGTGATAGCCCGTAGGCCCTCTCCGTATTAGAATGTCAAAGCATTTGATCTTTATATACAAGAAGGGATAAAGCATATCCCTCATCTAATCCCGTGAGAGTGACCTTGTCACCATCCAATGTCATAAAACTTTTTTGTTTTCCCGGTCATGAGAGGAGCAGTCATTATACACGCCCGCCTGAACGCCAGCCAGACTATACGGCAACATATGAGACATGAAAAAGTGTAGTAGTGGTACAAGAGGAGATTTAAAAGTCAAAATGGTATGTTTTCGGTGGTCCCCCTTTATTTGTTCTTGACAACACCGACCTTGGCGGCACGGATTATGCGGGTGTTCAGCTTGAAGCCCTTCTGCTGGGTGTAGAAGACGGTGTTGTCATCCTTGTCTGGCTGGGGCGACATGAAGGTGGCCTCGTGCTCGTTGGCGTTGAACTTCTCGCCGGTAGGGTCGAACCTCTCCAGGCCGTGCTTCTTCAGGGTGTTCATGAGGATGTTCTCGGTCATCTTCAGGCCCTCGTGCAGGTTGGCCAGGTCCTTGTGCTCGTCGTTGGTCTCGGCGGCCTTCAGCTTGTCCTCGGGCACCATGGAGAGGGCGCGGTCCAGGTTGTCGACACTCTCGACCAGGTCCTTGGCGAAGCTCTGGATGGCGAACTCGCGGGCGTTCTTGACCTCACGCTGGGTGCGGTCCTGGAGGTTGCGGAAGTCGGCGACGGAGCGAAGACATTTGTCCTAGTTGTAGAGTCAGCATAACCGCCCCTTTGAAGAAATAGCCTCCGATTCCCCTTATGCGCCCGCATGCATACCTTCCAGTCTGATGCCTCCTTCTCCTTGGTCTCCAGCTTCTTCTTCAGTTCCGCCAGAGCCGGGTCCTCAGTGCTCTCAGCTGCCTCAGCATCCTTTCCTGCCTCCTGGGTGTCCTTGGCAGCCTCGCTATACCATCGTGCGGCGGCGGGTTGTATGGTCCGTACTGCGATGGGGCTAATGAAGGCCTGGGGCCGGCTTAGAGGAACCTGAGCAATTGACCGGCTGGCGGAGCGCAGGGCTCTTGAAGGAACAACGAGGGCTTGTCGAAGCATCTTGGACTTGAACTGAAACCTAAAGGGGTATCTGGTTTGGGTGGTATGTAAAGAAAAGAAAAAAAGAAAAGGGAATTTTATGACGCAGAAGTGGTCGGGTGGTGTTTGATGTTGCCTTTGGAAATTTTAGCCTCACACTGCAGTAAGAGAGAGAGCTTGCTGCGTCAGTTGCACCACCAGCTTAGAAAATCCGATAAGCTCCGATAAAGCACCCACCACTGACTGACTGCAGCACCCAAGCTCTTAGCCTGTTAGCCTTGTATAGTGCACTGTGAAGACACCTGCCCGGGCTGGCTGCCGCTGCCGGGGTGGACGATCTGTCAACCGTGCACGGGCCAGATCTTAACTATACTAGCATTGGCCCCCAGCGGCTGGCTTACTTTGTTCTGAGCTTTCAGATGAAGCCGGATTCTAACAGCGCCTTCCCTCAACGCCTTCACTCCACAAACATTTCTAAACGGCGACTACTTTCCACCCACCCATTCTAACTATTGCTTGCCTGTATTCCTGTGTCACTCACCCCTGATACTGAGGGGTTCTGAATACAATTAGTAAACCCTACATCATCTCGGGGAAATATTTAAGACCCATCCAAGGATCCTGCACCCTTCATCCCATAGCCTCCTCGCCCCCAGCCTTGGGACACCAGTCAAGATGGATCACTACGACCCCATGATGCTGGATAGCACCGGCGACGCGTCGCGAATGATGGAGATCAAGATCACAGAGGTAAGCAACGGGCGCCCAGCACCAGCACGCGCCTGACCGTAAACCCGCCTGTATTCTAATGCGACGCCTGACCATCAGGCGGACATTCACCACGTCAACTTCAACCTCGCCAACGTCGAACTCTCCCTTGCGAACGCCCTGCGCCGAATCATCCTCGCCGAGGTCCCCACCATGGCCATCGACCTGGTCGAGATCGAAGAGAACAGCAGCGTTCTGGCCGACGAGTTCATTGCGCATCGGCTGGGTCTGATCCCCCTCAACTCCAAGAACGTCGACGATGTCCTCTACTCCCGTGACTGCGAATGCGAACAATACTGCGAGATGTGCAGCGTCAAGATCACCCTGCATGCCAAGTGCACAACCGAGGGCGAGATCATGAAGATCTACGCCCGCGACCTCGTCGTCGACCCCATGCGCCCCAACGAGTGGGTCGGCAACCCCGTCATCACGGACCCCGATGGCCAAGGTCCCCTGATCGCGAAGCTGCGTGAGGGTCAAGAGCTCAAGTTGACATGCATCGCCAAGAAGGGAATCGCAAAGGAGCATGCGAAGTGGGCGCCGACCGCCGCTGTTGGATTCGAGTACGATCCCCACAACAAGCTGGGGCATACCGATCTGTGGTTTGAGGGCAAGGGGGAGGGCGCAAAGGCCGAGGATGAGTGGTAGGTTTCAGGACGATCAAAGTGCAATGTTGGCACGAGACGAGGCTAACATGAGAGCAGGCCCGAGAGCAAGTACGCCGCCTTCGAGGAGCCGCGCCAACCCGGTCAACCGTTTGACTTCAGGGCCGTCCCAGAAAAGTTCTACTTTGAGGTGGAGAGTGCGGGTAACCTGGAGCCGGACGCCATCATCCTGCAGGGAATCATGGTCATGCAGCAGAAGCTTGCTGGTCTGATCCACGGTCTCAACGAGGGTGACGGCGCTGGCGACTACGGCGGTCCTCGTAGCCCCGACGGCATGAACGGCGGTGATCCTTGGCAGGACAACGGCTACACGACACCTTACGGAAACGGTGGCTTCGGAGGGGCTACGCCATTCGGTACTACGCCCTACGGCGGCTCAGGACAGAATGGGTACTAGACATTGGTCTTGGCTGAACGAACTGCGGGGGTTGGAAAGATTTCCAGGCACTTACCTTCTCGGCTGCCTCACGAAACATGGTCGAGAGAGTCTGGCCATAAAACAGCGATGCTGCAGGTCGGACGGATTCCCTTAGTTGACGAGGTTCCGTGACATATCGACCAGGTTGGTTGGTACGTGGGATTTTGTCTGTTGGCAACTCAGGACAAGACTAAGACATACATACCCCAGGCCGTCGCACATTCTGGCCAGGCTGCACCAGCCACTGCTGCAGCAGGAAAAAAGTACCCATGGAAGGTAGGAAAGGGGTTGTAATTGGTTTTCGGAGGTGTCGATGCCCAGCGGATGAAGAAGATAGATACCATGATTGCATTGAACGGCGTCAGGCTGCTTTTGGGTTTCGGTTAAGGAAAGGGGGGGGGAACTCCATCATGGTCTGGAAAAATAAGAACAAAACACGTCATCTGCCTCGGAGGTTTATAAGATGACAGACAGAATACTGATTCGTAGACTTCGTCATGAACTACTGAATAAATGATGAATGCTACTACCTCTAACCAACCTAACCAACCAATCAACCAATTGCTCGCTCGCTCGCTATCTATATATGTATGTATGTATGCGCCGCATGAATGTTGTGATGCACTGCCCTTCCGAACGCCATCGAACTCCGACATGTGTGGCTGTTACGCCGGTATACGCTTCATTAAGAAAATGAAACAAAACAAATACCAAATTGACCCGTCTTTTACTAGGGGTCATCCAAACCCTCCATTCGTCTATATACCTTGCGGTGCATTTCTAAAAATATGAAAGTGCATATCGTTTGCCTTGTACAGAAGGTCAGTCAGACAGTGCTCTAAAGGAGAAACACCACAGCAGCATTATTGGTCCACTTACGGTCCAAGCCTCAAGAAACTCGGCACCCAGCCTTTGAACATCCACCCGAGGCCCTCGGCAGCAGAGATATCCTTCAGCAGCGTCACAATGCTCACGCTCTTGCCCGACTGGGACATGACCCTCGTCTTGATGACATCGATGGGACTCGTGACCGTGGCGGCCATGACGCCCGCCAGGAAGGAAGCCGTAAAGTGGGTCGTCAGGTCATCCACCATGGGCGTGTACCCGATCAGCATCCTCTTGAAGGTGTCGTAGCTGGCCAGCTGGCTCGACGTCATGGCGGCGGCGCGCATGCTGTTGGGCAGCACGCCCCGGAACCAGCTCATGATGCCCTCGTCGCGCGCCATGGCCACCATGCCGTGCAGGGCGTGGCTGTAGTTGCGCCTCTGGGCGCGGGGGAGGACGGCGTCGTGCTGCATCCGGACGTTGCAGATGTCGGCCGCGTTGCCCGAGATGCCCCCGATGAAACCGGACGTGCACGAGAGCGCGACGAGCACGGGGAAGGAGGGCTGCGTGCCGCCGTTCTGTTTCGTCAGGCGCGTCTTGACGTCCTCGTAGATGCCGAACCGCACCGTCGAGTAGGTCAGTTGGCGCAGCAGGGAGGCCGAGAGGCCGTGGTACAGGCCTGGGATGCCGTGGCCGCCGAGTATGTGCTTGATGGTCCCGAGCATGGATCTCGGCATGTCGCCGGATCGCATCTGGAGGCGTACCTGTTTGTTTTTGGCGCGGTTGTCAGTAGTTAGTTACTACTATACTACTAAGGGACCAACCACTAGCCGGGTTTGACTTGGGCGAGGCCTGGGGAACGTCATTGGTCTGGGAATACCTTCACTGTTGAGACGGGATGCGCGTGTCAGCTTAGTCGCGAACTCGAACTCGAAGAGTAAGACGGATGAGTCTTTGGGATCGGTTTCCTTTTTACTAACCTAGATCTAGCGGATGTGTCACACAAGCCGCCATTGAACTGGCACTGCCTCCGAACCAGAAGGGATATTGAATGGACGAGCTGCTCATTTGCTTCTTTTGTTTCAGGGCCATTGCCGGCGCCGAAGTGGTGGTAGCCTCCTTCTCTGACTGCATTGTCGGTTATGCAGCTTAGGAAGAAGGCTCAATACTGATTTCTCACATTCTTCCTTCGTATAAGTATGGTAAGTGACGGGAGAAGGGGGGTTGGTTAAAGAACAGACAAGAGACAGGGACCGGATATTAGATCTCCGGAGACACGGGGGGCGATTCGCTGTATCACGGGCCGATGGAAGTTGGATCTGGAACAGGAACAGGATCAGGTACAGGATCACGAAGGGTGGAACATATAAAAATGGCCGAAGAAGTAATGACGACGCAAGGCACGCACGCCGGTCAGGGTCTCTCTCATACATACCTGACATATCATAAATAAGGTACCTAAGGTATTATACATACCTACCTAGGTAGGTAGGTACTACACACCTGCAGCTCTTACACACCAGTCTGGGCATCTGACAGGCTGTCAGGGCAGTCAGACAATACTATGGTACACAAGCAGACAAGTAGTAGAGTAAGTGCTATATGCAGTAAATAGTGGGGCACGTCATTATGCATCGCTCCAGATGTTCAGTGCTGGAGGGGACCCTTGCATCTCAAGTGCTTTAGGGGGGGCCTTTGGGTACTGGGGGACCTGCGGGAGATCACCCGGATAACCCGTCCACTCCCGTATTGTCACAGCGCAGGCCGCACCGGCACCGGCAGCTTCAGTGGTAGCTTCAGCGGCAGGCAAAAGCTCTCAAACCAGACGCAATTGGGAAATTCTGAGCTCTAAACAAAGATCACAACTCAACTCACCACCTACAGACTTACAACTCACGCTCTCTACGGCTACGAAGGAATTCCCATAGAGCTGAGTTTGGGCTCTAAAAAGAATTCATATCATATTCTGTGGACATGGCATGACAGTATCGTTAAATAATACCAAGTCACAATGGCTTCTCAATGGCGACTCATACTTGGTGCGGCTCCGTGTAAACTCGGTTCCGTATCGCCGCTCCGCCGCGTCGTGCCCCTCCGGGACCAGCTAAGGACCAGCTTCAAGCTCCCAAGAGCCACTCAACGTTCCTGGGCAGCCTACTCGACAGGTGACTAGTCCTCCTGAAACCAACGAGGTCCTCTAGGAATACTCTGACAACCATGAAGCTGCCTCGCCGGCCACCACCACCACCACCACCACAAGTCCCAACTCCGCCCCCTCGACAGTCGAGATAGACGGCCGGACCTACACCACAGACAGCTGGTTCAATGTCCCCACCAACGTACTGGCCGCCACAAGCCGCAAGCTTCACCTACAGGATGATCACCCCGTCTCCATAACGCGCCAGATCATCGAGTCCGTCTTCCCCGCGCCCACATACAAGTACTACAACGACTTCCACCCCGTCGTCTCGGTCGAGGAGAACTTCGACTCGCTGGGCTTCCCTCCCGACCACCCGGGCCGCGCCCGCTCCGACACGTACTACATCAACGAGAGCACACTCCTGCGGACCCACACGAGCGCCCACGAGGCGGCCATCTTCCGGGCCAACGCCAGCGACGGCTACCTCATCAGCGCCGACGTCTACCGCCGCGACGAGGTCGACAGGAGCCACTACCCCGTGTTCCACCAGATGGAGGGCGCGCGGCTGTGGGACCGCGCAAAGGCCCCCGGCGGCGACCTGGCCGCCGCGGTGTGGGCCGACGTGGAGAGGCTGCCGCGCCACAACATGAAGGTCGAGGACCCCAACCCGCCGTCCCACCCGGAGCGGAACCCCCTGCAGGCCGCACACCACTCCCCGGCCGAGGCAGAGGCCATCGCCGCGCACCTGAAGCGGTCGCTGGAGCTGGCGGTCGTCGAGATCTTCACGCGCGCCAAGAGGGCGGCGGCGGCGGCGACGGCAGACCCGGAAAACAGAGACGCCGACGACGAGCCGCTGCGGGTGCGCTGGGTCGAGGCGTACTTCCCCTTCACCAGCCCGTCGTGGGAGCTCGAGGTGTACTACGGGGGCGACTGGCTCGAGGTGCTCGGGTGCGGCGTCACCCAGCAGAGCATGTACATCAACGCGGGGCAGCCGGGCCAGCTGGGCTGGGCCTTCGGCATCGGCCTGGAGCGCATCGCCATGCTGCTCTTCAACATCCCCGACATCCGGCTCTTCTGGTCCCGGGACCAGCGCTTCCTGGGCCAGTTCGCCGGGGCCTCGGCCGACCCGGACCGCC
This sequence comes from Cytospora schulzeri, assembly GCA_003795315.1. Lineage (NCBI taxonomy): Eukaryota > Fungi > Ascomycota > Sordariomycetes > Diaporthales > Cytosporaceae > Cytospora > Cytospora schulzeri. The sequence continues at coordinate 444,440 of LKEA01000010.1, read as the reverse complement.
TGATCCGGCGCTTCGTGCCCTTCTCGAGGCACCCCGGCTGCTACAAGGACGTGTCGTTCTGGCTGGGGTCGACGACGTCGGCGGCGGGCGGGAACACCAGGGCCGCGGGCGCGCACGACTTCCACGAGAACGACGTCATGGAGGTCGTCCGCAGCGTGGGCGGTGACGTCGTCGAGGACGTCAAGCTGGTGGACGAGTTTACGCACCCCAAGACGGGCAGGAAGAGCATGTGCTACAGGGTCAACTACCGCAGCCTGGAGAGGACGCTGACCAACGCCGAGACGAACAAGATGCACGACGAGGTAATTCGTCAACTGGTGGAGAAGTTGGGCGTGGAGATCAGATAGGCTTTTTCTTCACCGACGGCGGTGCCAACAGCCAAGGAGCTGTATTTCGTCAGGTTGAATAGTGACGACGAGGCCACTCACTGGGCGTTGGGAGTGTGGAGAGCACTGACTAGGACTTGACCTCGTCTGTTTTGTTTGTTAATGGACAGGCAGCTTTCTGAGGCTCTCACCCCAGCCAGGGACTGAGCCCGAATGAAGGGCGCAGCTCTGCTGGCTTCAGCTCTACTGGGGGAGAAACGTGTTCGTGTGGCTAAGATCAGTCTGTTGCTGTGAGTGGAAGACGCAGCAATGGCTTTAGTTCACACGTTAGTCCGGCGCAATACGCGGAAATATTATACAAAGAGCCCCCCCATTTACACGGTGTTCACAAACGATAAGTTCACACTAAACAACGAATTCACTGTAAGACTATATGCGAGCATGCGAGTAAGAACCGATCCACTTTGGCGGCGGAGACCGAACCGACCTTGTTCCATGCTGGGCATGGCTCTTGTCGTGATCTGATGCCGTGATGCTGGCTTGTCACCTAAGGGAACATTCCATCGAATGGGCATGTGTGGGACTTTCAAAGGTTGTTACTGTATAATGTTGGGGCTATGTATGTATGTACAGTAGATCTCCATGTACAGTATGGAGGGGCAGAGGGGTCAGTTTGAGGGGGAAGCGTTGTTGTGGAGTCTCTCCAAGTTTACATAGCCGGATTGTGTGGCCCGACCCTCGTTAAATACTATCCTAGCGGCCTACCTGCCTAGTTTATAGCTGGGGAATCCCCTATAGGATCCATATGGGCACAGGTACATATATTAAGTGAATAGTCAAGCGAGAGAGGGACGGACTATTGACTTATGGAATGTCAGAGATCCAAGAAGGTTTGTAGAGAAGGAGAATGATGGTGGCTGTGCAGCAAAAGTGTTTCCCCCCGACAGCCAAGGGGTTAGAGGGTTTAGAGACGTCACTAAGGAAAGAAACCTCGAGGGTCTGGACATCTGGAGAACTTGTAAGCCAAGGAATAATATACCTACTGTACTTACTATATCATACGTACACGACGATGGCGGCATGGCTGAGGAGGATCGAGAGGAGCGCCAACGATCGAAATCGAAAAGTTGTTACTCAGCACTAGCTGACTTGGCTGCTCCCTCGTGCAAAAATAAGTTGCGATGGCCGTGTTGTTGATGATCTGATGAGATGCAAGATTGAATATTGGCTGTACATAATCAAAGTGTACGAGATGGGAGGCGAAAAGGCGTGCGACGAGTTTGTGGCTTGTCGTTTATTAGTGGCTTTCTTTTTTTCCTCTCTAATTGTCTGACCGCTTTGGGGGGGGGGGCGCTTTGTCGTGTCCCCTGTGTGCCCTGGCAATTGCGATTCAGTTGGGTTTTAATGCGGTCTATCTCGCATTCCATGCTGTAGACAAGAGTTATCAATTTCGTGTCGTCCATTAGACAGATGAGGATTTCCCTGGCAGTATGGTATTACTGTACTACTGCAAGGGTTGATCACCCGTATCCAGCGGAGACGATGGGGAAATATCATGGCTGGATTGGAATGGCTGAGGGCATGTCAAACGTCATCAACCAGCCGGAGGCCGATTGGTGAGAGAGGGACGGGAAGGACGAGAGTGACGAGAGGGACGAGAGAGGGCTGAGTTTAATCTTGTTTGTACTTTGTCTCTCTGTAACGAAAGTAAAATATCACCGGGAAGAAGGCGAAGGCTTGTGCAGTGCGGTGCGGTGCAGTGCAGTGCAGTGCAGAAAAGCATGGACGTTTTGCTCCCCCCCTCAAAGGTTGTTTAAACATGCCCAGCATTGGAAGGCCAGATGGTGGTGGCCAGGCCTTGCCAGGGCTGCCGGGGCTGTCAGGGTTGGCCCATGGAGGTGGCAGGGAGCCCTGGAGGGTTGGGAGGGAGCAAGAGCTTGGGCCTTGAGGCCGCCTCGGCGAGGCCTTCAACTGATCGAAGACGGACCGACGGGGATTTGGGGGTGTTTTTTTTCTTTGTTGATAACTTTTCCCCGACAGACGTTGGCTCTTTTTGAAAACGTGAGGCTGTGTAAGTTTCGACCTAGCCAGACCACTCGGCCGGCCCTTTCACTTTTTTGATGCTGGCTCTGTTTGAGGCATCTCCGCTTGGGGCCAATTGGTCAATAACAATTAACAGTGGTAGACATGACTGCCAAAAGCCGGCAGTGTTAGCCATGCCCAGGTGCAGCCATGCAGATACAGCCAGCAAAGCCATGGTTCATTAGGACCTGGCCAGCCGGTTCGAGCAAGGTCACTGTGGCTTGTTTGCTTGTTTCCAAGGGTTCCAAGGTTCGCTATCGTATCAGCGCATTATGGCTCATCTCTGCTCGTGTCAGTGTGACTGATGGGTTGAGTTGGTCTGTCGTGTACGTAGACAGTTAGTGGCAAAATTGTCAGGAGGCAACTTACTGCGGGCAGTACCTAGAGGTACCTAGGTACCTAGTAGTCAGAGTCTAAGACCCCTCGTGGACCTAGACCGACCTGCCGACCTACCTTGCAGCACCAGTTGACGCCGCAACGCCGTGACGCCGTGACGCCTCGGACGATGCGCAGCCATCAGGGGTAAAACTTTCCGGGGCAGGGGCACAGGGGGGGGCATATTCCAGGGTTGTGCAAGCTGTAGTATGTGGTGTACCTACCTCCAGGCTTAGAGAGATATACCCCACCTGAGCAACTGGGGGTAACTTACAATACGCATGCAGTACAGTGCATACGCAGTAGGTTGCTGCATCAAAAAAAACACCGAGATGCACCGTACAGAACCACCTGAGCAGCTGGCAGGCCTTCGCCCTCCAACCACAGGCCATGGAATCCTCATCTCAATGCAAATCTGCAAATCTTCCCGCCTGCTTTGCCGCTTGCATGCCGCTTTTCAATTTCAACCTGCTGCTCTTCAGAATTTGCGGGTCATATGCTACCATATGCAGGACAAAAGGGCCGTGACTGCTTCCGAATGGCTGTGGTTAATTTGCCTAGTACACTACCCAGTATATTTTGTATGCGACCGTTTCTTGCTTATCTTGTTATGTTTCATTCATGGATCTCGTGGTTGGAAGCCATACAATACACAGTAGACACACGAGACAACCCTGGAATTGCTGAATAGTTCAGTGCCTACCTAGGTAGATAATTACCTAGATAAATGTTCCATGGATGGTACTTGTAGAGAGGCTGGGATCTACTGTGATATAGAGATATCCTAGGTAAGTAATACCTACCCAGGTACCTAGGTAGGGTAGGTAGGGTAGGTATCTAGGTAGGTATCTAGGCAGGTACTTGGATACATTGTCAATCCCTCGGGAATCGAAGATCCCACTCTTTTGACGCTTTGGCCTTGGGTCCCCTCCCTTAGCGCCCTTCCCTATCACTAACACTGCTCAGCCACAATCTCTAAGCTCCCGCCATCCAGATGTCGCTTCGATGAGACCCTGTCCATAGCCATCGTCAAACACGCTCCGCAGTTCTACGCTTCTGCATAAGAACCACCACACCTCCTCACCCCAGAAGTCACCGCATCATACTCGCCATTCGCATTCAACCACAACCATCCACGATCCCAATAACAACACCAAACAATCAACTCTTCAACAACAACAGCAATCGCTAACAGCGCAATAAAATAATCACTACCGCCCCTCTCCCACACATCAACACTTTCATCCTGCGCGCATTAAGGAACGCTCGCTACCACTGAAACAACCAACTTCCTCCTCTTCTTCACCACACACAACAACAATCACAACTCACAAAGATGGCATCCGCAACATCATCACCAGACCTCAGGCCACAAGCGCCTTCTCGCCAATCTAGCCGGTCCTCCCGAGTATCACTCAGTCTTGACCTCTCAGGCCTGCCACCACTACAGCAACCAACCCCTGCAACCAACACTCTCCTCATAACCAACCTCTCCGACCTGTCCATCTTCCGGCCCGACAACCTCGAGACCATCAAGGATCTGATCCTCAAGACGGCTCCCATTCACACCTGGGCGCCCCTCAAGTCTTTCCGTCGCATCCTCGTCTCCTTTTATACCGAGGCCGACGCTATTGCCGTCCGCTCCATCTGGGACGGCGAGGCCGTCATGGGCGAGCGGTGCCGCGTCTACTTCGGCCAGCCCACGCCCCTCGACGTCTCCCCCAACACCCACCTGGCCCTCCCCGACGCCGGCAAGCTCTTCTTCATCAGCCCGCCCCCCTCCCCGCCCCACGACTGGGAGCAGCGCGTCGAGGGCGCCCCCAACAAGGAGGTCCACGCCGAGGACCTGGCCGAGGCCCTCGCGAGGCTGCACCACACCAAGGCCGCCAACGGCGCCAATGTCGCCGCCGAGCAGTCCCCCGTGAGCCCCGTCGAGGGCAAGAGCCCCGGCGGCTTCGGTGGCCCCTCCCCCAGGCAGGCCAGGAGCCGCAGCTCCACCCTCATCTTCCACCCCGACAACCACGGGAGCAGCCCCAACCTGCCCTGTGTCCTGGTCGATGACATGACGGACGAGCCCGAGGACTCAGTCAACCTGAACGATGCCGAGCCCAAGCCGCTTGTTCACACCTCGCGGCCTCCCGTGGAGCTTATGAACGACGCATAGGCCACCAACTACCACAACAACAAAAAAGCATGTTTGACTTAGTTCGTTTCTTGAGAGGTGTTTGTTTGGCCACGGCGTTGGAGATGGTGTTTGGGGGCGCATTACTGGAAATTGCATCAAACCTCAGGGAGCATTTTTTGTTTTCTACTCGGTTCATACAGCTGCTCAGGCGGCATTATTACTACGATAGACTACGAGGGAGAGGCATCGGCGTTGGATTTTCTAGACTGGCAGTCTTCTTGAGGGCATCGTTATTACGAGAGACAGAGAATTGTTGAGTTGATTGTACATTGGGGAAGAAGCTTGGCTTGCGGCTGAGGGCCCATCCAGTCCATAGCAGATCAGAGTCCCATAGCGGACCAACAAAGAATGAAAGAGATATAAAAAAAAAGACACTTACCTCCTTTGCCCGCGCCCATATCCACCCTTGCCAATGTGTCTAGATTAATACGTGCTTAGTTCAATTTTCCCACTCTAATCCCAAATCCTATTCAGTCAGCAGCAAATCCGCCACCTTCCTTCCTTCCCGCCGCAACCCCCCGCCCGTATAACGGCTCAGGAGACCACGCGAACAGCTGCCAACAGGGCCGAGGCGGATCCGGATCCAAGCCAAGCCACGCTCCCCACCAGGGCCGCGGCGAGGACCAACGTCGCCAGACCCCGGCGTTCAGCACCAGCAACAGCAACAGCGGCAGGGTGAGGAGCTGGGCCGGTGCGCAGCCCCAGATCCTTCGGCCCGCTCGGCTCAGTGGTGGTCTGGCCCAGCTGCGGCACGTACTGGAATTCAAAGTTGGTCGCCGTGCCGAGGCCGAGGGTCTTGTTGTGGATTGTCATCTTGTAGAAAAACTTCCTCACGCGCTACATTTCCCCCCCAAGGCAGACAGGCTCTCCCCGTCAGTCAATGTTCGCCTTGTGTGAACTTTTGTGTTTCTGCCGCCGTAGGATGTCTTCTGTTGGCAGGGCTGGCTGGGGTTGAGAGGAGGTGGAGTGGAGTTGGGATCTATTCCTGCCACACAGATGGGAGGAAGCAAGCAAACAAGCGAAATCCTGACACGTACCTCGATCTTCTGCTCGTCCCAGGACGGTATCGACCTGTACAGGTAACACACAGCCATGAAGTACAAACACTGCCCGGCGACCAGCGCACTGTGCCAGAGGCTGGGCCTCTGTATCCCCAACGCGTCGGAGAGTTCCCGCCCGTTCAGCCAGTGCGCCTCGGCACACAGGAACTCCCTGCTGGCGTGGGCCGGCGGCAGACAGCTCAGCCCGGTGAGGACGTTGTTCGCCAGCACGCCCGACATGTCCCCCGGGTCTATGTCGGCCTCGATGAGCGACTCGAAGAGGACCCTCGCCCGCCGGTGGTCCGCCAGCCACGGCCGCGTGGGCGTCCCCAGGAGGTGGCCCACCCAGCGCCACAGGGCGGTATAGTCGACGATCTCGTGCTCGCGGAGGTAGATGCCCTGCCGGGGCAGGCCGAGCCAGACCAGCGCGGCAGAGAAGGTGAGCACGGTGCCCATGCAGTCCAGGTCGTTGATGGGCACGCCCCACTGCCCGACGTCGAAGTAGCCGGGCCGGGCGCCCTCCAGGGCGAGGATCCTCCTCCTGACGCTGGCGTGGAGCAGCCTGACCTTGACGGAGCTGGCGAACCCTTCCCCGCCGGGCTGGATGCTGTCCAGGTCCTTGGTGACCTGGAGGATGTGCTGGAAGGTCTCGAGCAGCCGGCGCTTCGCGACCTTGACGCCGAAGCCGCCTGTCCTGGCGAGCGTCTCCACCACCCTGCGCCCGCCCATGCCGCCTACGAGGGACTGGAAGGTTAGGCTGACTATGGCGGGCCCGCCGTACCGGTAGAAGACGTCCTGGCCGCGTTTGATCTGGGCCCAGTCTACCCATTCGGGGATGTTGTGGATTTCTGTCCAGAGCTCATTGAGTTTGGGGTCGGTGGCGTGGTGTTGCTCGAGGAGCAGATAGAGGTCCCGATGAGGTTGTGGTGACTTCTCCTCTTGACTGTGCGGTGAGTTGTCTGGACCTTCCTGTGTCCCTGGTGGACGAGGATTTGATGATCCAGGTGGGCTTATCTCGTCAAGCCTGTCTAGACACTCTGCTCCCAGAATATCGTATGTATAAGTCAGGTGCCTCATCTGCTCTTTGGTCTGGTGCTCAGGGGTCCATTCGAAGGTGTAACCCCAACTATGACGCATGTCCCTTGTGTCCTTGAAGAAGAACATATCGTGTCTTCAGGAGAATGTAAACGCGGTGGCAGTGACTTCTGACAGGTCTCGCTGATTGCCAATATTGGACAGCCTTGAGAGAATGTCAAGAAAGCACATTGATATCACCACTCACTAATGCAGGGGGATATTGCATAGAAATTGGATATGTGCATGGAACATAGAGCGAAACTACTTCACTTGAAGCTTCATGGTTACAAGCGTCCCAGGACTCTGCGTGTCATTGAACATCTTTCTTTGACATGTGCTAGTCAACTTTCCGTCCAAGGGTGGCGAGTAACTCCTCACTCTTCTCTACTGTGGTACTCAGCCGAGCTGCTCCTTGTACAACACAACTCCCTGAACAGAAGTGCTTCATTCGTTATTCACCATGTATATGTCTCAGTTCCCAAAACAAGTGTAGAGTCGAAAGTTGACGCTTGTCAAGTCCGCTGTTGACCAAGGCGACGGAAGAGAGTGATGGGCGCCGATGACAAAGAAGGTGACTTCGTCTCAATGCGCAATTGAAGTTGAAAGTTCGGCGCCGGGGTGCAATTTTAGCGGAGGTGACAAGCGTTACGGCACCTTCCGCCACAGCGGGCCCCCCGGCCCCGGCCCTTCCCCCCTGTCCAACCGCGCTGCCGATCAGCGATCCAAACGGTCCCCCTCGCGCCTGAAAATTTTCTGGGAAGGCATCATTCAATTCAGTGCAATTCAATGCGAACAGCGCAACCCAACACCTCAAAGCCACATCGCAACCCTCTCAACAACCCCCCAAGTCTAGCGATACTTCATAATGGCTTGTTCATGTCGCACATCTGCTGCGCGGATGTTCGTTAGAAGCCTCACAGAGGTTTACACACCACCGAACAACGCCTTCGCAAGGACGGCATGGCACGACACTCGTTCTCAGGTCCCCATCCACCACACCACCCGGCTAGGCGTCTCCTGCCGGCAATTACACGCATCTGCACGGGCACGTAGCTCAACCCAAGCCGAGACGGCCGAAACAGTGTCGTCAGAGGCGACTACACAACAAGCGTCTCGAGGGGAAGAGAACTCGGCCCAACAAACAGAGGACGACATACTCTTCGAGATACAACTACGATCCAAAAATGCCAGGAAGAAGGCAAGAAAGTATGGAAATGCGACCGCATCGGGCCCGGTGACGGGGGAGCAGGAGGCCCAGGGGACACAAGAGACACACGAGACACAGAAATTCCAGGTGACGGGGGAACAGAAGATCCAGGGGACGCGACAGACACAAGAGGCCCCGGAGACACATGAGGTCCAGAGGACACAAGAGGGCCGGGAGACACAAGAGACCCTGGAGACACGAGGGGCCCAGAAGACGCAAGAGGGCCGGGAGGCACAGGAGGAGGTCCAGGAAGTCCAAGAGAAGAAGTTCGTGGGAGTGACGAGAATAACTGTGGACGAAACAAGAGGGTCCAAACATTCCGAGCGCGGAGCTTACTTTGAAGGAAGGGACAAGCCAAAACAGACCAACCGCGAACCCATCCTCGAAGAAGAAAAGAAGAAGGACTACAGGCCAACCTGGGCGATACAGAAGGAGGCCCTGAAGGCCAAGTTCCCCGAGGGCTGGATGCCGCGCAAGAAACTGTCCCCAGATGCACTGAGTGGGATCCGGGCACTGAACCAGCAGTACCCGGAGATCTACACGACAAAGGCGCTGTCGGAGAAGTTTGAGGTGTCGCCTGAGGCCATCCGGCGTATCCTGAGGAGCAAGTGGGAGCCTGCTGACGACCGGGAGGAGGATCGCCAGCGAAGATGGTTCAACCGCGGGCTGAGAGTATGGGAGAGGTATGCAGAGCTGGGCAAGACGCCGCCGAGGAGGTGGCAGAACGCAGGAGTACAGGCGAGGCCGTGGAATGGAAGGAGACTGGAGGAGGACGAGGAGGAGATGGAGGAGGAGGACAAGGAGCACAGTGTCAATGAGGAAAGGCTCAGACGGCTGAGGACGCAAGTCAAGTTGGCCAAGAGTCTGATGTGAGGTGATGGACTACTTGGGTCGGTCTAAATCGTAATTGTAACCAGTATACCCCCCTCTGCAAGCAATATAATGGATGGATGTACAACACGAACTACTGGATATACCCTCTGCCTGGAAAGAGAGACACCAGGTCTTCAAGCCTGTTTATCGATAATGTTAGCCCCTCAGGAGCCTCTCCACAGTTGTAAAGTTTGTTCTGGCCCTGAGTTAATTATTGTAATACTACCTATAGTACCTACTGGTAATGTACGGGGGTAATCTTGGGGAGAAATCTTGGGGATATCTAGACGCTAAAAAGATCCATGAGATCCATGGATGTCCGATGTTCCGATGGGACCATGGGGACCCCCTTTGAGATTGAGTTTCCACGGTTAAACAAGCACATTGGTCCCGACTCTCTGGGCCCCAACAACCTGACAG
>LKEA01000010.1:413923-434819 GCA_003795315.1 Cytospora schulzeri | reverse complement strand
CCCCCCGCGGGATTGTTGCATCATACCCCTGGCGTTTACCCGAAAGTGGCTTCATGTTGGATCACAGCCGCCTGAGCATAACGATCATCAGATGGAATAAGCCTTCACGAACTATTCATATCTAGCTGGTATTTTCTGCACCGACTTTTCCAATCTCATCGTCATCCTTCTTTACTTTCCCCTACTTTTCCTCCCCCTCATCTCCGCCCGGACGACGGGATTTTGAACAACGTGTCATGGCTCCCCAATTGATGAATTGGGCCCAATCATTGTAGAATAGAGTTGTTCACTGTGGATGTGTGTTGACTTGGCATTGCAGTTGAGTGAGGTGAAAAAAAGTTAACCATGTCAGTCAGGAGCTGTCAGGCATGTGCCTGCCCTTTCCACATGCACTTCCACATGTTGGCAAGCGCCAGAAAATACATATGTACATAGTACACACACACGGACCCCATCTTTTTTTATACATATAATTCCGTATTAGGACCAGCGTGACGGCGAGGAAGAAGCCGAAGATTGCTTCCATTTGCCGCTCTGATCAACCTCGTCTCATGCCTTTTTTGATCTTATTCAGCTGGATTGTTTCTTGTTCATTTTGCTAGACTTGTCGACTTCCTTCTCTGCCTTCCATTAGCAGCAAAAGAACATCCTGATTGATTTCTTCTTTTATACTTAACCTACCTACCTTAGGCACATACACACATAAGGTACCTACATAGTACCCACTCGCCCGCCTCGAAAGCGCCTGCCGTCTAAGTCCTCCTCGAACAAATTCTCGAGCTACTCAGGCAGCAAGAACAGCTCTAGCCGCTCCTTCTCCTTCTCATTCACTGTACGTGTGATACCGAGATTTGCATGTGTGGATCAAATGCTCCGATATGCTTGCGATCCACCTGCCATCACTCACTCACTCGTCTCAGTGGCTGACCTTAACTTAAAAGGTTTTCCCTCTCTTGCTCTTGAAGGCCTGTGGCTGTTGGAGAGCTCCCGAGACATAAATCAGACATTACATTCCTGGATACTTTGATACACCTTCCCGTCGAAACGTTGCCCGGGCTTTGGACATTGCTCTCCTCCCCCTTTGCTTACTTGCTTCCCGGCCGAGGCCAGAATGCCGTCTTCATGAACTCAAAGTCCAGATTACAGGATCCTATAGCCATCCGTCCAGCCATGGCGTCCACCCCTTCCAATCGGCATCTTAAATTGACGCCATCTAACCAGCAAGTCTTCTCCAAGACTCCGAACCGAAGCCGAAACTATGAGCCGCGCCTATTCTTGAAGAGGGTTGCTGGTACAACATGCAGCTCGCCAACTGGCTTTGACTCTGTCGAGCGTTGTTTTGCGTACATTGCCGGAGGAGCTGCTGTAGTCGTGGATGTCGAAGGTGGACAACACACTCAGCGGTTCTACCGGGCCCGTCCCACGGCCGTCCCTGTCTTCTCCGTTGCTCCGGTACTCCACGGGTCTTCCAGCCCTAACGCGACGCCCAAGGCGAACGATGCTAGGAACAGAGTGGCCCCACGGGAATCACCCGGCCAGGGCGACTCACTTGCCTCGAAAACATGGACCAGTCGGGAACGGATCAAGGCTGCAACATGTGTCTCTCTGAGTAGAGACGGGAGGTATCTCGCCGTGGGCGAAACCGGATACGCTCCAAGGGTTCTCATCTTTAGTCTGCAGGACGGCTCCTCTTCCGACCAGCCCCTGATGTCGTTGAGCGAGCATGGGTTTGGAGTTCGAGCTGTCGCATGGTCTCAGGATGGGAAGTACCTCGCCTCCCTCGGCACCGTGAACGATGGCTTTATCTTTATCTGGAAGGTCGACCCCCGCAACGGTTCGGCTAGGTCTTTCCAACAGAACAGGTGTACGGCCCAGGTCAACGGCATGGTTTGGTTGGGCAACACTCTGGTCACTTTCGGAACTCGACACATGAAGGCCTGGAAAGTTGACGATGTACCACGACCGATTTCACCTCCAAAGAGGGTCCCTACTGTCAGAGACCTCAACGCTGCAGACACCCAGCGGACCCTGTCGGGTCGAAACGTCGTTCTCGGTTCTTTGCTGGAAGCAAGCTTCACGTGCGCGCTGAATTTGGGTGCAACCCACGCACTACTTTGCTCGGACAGCGGCGATGTGTGTCTACTTGATGACACTAGTGGGCAGACCAAGTTGACGCGGGTCGCCGAACTGGGATTCCCCATCACTTGCTGTACCAAACGTGGCCCGGTGGCGGTGGTTGGAGGCAAAGATGGGCAGCTCGTCACTCTCGATGTTGACTCGACCCTGGCCCTGAACCCAGACCTCGCAAAGGGGGAGTCGGGCTTGGCCGGACTTACTGTCGCCGGTGTTGTGCAGGACCAGCTTGTGACAATTGATCCGGAACGGTCAATCGACATCTGGGATGCGGACAGTCTGCCCACCATGCCCGCCCAGAACCCCACACGAACCCGGTTAGCTGGTCAGAATGACTCTATACTGGGTATCCAACAAATTGTCACACAAGAGGATGACGACCCCGTTTTCTTCACCTGGTCAGGATCCGGAAAGGTGTTCTTATGGGACTTGAATGGTGGTCTGAAGAGGAGTTTTGACATTGCCGTGGAGGACTGTCAGACAGGCAATGACAAGGAGCCTATCAACCAGTTGTGCGTTGTGAGGGCCGATGACCGTGGAGGATTCTTTGCAGCTGGTGACCGAGTGGGCGTGTTGCGGGTAGTAGACGACGCTACGGGAGAGCTGCTTCTGGAGACGAAGGCTCACTCATCCGAGATCACCCACATCGCCATTCACCATGACGAATCGAAAGATATCATAGCAACATGCGGACGCGACCGAACCGTCCAACTCTACAGCCGGACGCCTAATGGAGCCTTCGACCTCTTACAGACTCTGGAGTTCCCTGCCAGGGTCACCAACCTCATCCTCTCGTCGGACGAGAAGGTCATCACCTGCTCCCTCGACCGAAACATGCAGATCCACGAACTGGTGAGCAAGGACGACGAACCGCAGGCCGTGGCTGCCATTCATGCCAGATCGATTGCACTCAAGGCGTCCCCAACTTCGATGGCTCTGGACTCCGGTTGTCGATCAATCTTCGTGTCCAGCGTTGACCGTGCCATCTACCAGTTCGACCTCGAAAGTGGCCGGCAACTAAACAGCTTCAAATGCACGGATGAGAAGGGTACTGAGAATGTCGTGGTTGAATCGCTCGTATTTGGGTCTTCCAAGTGCGGTGACGAGGGATCGTTTCTTCTGGGCCTATCCAACACGGACAAGTCTGTCAGAGTATACGATTCCAACACCGGGGCTTTCATGGACCGCGAATGGGGCCACACGGAATCTATTAACGGCGTTGCACTAGTCAATGACAGGGACACGGCACGGAAAGTCGTCAGTGTCGGTTGCGACGGAACTATCATGATATGGGACTTGAACCTGCGAGACCCAGAGGCAAGGGCAGGGAGCGGGTCTCCCCCGCCCGTGCGGGATGCAGCTATAGGTGCCAGCCGGCCACCATTGCGCCGTGTCCTTTCGAAAGCCGAACTGGCAGGGTACCAAAGGCCAACCTCGAGCGGCGGACGGCGCTCTCCACCGAGGACACTGCGCCCACGGAAGTCGAGGCAGAATTTGGCAGCCCCTCCCACGAGGACGCCGACAACCATGTCGCAGTTCCAGAATACCAGCCCATCCAGCACGGTGGCCGGGGAGACGCCCTCGCGCAGGGCCTCATCTACACGATCAGGCATCAGTTCGCCGCCAAGTAGTCCCCCGTCGACGAGGCTAAAGCGGCGGCCATCGCTCCCGGCACTGGGCGCTGCCCCCTCGAACCCCACAGCGCGCAAGAAGACCAGCGCCATCAACCTGCGCTCCTCGTACGGAGGCCCGGGCCCCGTCCAGGCGGCCTCGGAGCAGACCTGCCGGCAGCTCCGCGCCTACCGCAAAAAGCTCGCCTCGTCCACCGAGACCATCAGCCCCGAGGCCATGACGGAGCTGGACGCCGAGCTGCGCCTCACGATGGCCGCCCTCGGCGAGAGGGCGAGCAGGGGCGGAAAGCAGCAGGCCCAGGCCCAGACACAGACCCAGGCGCCCGCCAGCGAGAGCGTCCTGGGCGGGCTGCTCGACCAGTACAGCGAGAAGCTGGTGAGCATGCTGGACGAGAGGTTGAGGCTGCGGCTGGCGGAGATGCATCTCAGCGGCAGCTCGACCCCGGCACTCCTGACGCCTCCTATTGATCTTGAGCGGGAGCGGCCTAGGACGGCGGGTGGGGGGACTTGACTCCTGGGTCTGCGGGATAGATGAGAGATAAGAAGAAGGAAAAGAAAGGAAAAGACACGAAAAAGGGGAGAGAGAAGAAGAATTTCCTCCCAAAGAAAAACAACAACAACAAATCTACCCAGATTCACTACGCTTCGTTCCTTTTGTTCCAGTGTGCCTGTTTCCCAGGCGTGTATATCTATCTCTCTTTTGCAAGGCGTCTCGGTACTGTCGCGTATACACGGGCAAGGCGTTCTTCAGGCGCTACACATTCGTTTCTTGTTTTCTTGTTGGGCCTTTTCCTTTTGACCATCTTTTTGTTACAATATTTCCTTTGCTCGATCGTTCTATATATGAGATGGGGGGTAAATGGGGTATAGGCCAGGATGGGACCTGAGCCTCGCGGCTCCGTGGATTCGGTCACGTCTCTGTTTTTCTGTCTTTCTTGGATTTACTGGATTTTGGTACGCAAAACAAAAAAAGTACACAGGTGATACCAGACACCCACAGCCCCTGGGTCGGAAAGGGAGAAAGGGGATCGGTCAATGCCACTGAGGGAGGAAGGGAGGAGGCGGTTTGATTATGGCTCGGCTGTACGAAAGATTAGCATGCAAGTAGTCCATGCTTATATGGGACCGAGCCGCGGTCTGAATTGGAATCAATCCTCTACGGATGATGACCTGACTTCTTGTTTCTTGTGGTCCTTTTACCTGCCAGCGCCCTGACATTGAACTTTGGGCAGGGTGCCAGTATCAACGGTAACGCACTGGGAGGTAAACCCGTCCATATGTGAAACTATCCGTCGCATTTTGGCACAATTTTTCTGTATCTGTGTCTCTATCTGTCCGTTACGATGCGGTTCACGTCCTTTATTGGTGACGTGTCTTCTTGATCTTTATCCTCCCCCTTCCACTACTATACTACAAGCCCCTCCTCGAGCGCCTCATCCCTCTCCAGCCTCTCCAGCCCCTTACACACGGCACCGTAGACCCTCAGCGGCACGGCGACCTCGAAGCTCTCACAGGTGAGGTTCTCGGCCGCGACGACGACCAGCCCGCCGCGGTCATCGCGCGAAATCTCCTCCAGGAGCGGGTGGGGGCCCTGGAGCTGCTGTTTGTACGGCTCCGACGACGACATGAGCCGGCGCTCCTGGCCCTGCTCGTCTTCTTCGTCCTGATCCGGGTCTTCCTGTTGCTGTTGTTGTTGTTGCTGTTGCTCCTGCTCGTCGATGATGCGCTGTTCCACATCCTGCGACGGCACCACAAACTCCAGCCTGATCTTCCATTCCAGGCTGATGCCGCTCGTGACGAACTCGGGCGTCGCGCTGATGGGGATGGTGGGGCTGAAGACCATCCGCCGCGAGAACAGCGTCGCCTCGGACGAGAAGACGTGTACCTTCCTGGAGGCGCGGTGTATACTCGCCTCGGAGCGCACTGCCAGGCTGGGGTCGACCCTCTCCGAGGTCTCGAGCGCGGCGTGCACCGCGTAGCAGGGCACCTCTGCCCCCGCAAAGTCGACTGCCATCGTCACCACCTCGCCAAGGCGGTATGCCGGTCTTGCCAGCATGACAACGGCGACTTTGCGGCCGTTGCGGGCAATCTCAAAGCGGTTGGCACTCTGTTGGCCCTCGGCTGTGAGATTGCTTCTGATGATGGCCATGTCGATGGCGTCCTTGGCTGTTGTTGCCTCCTCGAACACCGAGGGTCGCCTAGATGAGGGCACGGCGGTTGGGGATAGCAGCCCTGAGCCCGCGCCGTGGCGGGAGTTATTAATTAGTTCGTCAACATATGATAGAAATCCGTTCATCGAAGACTGTGGGTCTGCCTGCTTCGCACTCTTATCCCGTGCTTCGGCCAGACTGGACTTTCTGTCGAAGTACAAGCTGCCCCTTTTGTCGACGGTCCGTACCCGGGCCTGGTCCCGTAGCATGATGTATGGGGACATTAGGTCGTGGCCAAGTATCTCGCCGTGGCTGTTGACACTCCCCAGCACGCGAAATGGTATTTCAACCGATTTGACCTGCTGTTCTTTTGCGCCCCCAGGCCGTTGCGTTCCAATCACAAGGCTATATGTTATCTTCATGGCTTTTCCTTTATGCGTAGGCGGGAGACCCTTGGGTAGCCTGAAAGAATACTCGAAAGCTTTGCTTTCACCAGGGGCTAGTTGTAGATCGACGAAAAGGATGGACTGTGGTGTGGACAATAGTGGCACAGACCTGGAGCTTGCGATTCCTCGCATGTCCTTGATGCTGCTCAGCTCGCCAGCACCCAGCAGCTCTCCCAATGAATTCGTGAAGCTGCCCCAACCGAAGCCTCGCATGAACCCACTCTCCCGTTTGGAAGTATCTAGGCCCACGACTCCACCACCCTGGCCTCCAACAACGGCCTTCCGCTTCACTGGTTCGAAAGGCGCCAAGCTGACCAGCGACGCATCGAGGGTAAACGAACCCTGGACTTGGGCATATCCCATCATCAACGTCTCGGGCCGCTTAGTCTTCTGAGTGGGAAAGTTGGATCTTGCTCGCAAGTGTGGCGGTCGTCCATGAGTTCTCAATGGCTGATGTAATACGTATTCCGAAGCCAGTGTTTCCGAAGAGTTGTTGCTCATAGCATAGAACTCTCCACTGCTCCGCGGTGTACCGGTTATGCTCGTCGTCGACAGAACCCTCGTGGCAGGAGACATTATCTGTTCGTTGATGGTTGGTACCGACCCCTTGGGGCGCAGTGGTATGTTTGCCGGTTCCCCAAGAGGCGTGACAGGGATCTTGGGCGCATCCGCGACAGCATTCCTCGAAGCAGGGCCGGTCGCATCGGGGAGCGGCGGGGGAGCCATGGGGAACCTGAATTCTGACAATGCAACAGAGGGAGTCCTCGGGGAGGGAATGGACCCAATGGCAGGAGTGTTCGGTCCGGTAGACGCGCCCGAGGGTCGGCGGAAAGGGGAGCCCCGGTCCGGGGGGTATGAGGCATTGTATAGGGGTGAGGTCGGGGTGTTAAAGGGTCGCTGTTGATGTGAAGCTATGGAAAGATCAGCGGCGCGACTCGATACGCCTTGAGGGTATGTCACCCACCATGTCTTGGGGGGCCAGACATCGGAGAGCCCCGAGAGACAATCTGTAGACTCGCGGACCGGCCATGGCCCCGGGCTGGCCGCGAGACGGTTGAGCCGGCATTACTGGTAGCCTGGCTGTCGACCGAGTTGACAGAGCCTATCGAGACTACGGACACAGATCTCGCATGGTTATGACCGTTACTCGGATGGTTATCCGGGGGGTGGGAGGGAGGTAGCCAGGGAATGGAGCCTTCGCGATTGCGGGATGCCTTGGAGGGGAGGCTCATAGACGAGCTCGAACGATGACCGCGACGGGGAGCGGAAGAGGAGGCGGAGGGGGGCGGGGCCAGACGGCTTGAGGCATAAGAATTGGCGGCACGATATTGATTGTTTGAAGGCTTCAATTGATGCTGATTCGAGGTGCTGCCACCGGCGCTGGTGGGGGAAGCTTGGGCTACATTCTTGAAGGCGATGGTGCACTTCAGTTCCTCGCCCGAGTATACGATGGGGTCATCCTCGAAGCGAACAAAGACCCTGATGTTGCCAGAATCCGGCGACATGGTTTAAGCTCCTTCAAGATGAAGGAGTAGTGGGAGAAGAATCATGAAATGGGGCTTGAGCATAGCTGTGGTCGACAAAGGTATGGTGTCTGACACAGCTCAGCCCTTGTGCTTGTTTTGATGTCAATGGATGGATGGATGAATGGATGGATGGACAGACAGACACAGACAGACAGACAGACACAGACAGACAGACAGACAGCACAGGCACATGCATGCAGGCACAGGTAGACCTTCCCTACCACTTTTAGTGTACTGCCACTGCCACCACAGCGTACGTCAACTGGTAGCTTACCTCAAGCTAGGTACATACCGAGGCATTTTAGTGGGCACTTATGTAAGTACTTAGGTACCTAGGTACCTGGGGGAACTCCCGGAACTCACGCTGCAACTTACACGGAATATGGATCCGCATACTACCTACTACCTAAATACTTACTTAGCACTTACTGTACGCAGTATACAGCACGTCTCGGACTGCCCTTTGCTTTTGCATCAACTGTCTCATCTGCTCCTCAACTTCAGAGCTTCCAACCTACCTAGATACTGACTTCAGGTGATATATTCCGTACTTGAATTTCCCATGCAGTCAATTCAATCCGTTTGGGTCTATCAACTCCAGTAAACAGTTACCAAAAATCAGAAGCCTGCCTGCCTGCCTGACTTCTTCCTGCCTCATACATACTGTTAGCACTTTCCCGCGCGCGTAGGTCTTGAAACACACACACACACATAACACCATTTGCACCTTTGTTGTCTTGAAGTCCACCACAGTTTCAGGCCTCCACACTTTGGAAAGTCTATCGTGAACCCCACAGCGCGTCTACATGTAACGCGTTGCCTTTCCCTCCCTTCTCTTCCAGACCTCCAAACCTTCTGATTTGCGCCTGGCCACATCACCTGCCTATCGCGTTACTCGACCAGAACAGCGGGCGAGTGCTGGTCTCTCATTTGTTTTGTTCCCGCCTTGAGATCCTTGTCCACTACTCTGCAGGATGGCCATCATTCATGAACTTGGTCTAGAGGTCAGTGTTCTAGTCGACGGCGCGGAGGCCACAGAGTACACTCCAGACGAAGAAGCGGAAGTCGACGATGACTTTGGCCCTTCTACCGAGAGACACCATTGCTACGTGGAATCAATCGATGATGCCCACTTCGCAGTCCGTGCCAGGGTTACGTCGGAGAACAAGATCGGGAAGAAGTGGATTGAGAAGTCACCACAACATGCGTTCTTGGTCGATTTGGTTTTTGACGGGAAACACTCCGGGGGCAGTATCAAACTTGACAAGCGCAGAAACCCTCACTTCCAGGATGGCGCCGTTGATTGTACTACCAAAACAAAGCGAAAATACCGGTTTGCCTCTGTTTCCACCGGTGCGCTTACCCTCTCATAACACACCAAGTACAGAGAACTGACAAGTCTGCAGTTGATGATGCCAATAAGCAACGCATTGCCAAAGACTTGAAGGCCGCCAAGAACTTGGGCCTTATTCAAGCAGTTGTTTACCGCATCATTGTCACAGGCAGAAAGGCGAAGACACGAACTTCCTACGCCCCCAAGATTGCCGAAGGGGGGATTTCGCTCGCCGAGAAAGCCCTCAAAGGCAAAGCAATCTCCCATGGGACAACGTGAGAAAACAATTGGCAAACAGGAGGTGACCATTCGCGCTGATGCTGTCCAGATTCTCGGACCCGATCAAGTATGATGCGTCGCCCGTCGATGTGACGTTCGTGGATTCTTTGGGGTCTCCATTGGCCGTCTTCTACTTCAAGTACCGCTCCAAAGGTAACGTGCGGTACCTGGTCCTTATTCTGGCTTCAACCACTGACCATATACAGAGTCTCTCCAGCAAGAGTTGATTATTCCACGCCCAAGGAGCTTATCCATTGAGCCCGACGTGGATAATCTTTCTCCAGAGGAGCTTCGCCGCCTCGCTAGCGAAAGGCTCTTACAGATGAGGGTGAGTGAGATGTGCGTCCACTGTTACTCAGTTTACTGCTGACCATCTCCTAGGGCAAAAACAAGCGAGCAGCGAGCATCAAGGATGAAGACGACAGGCCCTCGGGTTCCGGTCGAGCTTACAAGTTCGTCAAAATCGAAGGCGGCAAGAAGGCCATTGACCTAACCGAGGACGACTGATGGTCGATGACCTGCTGCTCTTGTGGATACCTCCGTTCTCGGCTGTACTCTTTGTCAGTACCTTTTGCGTTGCTGTTTTTGAAGTCTTGATCCAGCTCTCATGGCAGCAACGTTCACCGATGATAGTACATCATTTGCCACGGAGCACGAGAAGGAGACCAGACTGTACTTGCCAAAAACTTTCCTTCCTCTATCTTTTGTGGCGGAGGGTGGCTCTTCTTTTGTTCTTGTTTGTTTTGTTCATCTGAGCTAAGGCCAGATTATTTGGAATTAAGGCAGCTTTCGTGTGATCAACGGACCATATGTACACTGGCATGGGGGCATTATACCCGGCATTTGAGCGCTTTTACTTTTCATGCAAACTTGTAATATTACCTGAATCACCAAGATTAATTCCAAGAATCACGCCAGTGTATGATCGAACAGTGTTGAGATCCACAAACGGTGGGGGAGAGGTAGTGAGGAATTATTGCTCAGATAAACCTACCCGGGACGGGATGTCTATATGGCCGCAGGCTCTTGGATACAATTCTTACCAGCGTATTTTTCGTATTCGCGTCGCCGTCATCATTCCTACAGCCATGGGTGTTAGAGAAGCTGTCTGCATACGCATACCATCATGAATTCGTAGAGCAAGTCACATACGCTACCCTCCCTACATACCTCCGTCCGTCTTTTATGGACCCCTGCCAGAGAGTTTCCTCACAGCCTCAGTCGCAGCCTTCACCTTCGCCTCCTCCCTGAACCTCGCACCGCCAACCTCGACAAGCTCCTTCTCCCCCATCAAGATCCTGCACGCATACTCCACGCCCCTACCATCCCCCCTCTCCACCTCCCTGACCTCATACTCCACCTCCTCGCTGTTCGCAAGCCTGCCCAGCTCCTCCTTGGGGTGCAGCACGTGCACGCCGTCCCGCCTCAGCCGCCGCAGGTACGGCAGCACGCCCGACCTCTCCAGGAAAGCCCCGCACTCGTCGAAGCTGCCCGAGTCCACCCAGATGGCGCCCACCAGCGCCTCGAACAGGTCCGAGAGGAACTTCTGCGCGTGGAGCCGCGCCAGGAGCGCCCAGGGGTAGTGCGTCCCCTGGCGCATGGCCTCGAGGATGGCGCCGCGGAGCTCCTCGTGGCGCCGGCACGTCACCTCGCGCTCCAGGGTCAGCAGGTTGGACGAGTAGCGCATGAAGGACCAGAGCGGCTTGACGATCTCGGTGGGTCTGAGCTCGGGGGAGCGGGATCTTGTTCTGTCCTCCTTGTCGTCGTCGTCGCTGCCGTCCTCGGCGACGACGTCGAAGCCTAGGGACCTGTGGCTCCATTCCATAACCAGGAAGCCGAGTATGTCGCCGTTGACAGCGGCCGTGCGGAGCAGGTGCATCTCCCAGTTCTCCAGCGGGGCTGGCTCGTTCATGGCGTAGAGCTCCTGGACGATGAGGTGGTCAAGGATGGAGTCACCGATGAACTCGAGGCGGTCGAGACACGCTGTGGTGCCGGGCACATTGAAACTTGCATGCGTCATAGCCTCGACAAGCAATGATTTCTCACGGAACTCGTAGTCGAGGAGCTCCTCAAGCGGCTGGAACACTTGGGGGAGAGCCATGTTTTTGGGCTCAGCGGCTCCGAACAAAGTGTCTCGCGCGATGTTGAGATCCTGGAATTGAAACTCTTTCAGGAAGAAGCGCAGACAGTCCAGCGCTTTAGGCAGCCCGCCGTCGATGTACGAGACTCCAATAATAGACTCTACAACGTCGGCGAGTGTCTTCGTGGACATCTCCCTCTTTGGTTTGGTTTGAGTGGACTCCTCCATGAGATCCGAGATGTATGGAGGTCGCCAACGCTGCCCGTCATGGCCTCTGAATCTCAGATGCTCCGTTATCACGAATTGGTCCAACCCCGATTGGTGAGCGGCGCTGCACAATCTCGCATTCGAGATTATACTGTCCTTGAGGCGTGACAGCAAGCCCTCAGGCCAGCGAAGCTCTGTTTAGTAAGTCAGTGCTCTGTAAGACCCGGAAACGTATGCTTGAAATTTCTGAGACGATGTGTACACCACAGCCCGATGAAAGAAGTCTGGTTTATACAAGCGATCATCGCTGCACATAATCCCGAGGTGGCAGCCAACTGTCTGATATCCGCTGGACTCAAGGTGAAGTCACGAACATCATGTCCCCGCCATTGTGTCAACCGGATGGTGGGATGTCACGTTGCCCAACTCTGGGCCAACCTTTATTGTTACCACACTATGAAAGAAATGTGACTCACTTGTTGCTGCGACGTTCACAGTAGTACAGAGCTTGAGGATGCTGTCTCCGAGAAATTCGATCCTCTCGTAGTTCGTGGGACCTCGAGCACCTGTCGCGCAAATTGCATCGACAATCATTGAGATATCGGAGAATCTCAGCGAAGCCAGCAAGTCGTTAGAAAGCTCCGCTGCCGTCAGGTACAGGCCAATGTAGTGTATCAGGGACGGCATGAGAAAGCCGAACTCTGCATATTCCAAGGGGATTGTGTCAACTGTAGTACCGGAAGCTGGAAGGATACGCGAGTATGGCTTTGTACTAGGAGACTGTGGAGGAGGTGGTGGTCGTTGAAAGGAGCCTGGGCCCCTGGGGCACTTTTTGACCACCAAATATGGTTCATCTTCGGGGTCGTCAGCGAAGCCTCTATAGACCTTTTGAATACATTCGATGGCAGGTTTCATCGGCAGGAGAGATTCGTAATAGTACGGGCTGTTGAAGCCGTCTCGTACCAGATACCCGTAGCGGCCGTCCGCCACCATGTTGGGATCAAATGGGACTGTTCCGGACTTCTCTATCGTCAATGGACCGGAACGATGAATCAGTCGCATGGCGGAGTCTTCCTCCTTGATATCTAAGTGCCGGTGTGCATAGCCGAGAGACAGAAGGGTCAAGGAGTAGTCTGTAGCATCATCCGTATCTGTCATAATCACATCTTTGCCTATATTCAGCGTGAAATGAGTGTTGTGATCCAAGTAGACAACCATTGCTGGCATCTCAGGTATCGGAACAGGCAAGACAAGGTCAAACTCGCATCTTGTAGAGCCGCTGCGGTCGAGAAGCTTCAGGGAACGTTGATGAAACTCAACGCCGTCTCTGTTCCAGGCACGGGCTACATTGTCCCACGGATTGTACTGCGAATTGGCCTCCTATAATATACTATATCAGTTATGATTCACAGGTAAATGGGGAGAGTGGAGGGTGCACGAAGACCAATGGAAAGAGGCTGTTCAGTGCCCAAGGTGTATGGACCCTTTACGCAAAACCCAGTTGCATCCAAGAAAGTCTAGAGAAGCCACAATGTTTCAAAAGGGATGGGTAACTCACCATCATTCCCGGGCGGCCATGAATTTCGATTCCCATATCCCTGTTCTTGAACGGCAACAGATTGTCATTGAGCAAACCTTCTTCATACAGTCCTTTGTATGCCTGGAAAGCAGCATCCTTGCAGGCGTCTTTCTCGGACAACCACGCCCTGATACTGGTAGCTTGTCGGACATTCTGAGGAAGTGACACTGGTAGCAGAACTGTAGCCTTGAAGGGAATCGGAGCATCTGGTTGGGTTGCTTCGCTGACGAGCCTCTCGATGATGTAGTCGGGCCTGAAATCAACATATTTGCTGGAAGACAGTGTCGCACAGAAGTGTTGGAGGTGTGACTTCGCATCGTGGATGGTGAGCCGCGCTCCAGTGCTTTCAACGCGAAGCTCCGGATAGTCCACTATTGTCGACTCATCGAAATCTTTGAACTTCTCGTGCTCTCTCCTCTCGCTCTCGTAATGCCGCTTCATCTCAGCCTCAAGGTCCCCCCACTCCTTTCGAGCGGCCTCATCTGTTTCCTCTTCGAATAGGTAGAGATGCGATTCCCTCATTCGTGCCCTTCCACGACGCTGGATGAAGGACTTCAAGCTAGCTGGCTTGTCCATACAGATGACGAGGTTACATGCGGGCACATCAATGCCCTCCTCCAGAACACTCGTGGCAACGAGTAAGTTCAGTCGACCTTCGCGAAAGCCCTCCAAGGAGAGGCTGTAGTCCCTTTCAGCCAAGTCAAGGAAGTGTTGCTTGATAACGGGCACAAACGATGTACCGACCATCGTGCCGGTGCGATATCTCTTGCTGATCTCTGGGTGGGTGGCAAGTATGTGGCCAAGCACGACCGTCGTTGCCCTCTCCTTGACGAAGACGATCCCCCTGGCATCACCCTTGTACTTACTCAGCACGTTTATCAGCTGGCGTACCTTGTCGGACAGGCCTGAGCTCTCATCAAGCCCCGGCGGCCGAGGGATGTTGGCGTTTTGGAACACCCTGGCCAAGTGCGTTAACTCGGCATCCTTCAGGTTCTCGGTGATTGCGCCTGGTCGTTTCACGCCAGCCATGAATCGTTGGATGGTCTCATAGATATACCAATCGGCAGCCCAACTACCCAGGTCTCCATAGATCTCTGCATTCCGCCTGCAGAATGCCTTCATAGACCTCTGTATGTAAGTGTCCTGCTTCATGATGGCTCTGTTAAGCTTCCTCCTGGAGCGATCGGTGTTCTCCGCGCGAAGGGACAGAACGCAGGGATCGTCCATGAGTTTCAGCCCGGCCCGAGCCTCATGGATTTTTAACATGGAATCTGTGTATTCGTTCACTGTGACCTGTTCTTTGCCTTTGTACGAGACATTGAACATTGACGGGCGTTGTGTATGAGCCAACAACTCATCTCTGTGCCTTGTCGGGCTCTGGCAACAGGCATCCAGTGTGACTTCAAGCTCCTTGAGGGTCGATATGTCAGATCCTATTACTGGGCTGGCCGTCAGGCCCATGACATGTGGGACTGGATGGTTTTGTGCCTTCGCCTTCCAGTAGCACTCTTTCATGATCCTGCTGCCGGCATGATTCTTGACGCAGTTGTGTGCTAGGATGGCATCAGCAGGAGAAATTGTAGCGGGCGAGCGAGACTTCCTATACCTTCATCAAGTATTATCAGGGACAGGGACGATATATCTATGAAAGCATGCAACAGTGCATCTAGCAGCACCTGGTGCGTGGAAACCACGATGTCGACATTCGTGAGTGCGCCATCCCAGGTGGACTTGGACCCTATGGACGTTTGCGGGTCAGTAAAAGTTGATGGGGATGGGGTACAATGGTACCAGATCATGATCCAGGAGACCGGTATTCATTGCCCTAGCACCGAAATATCGCACGGCTAGATGCCAACGAGGGAGTTAGGGGCGGCGGTGATCAGGGTTGCTTACAGCTATCCACATTGTTGGCTCCAACGATCATCTTTGTTTTCGCGGATGGGATCTGGCTTTTGATAACCCCGAATTGTTGAAAGCAGAGAGGGTTCGTCGTTGCCAGGAACCATATCACCTATGGCACTCTGTCAGCGAGGCTTTTCATTGCAGGGACGTGTTTCTTTCATGGAATCAATACCTGGTTAGAGGCCTTTCTCTCGATCTCTGCCTTGATTCTGAGAACAGCACTGGAGCACTCGTATGTCAGCCCGAGAAAAACCTAAAGCTTGGAGACGCCATCCCTTACACTTGTGTCTTGCCCGAGCCAGTGTCCATAGCAACGATGACATTTTTCTTGAGGCTGGCCTCGAGCATCTCCAGCTGATAGGCCCTCGCAGTGATCTTGGCAGCGTCCCCGGGCCCCTCATCGTGAGAATCTTCATCCTCCGGGCTGCCCTTGGCGGACCATGATGCCCCTATGATGTCCTCCTCCAGGACGGCATGCTTAAGGGCCTCCTCGAAGTCCTCCCAGTCGGAGGAATCGCTGTAGTGGGCCATATCACGTCACTCGACAGCAACAGCCGGACTCTACAGAAGGCAAAAATATCTCAATGACGAGACTGATGTCGTGGCTCTCGCGCTGCCTCCAGGCCTTGAGTGTGTGTTGACGCGGCGAGTACTGTCAGATTATCTGCTCGAACTGCATCCACAGGAAGAACAAGAGAGTTGGGAAGAGATGTTGAGTTGAGATAAAAAGAAAGAAAAGAAGGGAACGCGGGGTCAACATCAATCAGGCTCTCCTGAAGGCACCCTTTTATAAGTCGTTCATGTATCGGAAACTCAAAGCCTGTGTGAGCCTTGTAGGTGTTTGTGGTTATGCAGGAGGCCTACCTCTTCCAGCTGCTTCTGCAGCAACACGACCGACATCTGGAGCTGTCGATTGGATTGGGTTCGCAGACATGCCAACGGACAAAATGGCTGTGCCCAGTCACACGTCACGTTTACAATCCTTTTTAGTAGGCCTCATGGACACAGTAGGCCTCATGGTAACAGTAGGCCTCATGGTAACAGTAGCAAATAGAAGCAGACGGGATTGAAGCGTATTAATTGATTTTCTTGTCAATGAACGCAGAAGGGAACAGAAACGGGTAGGACCTTCCCTGTGGACAGTCGAGCTGGTTGCAAACGTAATGTCGCTATAACCCGGCAGAATTTGCCCAAGTATGGGTGACATATATTCTGATAATTGTTAGCTGGAACACCACAGTTTCTGATATATCGAACCTGCTGAGACTCAACCTTTCATCCCTTTACACAGGGGTTCATACCGCACCACGACGAATGGAATTATACGCTTCTGGCTTCAATGCGTGGAACCAACTCAATTTTGAGGACCCAGGTGCTCAAGATGAGCCGGAAGACTTGCACCAATTTACTCGTGTATTAACAGGCAATGCCATCGAGCAACCCCGAGCGTGTCTGTCACACACTACCGGTAGGCCTCCTCAAACGGAGGTTTGGGTATCTCCCGGTCCTCATTCGTGCTTGGGACAGGGCCGTCATCACATCTGCAGCTCGGAGCCGTGACGAGTGGTTGCTTACTTGCCTTGGGATTGTCCAGTAACGATAAACGGTAAACCGAAAACCGCAGGGTATCTCTCCAAAGACCACCAAGAACTGCAAGCATCAGGCCCGTCGTCGTATGCTAGACTAGCAGAAGCATCCAACGGGTCCATTGTACGTATATGTATGTATATATATATATATATACACAGACATCATGAAAAGTCGCACATTATGCTCATACCACGCCCCGCGCAGGCACTACTAGGTCCAGGCGGCAACATCCAACAATACCGTTCCCTAGCGGACCTCCTGGATGGCCACCACCAACAGACCCAGTCTCTCACCGGAGTCCCCAAGTGCCAACAGGTAGTTGCCTACGACGCCGGCTTCGCAGCCCTCACAGTCACAGGGGACGTCTACTCCTGGGGCGACGAGCGCTACGCCGCCTGTCTCGGCCGGGACGTCTCCGCGGAGGACGTGCCAGCGGACCAGCCTGCTCTGGTCACCGCCCTCCAGGACCTGCCGACCGGTCCCATCTCCAAGATAGCGGCTGGCGGGTACATGCTTGCAGCGCTGACCTCGGGAAACGACTTGTACCTATGGGGCGGCCACCCCGGGAGGAAGGCGATCGTGGCGGATGTCGCCGATGAGCCGATGCCGATGGACATAGATGGCCGGGACATCGCTGACGTTGCTATTGGGGAGTCGCACCTGGTGGTGCTGACGGTAGACGGCGATGTCTTCGTCATTGGTGATAACACGAATGGACAGTTGGGTTTACCCGACAGATCTGTAGTGTCATGGACCCAAGTCAAACTGGACTTGCAAGGCGGCAGAAGAGCCGTTGGCGTCGCAGCTGGACCGAAAAGCACATTAATCATAGTTCAAGAGAAAGCAACGTAGCTCATAGCACGGCATCAAGTCCCATTCATTGCCTTCTATGCATCTGTTCTATGGTACAGTCGTGAATAATTGTGAGTTTGTGTATGTGTGTGTGGCATCAGACGGCATTAAATCATAGGTTCGTAAGGTAGTCCTCGATCTCCTGAGGGCTCAGTTTTCGGAAACGGGGCCCCTTTGCACCCTCAACTCCCTCCACGCCCATAAGGTGATCTGCTGGTGGTCCGACAATGCCTGCACGAAGAATGTTAGCAACCAAGACACAAAAGGTTCGCAAATAAAAGAACACTCCCACCCCACCAAGGGCTGCATATGACTTACCAATCTCGATTGTCTCCCCGTTCATCTCACCCTCGATCGTCTCCTTCAGCGTCAGGAGCGCAATGTGCACCGCGTCCTCCAGCTCCAGGCCCTCCGTGTACCGCTTCTCCAGGAACGTCTTGGCCGACGTCGCGCTCTTTCCTATGGCCGTCGCCTTCCAGGGGAAGTAGCTGCCCGAGGGGTCGACCTGGTACAGCATGGGCCCGCCCTTGAGGATGCCGCCCGTCTTGCCCGAGATCTTCTTCTCGCCGCCCTCGCCCTCCATCGTCTTGGCCGCCTTCTCGACCTCCTCCTCGGGCAGCACGCCCTCGTCCCAGCCGGCGACCAGCAGGGACACGCCGTACGGCCGCACACCTCCGGACTGCGTGGCCTCCTGCATGACCCGCGCCACGTCCTGCACCAGTATCCTCGTGGGCGGGTACTCGTTGTAGATGCGCTTGTAGCCCGTGTGCGAGACCTTCCGTGCCTTGTCGACGAGGACTCTGTAGTCGGGTCCCATGCCCGAGTAGACCATGCCGATGTTGGGGGTGATGAGGCTGATCTTGGACAGGGAGGAGGGGTCGGCGAGGGGGGAGGATGACTTCTTCTCGGTCGCGAGGACAATGCCGTTGGTAGCTGGGGTAAATTCCGGTCAGCCTTGAAGCCGGTCAACGTGACGTATGCAGTTTGGCTACTAACCCTTGATACCGAGCGCCGTAACACCCTGGTTTACTGCGTTCAAGGCATATTCTGTTTGAAATGTGTCAGTTGCTGGCTCGCACATCGTATATCGTCTTCTGTATCGAAGACCCTTGTGATAGAGACCCTGATCGCTCTGGCAAATGGGGGATTACTGACCAATCTGCACCAGCTTGCCGCTACACTCGAAAGTCAGTACAAACGCCAAAAAGACAGCTGGGGTAATTACGCGGCGAAGCTCACCTGGGCGAGAAGGTTGTGAGGGAGAAGGAGTATCGGTCAGCCATGACTGCTGAATTAAATACAGTCGGGTTCTGTCGATGATGAGGCCGGGGGAAGGTATTTGGATCTTGGGGGGTTTGTTCGGTGCGGAGTGATTATGGGTGGGTGGGTGCGAGGCTGAGAGTTGATGGGAGGTTGCTTGCTTGACGAAGCTCGAGCAGGCACGTCGACTTGCGCAGCTCCCTGCCGCCTGCGAGAGCTTGGACCACAGCTTAGTTTCGGCCGGCAGTCGTCAGCGGCGGGGCCCACTCCAAAATCCCATATTTAAAGCTCGGCTCGGCTAAAAATATAGTCCAAGATCGATAGGCGGACTATATTCTAACTCAATCAGGCAATTTACCCTAACCCTGGTCTACCCTAACCCTAGAATACCCTAACCCTAGCCTGCCCGCCACCCAGACTGTCTTCACCCGAAAGATATCATCACGCCCAGGTTTCACGATGCCCTCAACTCTTAGGCAAATATTAGTTCTAGAGTGAAGCTATACCTTTTTGTAGCCCCGATTGAGACGAATTGAATGAATCGCCCTATTCTAAATTGTAACGTTGTAGTGGCTGTGGGTGATTGATTTAGGTGGTGGTTTGGGTGATAGGGGCGGCGAGAAAGTGAGGGTGTTGGTGATAGTTACTAAATTGATTGTCTGGTTGTCTGGTTCTATCTTTCAGTGTGGAGCATGGATTTCCGAAGTTCCCTATACAAATTCTGGTGCTAGAGGTCACGTGACTATGTTCGGTCCCGAAGCCTCGATTTTTAGCGACCCCTGATTGTGACAGTTAGGCTAGGCGTGCCAGAACACGTAGAGTGTGGTTGGGCGGGTAGCAGGCAGGCTAGGGTTAGGGTAAATTGCCTGATTGAGTTAGAATATAGTCCGCCTATCGATCTTGGACTATATTTTTAGCCGAGCCGTTTAAAGCTGCCCGCGAAAAAATTCAAGCCTCGAGAACCAACACAAAGCACGACAAGTTTTCCTAGAGAACAACTCCTCAGCATTAGACTGCTATTTTCCAATACGTGTCTGGTACAAGAACGTTGCAAATTGGACGCGTCTCAATGGTCTCGAGTCCTTCTGGGTCCAATATCAGTATTGTACTCTAGTGTGAAGGCGAGACGGTGCGGTAGGTAGGTATACAGGTGGACGCCGAGGAGAAGAGGCGACTGGCGTCGTCGGAAGGAAATTTATTTTCCTGGTGGATGGGCACTTTCGAAGCTTTAGCAATCTTTTTCCTCAGTGGTTGTTAGAGTCAAAGTGTTGCCCAGAGCAAGCCCCAAGTACTCTGCCAAGAGTCATCTCACTTCGTGTTGCAGAGTTTCAGCTAAGGCCATGAAGAACTCTGCGTCAATTTCGTGAGAGACATATCTATGTTCCTCCATAATATCTAGCTTTAGAAAGAAGAACAATCTTTTGTCACGCTTATACGCTCCAATACCGAGAACTATCGCTTGCTCTATAACTCTTTCTTGCCCTCCTTCTCGCCTCCTGACTGTGCCGCGGACGCCTTCATAGGTGCCTCCTTCTGCTGCTTCGCCTGTGCGTTCTGTCTCGCGTCCATGACCAACTTCAAGATCGCCCCGGTTGTGTCCGCCACGAGCGTAATCACGCCCCTACACGCCAGCTGCCACGACGCGACACTGACGCTGCCCAAGGGCGCCCGCGGGAACGAGATGAGCCACTCGGCGTAGTATGGGAACCACCCGTGGGGCAGCCAGAACATGGGCTCGCGCGAGTACCAGAAGGGTAGGAACCAGCGCAGGCCGGACGTGCAGAGCCAGCGGGCCGACGTGACGGTCTTGTCGAAGGAGCCGCGGGAGGCGTCGATGCCGGTTTCTGTTGCACAGGAGCATTTTTTGTCAGTCCCACAGTCCGCACGGAACACTCTTGTAATGTATTTTGGGAGGATGTATGTGT
>LKEA01000010.1:388904-413905 GCA_003795315.1 Cytospora schulzeri | reverse complement strand
GGTTGTAGGCAGCACGCACTCATCTTCTCGAGCTGCTCAAGCATCTTGTCGTGCTGTCGGCGCAGCTTTGCCCACTTGGCAAATTCGTCCTGGCTGCTCGTAGCGTTCAGGTCGCGCCGCACCGTGAGGTAGGACTTCTGGAGTTCTCGCTGCTCGCGGACTTGCTTCGAGGTGCCCATCGGGGTCGAGGAGTAGAACTTCCATAGCTAAAAGGCAGATTTCCGGAAGTTAGCACACTGCTCGGTCTCCCAGCCTTGCCAGCCAGCCCGTCAACAGTAAAAGGGTGCAGAGCAGTTCTCACCAGATCGTTGATGGCCGTTGCGCCGATGGAGTTGACCACGACGACTGCGATCTCGACCACGAATATGATGACGAGGAGGGACGCCATGGTGATCGACTGAAAATACTAGAGGAACAAGGAGAGAGACGATAACCGCAAGACCATGCTGCGGTTGAGAAGAGTGGTGGCCTTTCTTGAAGGCTGTGGAGAGACGGCTGCAGGTACGGTGTGAGATATTCCTTGCACCGCGACAGCTGTTGCATCATGGCTGGCCTGCGCAGCTGTCAGCATTTTGTATGCAGCCCCACCCTGTAGCGCCCCCTCCCCCAACAGCTGGCACTGCCCGAAGACCACCTGAGCACTTTCAGATGTCGGCGTAGGGGATGGTACCAGTGTTCACCGGTACTTCGAAGACAACCAAGGAACTCACTCACCTGGGCACTTCCGTTCTTCCAAAATAAAACTATGCATCATTATCCTCATTCAATTATATGGTAATCAAATATTTACCCTCCAGCATCCAGGGTCCTGATATCAATACCGTAACCTAGAGCAATCTAGATCTGTAACTCCAGCCTCCAATGTTTGTTCCACAGGGTATTGGTTGCGCCCTTCAAATTCATGAAACCTTTCTTTCCCTTCCAAGAAGCCTCCTCCTCCATGTGAGCACCTGTCAAATGTCCGACCGAGAGCCAGCTTTTCGTCCTCCTGTCCTGAGTGTTGATTGAATACATTACATTACATTCATAAGCCATTATATCTTAGATACCCCAAAATCCTGAGGCCTGCGTCAGAGATCCCTGTATCTAGATTCCATCCGTCGGCTGCTAGTCGTCATATAAAGCAGCAGCCTGCTCGTCAACGAGGATGACAACTGTCAAAGCCGCAGCATATGCTTCTCGTATAGCACATGCCATACTGTATGGAGACAAACAGTTAGATCGTACTCCCAAAATCGTTCAATATGAAGGTGGCCTGCACTTACCAAGTCTTCCCAATATCCGCCACAACCGCGCTCAACCCCCAATGCGCGCACCAAGCCCTGGCCAGGACTTCATTATCCGGCACACCAAATGCCTCAATCACCAGCACCTTCTCGTCGTCGTTGTTAATGCTATTGAGATTTCCGTGGCCATTTGTTGCCGGGTTCTCCTTGGACGAGCCCTCGCGGTTACGCGACTCCGAGCTGCTTCGATCAGAATCTTCACCATGGCCGCCCAGCACCGCCTTGCTCTTGGGGCCATAAAGCCCTGCCCAGTCGCGTATCTCGATGATCTCGTCGGCCTTGACGGTCAGGTGCTCATAGTCGTAGAACAATGGGTGTGGCCCTTCCGTGCATGGCCATGCATTGATGAAGTTGACGTCGTAGTTCAACCTCAAGGGCCATGATGCTCCGTCGATGGCGAACTGGATCGCGGCATCGAACCATTGTGGCCCTATCTCCCCTGCTCTGTCCTCGCATGGCTTGAGTGTGAGGAGTTCGATGCGGACCGTATCAACTATGTCGTCGGTATCAGGGGTCACTAGCTCGTATTCTTTGACCGGGAAAACTTCCGTGGGCGGTCCAAGCGGATCGGATCGTTCGCACATCGAAGTCACGTCGCTAGCTGTGAGTTGTTGACGCGGCCGACGTGAGCGTATCCTGGCAATCTGCGAGCGCTTCAGGTTTGGCGTTGGCCGTGCCGGTCCGACCCAGCCGGCGACTTCATGGCACGTTGGGCCAAGGACTTTGCCGACAATAGATGTGGAAGTCCAGTAGGTGTAGCTATTACGGTACTGGAAGCCACAGTTGGGATTCAGGTGGATGAGCAATGCGAGGTCGTCCGTAGCTTCGTCCGGATCGATGTCGATCAACGCGTTCATAATGATGAAGGGGAAGGAAGGCTGCGGGCGGGCTGTTAGTATTTTGCGATGGGTTAAGGTGCACTACGACTTGTAAGCAACTCACCCCTGGAAGTACTAAGCCGCTGAAGAAAGCCATGGCATGTGAGCTGATAGCATCAAGAGTCGAGGCCTTGTCGCCGTATTTCAAAGCCGCGAGGGTCTCGGTGAGGTTAGGCCACTTCATCATTTGCGCAAACCGTTTGATCATCTTGACTTGGCGCCTCTTCAGTTTGAAGCGCAGCTTGACTAGGAGAAGCATTAGTATGCACCCGTGGGCTACGAGGATAGTCCGCAGCTCACCTGAGTCGGCAGTATCGCCATAGGACTCTATCCTGACGTTCTCTCGCCATCTCCTGGAGAGAGCAAGATCCCAGCGGATTGTGGGTGGGAGGTGCTCCAGTAGTGCCTCCTTTGCTTCTTCAGTATGCTGCCCGGAATGTATTCGTAAGTCTAATTCCATGCTAAGGACCAACTGATGGAAGAACTTGACGTATTGATCGTCATTCACACGTCCCGTGTCGAAGATGAACCTCGTAATGATGTGGTTTTTGGGGTTTGCAAAATCGATCCAATGATCTGGCCGAGAGAGAACGTAGATGAGATCGGTGATCTGCTTGTCGAGTGTCTTGTGAGGGCTGAGAAGCCGATCAGGGTCTTTGAGAAACTTCCTGTACAGATTCTTGTACATGTGGTCCATGTCATTGTCTTCCAGCCCGCCCTCCAGATCCTTCAAGCGCCCAAAAATCCGAACCAAATCCACCTCTCGGGGGATGACTCCGGAATCGCGTATTCCGATATGTGGCGGCAGGACGCTCGCAGTAGCTGCCCATTGATTGAGAGTAACCGTCCCAGGCCGCCTGCCGAAGTAGAATGAGTAGCTCGGTTGCTCCAAACTCTCCCAGGGATGTCTCGCGCGGCCCGACCCTTGCATCCTCAGTGTCATGAGCTGGGTCATGGAATCGTGCTGGTTGATGCCGTCGGTCTCATCACCCCGGTTACCGCCTGTGGTAGTATATAATGAGTAGTAATCATCTGTCACATGCGGTATTGGCCTCTTATGGCCTGTGTGAACGGGAACTCCGCGACATATGAACCCCATAGCCTGACCAAGGTTGAGCTCCTCATCGCTGGCACAACCTGACGGCGGCCACTCCGTGAGGCCGGCTGGTGGTCTGTAGGGCCCATGACCATTAGCGACTTCATGGTTTTTACCCTTCGGTGAAGGGGACTCAGAGATATTGCGTCTGTGGATCCGTTTCCGTGAATGGTTATCAGGACGAGAGCTGGAGACGGGTTCGGAAGAGTCGTCGTCGCTCGCCTTCCCACCAAAATGGCGGCTATCGCCTGTTCTGCTTCGTCGCAGCTTTACTTTTCGCAAGAATCCACTATCCTCAGCGTCCTAATTATGGTGTCAGTACTTTATACAGCTTTTGAACGAGTGCTGGGAATGTAGTGTCTACTGTCGCATGAAGCGACAAGCTCGCTTACCGATACTGTAGCACTACTTTTGCGGGCTGCTGAGCTCTTGGTACGGAAAAGGCCCTTCCAAAAACCGCCCTTCTTCTTATCTCGGCTCATCTCGACAGAGAAAATGCCGAGTCACCGTGCTCATGAGCTTGTTATAAACTCATGAATGAAATTGGTGTTTGTGGTGAGGGTCTGTTTTGGGCGACTGAACGAAGCTCGGGTACCGTATGCGTGGCGGGATTCGTTTAGTGAGGCGTGAGGCGAGGGTATAGGTAGGGCGCTCTAAAAGCCGAGGGGCCAAATGAAATTGCGCGTCATGAATTTTTGAGGTGGTTCAAATGAGCTGGCAGTCTAAAGCTCTAAGCCTCTTATATGTTGCGTCTGATGCAAGCACGGCAAGGCTGCTGATGGATTCGGAAGCTCAGATCTCAGAGCGGAAGGGCGATCGTTGACAGTTATGCGTTTGGAGCGGGAAGTTTGGAGGGCGGAAAACTAGGGATAAAAGGGGAGGAATTATATCAAATGTTAAGACATGAGAAATTGTTGTATGGAGCGTGTATGTGCCAGTTGATTATAATAGAATAGAATAGTAGAAGGATTAAAAAAAGAGGCAAAGACTGTACAGTACATTGTCATGGTTCGGTACAATGGAACCAACCACCGCAGATACTTCATTCAGCCTTAATAGAACAAGACGAAGGTTCCTTTACGCGAGATGGATCCCGTACGGCAGAGCCCAACCCCTGAAACGCTGCAGCAGGACAGTCGAGCTGCAGGTGAACCCCGACATTTACAACCAAGGATCGCAACGAAGCCCACAGATTATGACAACCAAAAATGGTATAGGTAATAGTGCCTATTTAGTAGGTAGTCACATATAATGTACATACTAATGAGCACCTAGTCTCCGTTCTGAAGGGTCTTTACTACCTCCTCGACTATACTTCGTACTTGGGATGATTTTCCCGGGTCTCTTGCTGCAATTGCAAGAACGAACAGGAAAGGGAAACTTATTGCAGAAAACAATGCTCCTAGTATTCTGAATACCTGACAAGCATCTCATATCTCCCTAGGTACGTACCTAGGTAATGAATTCCCACCACTTCGTCTGCCTATTACAATTGCTGGAGTGGTTCTTCCTCACGCATTCGAGAATACGGTATCAGCAGCAGCTAGAACATCATTACACATGAGCCTGTGGAGCTCTTGGCCTTCTGGACCCCAGGATTTCCCAGCCCTGTGTTCCGGCCGACCAAAGTTTTATTTCTCACATTGGCTGGGGATTGATTTCAGAGACGCAAGGTTGGTTTGATCTGCCAGCGCAGACTCCACAACTTCTGCTGTCAAAGTTTAGTCGGTCTGGCTACGAGATCGTACATACACTACCAGACTACCAGGACTACATAACTGAGGGATAAGGTGCACGCACCATGGTCCAGTGACCAGTACTGGGCCCAAAGGGGCTCCCAGATTGGCTAGATATACAGAAAAATGGTGCTCAATGTTGTTGAAGGCCTCCAGCGTCGTAGAAGGCTTGATATTCCTTTCTCCGGGCTCATTGAGGTAGGCTACCGAGGCAGGCATTTCAGCTCAACCGAAGCCTGCCTCAGACAATACTTTATTCTAACACAGCACAGATTGCAAAAGGTTAGGAAATATTATCCACATGATTGATCGTATACTGTGGTATAGTAAAATGGCATCTGGAGATGATAGTACCAACATGGTATGGTACCCAGGGCAGTACCTAAGTACCTAGGTAGATAGATATAGTGATAATACTCGGGCAACGGCTAAAAACATGGCCGATCCCTGCAGAGCGCGGCCGTTGACCAATTGGTCCAAGCTCGAAAATTCCCATCCACTCCAATCCAAGCATCATCAGTGAGTGTGTGCAATTTGGTGATAATCAATTCGCACCACACCGGCACCAAATAACGCCGCTGGTCCCGACCAAACTCCAGCAAGACGGCTCGACCTCGATAACGCCTTTCCTGCCCAGAAGAACCACCCTCACTCCCCCAACCCCATTCAGCAGGCCGGCGCCCGGCCGCCCACACCCAAACCCCACACCCACCATGCAGAAGCTCCTCCGGCGGACGGCCCAGGCCGAGAGGCAGGTGATACGGCGGGCCAGCAAGAAGGGCAAGATGGCCCAGAGGGCCGAGCAGAGGGAGGACTTCAAGAGGCGCATGGCGGCGACCCAGGATTCGCACAGGGCGCTCAAGGAGGCGGCGCAGAGGCGGCGCGAGGACTGGGAGATGGGACCCCTGGCGCCCCAGCGCGACACGCCCCTCAAGGACTCGACCAACGCCTACTTTGGCACCATGGGCCTGCGGAGGAACCTGGGCGAGAACTTCCCCGAGAAGCAGCGCGAGCTCGCCTGCCGGTGGGCCGGCGGCCGCAAGACCTTCTGCATCAAGGCTGGTGACCGCGTC
Source organism: Cytospora schulzeri (assembly GCA_003795315.1). Classification (NCBI taxonomy): domain Eukaryota; kingdom Fungi; phylum Ascomycota; class Sordariomycetes; order Diaporthales; family Cytosporaceae; genus Cytospora; species Cytospora schulzeri. The sequence continues at coordinate 407,836 of LKEA01000010.1, read as the reverse complement.
GCCATCATGGAGGGGCCCGACAAGGGGAAGATAGGCACCGTCAAGTTCATCTCGGAGGAGCAAGGAAACGTCTCGCTCGAGGGCGAGCACTTGCAGGTGAGTTTGAGCTGAGATGAGCTCTAAGCTTCTGTCATGTCCCGAAGCTTTGCGGGGAGGGCGGGTTAAGGGAACCTTTTACTACATAACAGGTGGCTGACATTTGCACGTTTGCAACCCTATCCAGCACAACTTCACCGTGCCCGAATACATGTCCAAACTCCAAGACGACGGAGGCGCCGTGTACGCCCAGCTCGCCGAGTACCGCGTCCCCTTCCAGGCCATCCGCCTGGTCCACCCGCTCAAGGACCCCGCGACGGGCAAGGTCCGCGACGTCATCATCAACGAGCTCGCGGCGCGCAACTACTACAAGGACAAGGCGACGGGCCGCGAGACGTGGACCCGCGTCGTGCCCGGGCTGAACATCGAGATCCCCTGGCCCAAGGCCTTCGAGGACGCCGAGCGCCAGAACCTGGAGGGCACCTTTGAGGACCACGAGTGCGACACGCTGCGCATCGACGTCGAGGACAAGACCTTCGTCCCGAGGCTGCTGCGCCCGCCCATGCCCACCGAGGTCATCGACGAGCTGCGCAACCGCTACTCCAAGTTCCGCACGCGCCACGAGCCCTCGTACATCGCCAAGAAGGAGGCCGAGGAGGCCGAGAAGGTCGCCCGCAGGAAGTCGCTCAAGACCATGCAGACGCCGCTCCAGGAGCTCAACGCCAAGATCAAGGCCGAGAGGAGGGCGCGCGGCCAGCCGGAGCTGTCCGAGGCCATGCTGGCCAAGATCGGGGAGGTCATGGCGAAGAACAGGAAACGTACGCTGGCAGGGGCTCGTGCCGCGCGGGTGAAGGCGACACCAGTGGTCCCCGCGATCGCGGCGCCGGAGAGCAGGGCATCGCCCCCTTCATGATTATGTTTATAGGGTTAGAATTGAAAAAAAGACTCGTATATCATTGTGACATAGAGAGAGAGAGAAAAAAGCGTGTTCAAGGGTGACAAGATAAAAAGGGATTACTGTGACTCTGTCTGCACACAAGCCTCCATTCGCGAAGTGAGCTTTCTTTCTAGACGACCTTGATTCCATTGCACTCCTGATTATGCTTATCCTGCTATGCAAAGATCCTTTCCACCACCACAACAACAACAGGAAAACCCACTCATGACAAGCAAGCTGTTTGTAACAATCAACCCAACAGCGACAACTTCGTAAACGCCGTAATGACAGGTGCAACCTGAGGAGCATTCACAGCCTCCAGACTCGCCGCGAGCACCCCATCCGGCCCGCTCGCCCTATACTCCTCCCCCAAACCCTCCTCCCCAGCCTGCTGCTGCTGCTGCTGCTGCTGCTGCTCCGGCTCCCCAAACACCTCCGTCACGGCAGCCCTGCAGGCCTCGACGACCTCGTCCATCAGCACCTCGACGGCCCTCGCCCGCTCCGCCATGCTCCTCCTCATCAGGCCGAACACGAGCCTCTCGACCTCGCCCTTGGCCGCCTCCACCCTCTCCACCAGCCTCTTGACGCTGTTGACGAGGTACTCCGCCTCGTAGACCGTGCCCTTGCGGCCCCTCGCGCGCTTCTTCTCCTCCCGCTTGCGGTTCTTGCTCGTCGCGCGGGAGACGTTGGAGCCCAGGGTCCCGACGCTGCCCTGCTTGCCCGTGTACCGCGTGAATAGGGAGGCGCTGGTGGTGGCCCGCGAGCTCGCGATGGAGACGTCGTCCGGCAGGTCGGCGAGTGCGGAGGGCCGTTCGCCCTCGTAGAAGGCGAGCGGGTCCTCGATGGCCTTGCGGCGTAGTTCCGCTATCCGCGGGACCTGTGCCTTGAGTTGGGCCTTGCAGTCCGCGAGGAACTCGGTGGACGACGAAAGGGCGTCTGCCAGGCCGGCGTCGACAGCAGGCTCGAGCAGGTCGGACCGGTTGCGCCGGACGACCAGTCGCATCGCGTCCGCGAAGTGGTAGCCCTTGCACAGGCACCTCACGGCTTGCTCGATCGAGTCGAGGTACTCCAGGTGCACTGTCGCCGCGGAGCTGTAATCCTTTGCCTCCCAGAGCGCCTCTGCCAGAGCTGTGGCAAGGTCAGAGAATGTGGATTCGGATAGTGGTGGGTTTTGTTGCTGAGCGGTGTAGAGACATTCCCGCCAGCAGGCTGCACCGGCAGCGCGGTAGCAGGCAGTGGCGCGGGCGAAGTTGTTGAGGGACTCGTAAGCCAAGCCGGCCTCGCGATGTTTGGACCGCGATTCGAGATAAGCGGCGTAGAGATCCGTGAGGACTCTGTGGCGCTCCGCATCGTATCGGTAGAGACGGAGTGCGGTCTGGTAGAGTGAGTATTTGACGGTGTAGCTCTGGACTTCGTCGAAGACGTTGAGCGCGTGCAGGTGCTGTAGTGCTTTCTCACGCCGACCCAAGTGCTCGTCGATGGCAAATTTCCGTCTGAGCTCGGGCAACGTGTGGAGATCCTGGATGAATGGCAAGTATTCACGCGGGTCTCGTTGCCCTTGCTGCGCCACCAGTAATGCAAGATCCAGGTTGTATAGTCCGAGAGCATGATCGTAGAGCCTGTTGACGTCTTGCAAGAAGCAGATGTGCTCGACCGCCCTCTCGGCTAGCGTTTCGTCCTCCTGCATCAGTTCGGAAACAACCAGCAGCCCGTCTTCCAGGGCTGGAGGGTTCTTGCACACGTTCGCTGTAATGATGTTTTGCAGGTTTGTACCTGCAGTGTCCTTTCGAGCTTGAAGGTGCTTCAGAACAGAGTCGCATATCGCGTTGACCTTTGAAGAGGTACCCTTGCTGGCGCTGACTGGCACATCTTGAGCTCCGCCAAAAGGGTTGGTCGTAGATTTTGACTTCTTGGTGTCCTTGTACATGACCTCGGTCACGTCCTCTTCTCTGAGTGACGCCAAGAATAAATCGACGTTGCCCACGTCCTGAAGTTGGTCCAGGAAAAGTCCAATGTTCGTTAGGAACTGGTCGGGGTTGTGGTCGTAGAGTATGTTCATATCCACTCTTTGCGTTCTGCAGTGAGCGAAAGCCTTGCAGTAGTCCTTCTCATCGATAAGTGCCCGAACACCCGCAAGAACCATTGCGCGTGGGAAAATCGTCTCAAGGTTGCCGCGTGGCATTTGCAGGACAACGCTCATGGTCGTCGGCATGGCTGTGACAAGCTTGGCTCCCCTTTCGATGCTTCTGCATCTCTCATCATGCTCCGGGTCGTCAGGAGGCAAGTCGAGATCTGTCCTTGTTAGTTTTTTTACCCACCTCGATACAAGCTTGGCGGGTAAACGAACCTTCGGGCATGCTCAGATGAACAAATTTAAGGAAATGTGTGCTTGTAGTAAATATGAGATGATCGCATGTAACCAAGAACGATGTACAATTCTTCACAAGTAGTCGAGAGTTTGCGTATAGATGGCCACCTCTTGACATGCCGAAAGCTACAATCTCGCCGTCGACTTCCGTTGTCTCAACCCAAGGAAGCTGGACGGGAAAGCTGACAGCCAAGGGTTCCAGAGTGTCATTCCCTCTTGACAGACGGAGAAGTCTGCCTGACCTGGTTTGGACGCAGGCCTCCCCAAAGCTAACATCCTCAGACGCATTGGTGAGAGAGTTCGCCTGTGTAAAGATGACCTCATCTTCGAGCGAGGTCAAGTCATCAATAATGAGACTACCTGCATCAAGATTCAGACTCAAGCGACAGATGTTCAAGCCATCATTGAAATAGAGAACACGAGGCTCGTAAACCGACGCGAAGCAGACTTGCAGGGCGGTCCGCAACAGTCCGTCGTGTTCAGAATCAAGTTTTGTGAGTAATCGGGGAGCTAAAGAGCGGCCGTTTTTGGTTTGCCACTCATACAAGTCGACACCGTTGTGATGGAGAACCGCCATGGTTGAGTTGTCGTGGGAGAAGCCAACATCTATGACAGTATGGCTGGCTTCGATTTCGAACAGGGCCATGGGCGGTGGCACATTCGCAGTCCGAAGGGGGGTGATCTTCACGGTCTTGCCATCTATCACCGCAACGGCTCCATAATCCTGAGATGGCATGGTTGAACCTCTTATCATAGCAAGAACGAATTCGGTATAGAGCACGTTGTCTAGTTCTGGTTAGCAACGGGCCATTGAGGAGTTGGGATTCAGTGACCAACCTGTAGCTGCAATCGCGAGGCGCAAAGCCTTCTCTGGATGCCACGAGAGCTGCGAGCATGGAGACCTGAGGAGGATTTCTTGCTTGAGGTACCAATGGTAGTTACCCGTTGTCCATAGTTGGACGACATCAGCAAAAGAGACTGCAAGGACCGTAGAATCCGAATTCCATTCCAAGGTGATGCGTATACTTGGGTCATCCAGCGGTACGGTGGAACGAAGTGTGAACTGGCCGTGCCTAAGTCCGTTTTTCTCGAAGAAGACAACGTCGATGTGGTCAGAGAACCTCTGGATTCCAGCCATCAAGTTTCCTGCTGGCCTCCAGCTCAGGGCACCTTCCAAGCCATCGACCGGCTCACTTACACCGTCAAGTACACCATCTCGAGTGTAGACGCGGATAACCCTCCTTGACGCAGAATCGGTGGAGTTGATGGCAGCATAGGCTCCATCTCCTCTCCAGGACACGCTCGTCCTGCCATCATCATTGGGACTGAGACTTCCCTCGTCGACTTTCTCAGGAATTGTCGGGTCACGAAGTCCTTTCGCCTTGGCACCCTTTCCCTGGAATTGCGTCTCCTTCTTGCCCCAACCGACACTGACATGCTTGGAAGCTGACAGGTCTTCGGGGGTCATGGTCGCCTCGGCAATACCGTCGAAGCTGCGGCTCATGAAAACCACAGCATCGGCCTTGGTGGTGATTATGAGGAGCTCCTCATCCGGTGACCATCGTGCAGCGGTTATACCGGCATCGATAGAACCCATAATCTCAATATGGACGTCCTCAGGGCCCAGACGTTCCTGGACGATGACGATGTCGCCACCTTCGAGAACAAGACATGCCGTTGCAGTGTCACTGAAATAATGAAGGCTCACTATCCTGTCCACTGGCAGGTCTGGGTTCGGACTGGGCGCATCCCATGATGCTATCCGCTCGCATAGTCTGGGGGGTGGGTTAGTGACGGTTCCAAGCCAGATGGTGGCCCAGCAGGGCAGGGGCCCCAACACCAAATCTGGGCCACACATATCGAGCAAGCAGGTGACTTACAACGGGAAGGCTGGATCCAGACGGCTCACATCCTCAACGACCCTCAAGAGCTCGATTTTCTGGTCGGGCGCAGTTGGACCACAGGTGACTAAGACCTCATCTTTGCTTGGATCCCAACATGTCGCCGTGATATCCGATGCTGCCTTGCCAACCTTATGGCAGATATTCCGAAGATTCCTCATTCTTTGTATTTCTCGTAGGACCGGCTGCCAAAAGGGTCACAAGTCACAACACGAGACGCCTTGATGACCTTCACGTCTGCTCTCACGGGCGTCCTTTCACAAAACCCGTTTGATGCGGAGACTGTGTGCAGCAAAGCAAGTACGCACTGTCCTTGAAGCAACTTTTTCGGCGTGAAGCGCTCTTCGTGGAATTTTTTTTGACAGTGTGCCATCAAGCAAATCCGATCTGGGCAAGAATTGAAGCCGATCGTGTTTTAGCGCCCTTTACAAGGGGGGTGGGAAAAGGTGCCGGCAGCTGGCCGGTTTTCTCTACAGGCCTGCCGGGATCCCTCGGTTGAGCTTGCAGCTTGAGCTGTCTGCCAGTCTGCATGTTGCAACCTTGAAGCCTTGGAACCTTTCACATGGCAGCCAACTCCACCTTTTGCCGTCCCCTGTTGCCCCCGTTCCCCTCCCCCTAACACGCTACATGCCCTGACGCTTTAACAATCCGGGGAAAGACAACATATGTTAATACCACCCCATCAGCCCACATATCGCCTGTTTCTATCTACTATACAGTCCATTTCCCTCCCTCACGCTGCAAGTCCTCGGCAGGTGAATTGGCTGTGTAGTATCTGTAGTAGGCACGAGAACAGTTCGCAGCCACTACTATTAGTTTGGGGAACGAGGTGTCACGGAGCCCCGTCTCGAAAAGGCAAGATCACGTCAACATGGACACAGCTTATAACCAGCATTCGAGCCAGAGCAGGCGAAAGAACCGCTCCTCAACAAACCTTAACCGTCTTTCACTTGCTCCACTTACCACCAAGCTTCCCATCAACGACAACGATATGATCTTTCCGGATTTGACTGTCCCAATACACTCCACATCATACATCCAGGGCAAGTCCGCCCCCACCACGCCCTCGATACTGAGCCGCTCCCCTGTGCGAGCGGCATCCAGGAATCGAGTCCATTCCCGCCCAGGGTCAGCAACTCCCTTGCCGAAGAGCAAGTCTGCTGTGCACCTGGAACAAAGCCGGACACCTAGGTCCGGGACCACAACTCCTGGAGGGCACCGGCGGGGGTCGAAGAAGGAGGAGCCAGGTTCCGCCCCCGGCCGGACCGACAGCGACTGGCTCCTCCGTGCGGGTGTTCTGATAAGCAGCGAGACCCGAGAATCGAAGGGACAGTCGTGGCTCGCGTCTCGAGCAAGCTCGACAAGTTTGACCGGCACGAGGAGTGCAGGGGCCGAAGACGACGAGTACGAGCCCGATATGTTTGAGAGGGAAAGGCTAGCGCGCGAGAACGCGCTGGTGAGAAAACATGCCAGCCATAGGAATAGTCAGGTGTATGTGGAAGGGGAAAACTCGCCACTCCTCAGTCATCGCGCGAGCCTGTATGCGAGCCGGACGGCCAGCCGAAGTCAGTTGGTGACGCCGGGGGAGAGGACAGCCATGGAAGGGTACTTTGCGTCGCAGAATCACGCGCTCGAGGACTTTGTCCCAGGTCCAGACTTTGTCAACCTGGATGAGAAGCTAGAGGCGACCGGTTTTGAGCAAGACACCAGCCAGGACGATGAGGCCGATGTAAGGAGGCTCGTGAAGAGTGGCAATGCCCGGCCGAGCACGTGGTTCGGCAATATACTGGGATGGGCCTTATTCTCAGTCGAGGAGAATGACGAAGATGAAGAGACTGACGGAGAAGGAAGTGATGGCGAGGAAGAGGCATCCATGCCTGAGACTCCTCTCGAGAGACAATTTGAGGGAGCCACATCCCTATCTGAGCAACGAATGCCCCCGCCCAAGGTCGACGAAGGCGGCTGGCAAGATGCAGCTTGGCTGCTGTCTGTTGCCTCGAAGGTCGCCTGGTCTTGATTAAGGCAATCAATGGTCCCTGCAGGTCTACATGCAAACCGGAGATAAGATACGAGCCTCACAGCAGCGGAGCGTGTTTTCGATGCGACAATGCGGTAGTATACCTAGCGGCCTCACCCACGCGCTTGCCAGCTACGTTATTGTGGAGACGACTCCGCTGTGACAGGTGCCTCGGGGACCTGCTTACGGCAACAGTACCCCGCGGCCCAAGGAGACTTCCCACGGCTTTCGACGGAAATGGGCTGTCGTAGCCAGCCTCACGAAAGCGCTCTGTCGCTGCGAACAACTGCTTCCCTCTCCAGCACTCGTTCTAGTTGCCGACCACACGGACCCTTTCCGTCATGAACAGGCCAATAACGGCTTGTTTAGCAGGAGTATGTAGCGGGGTCCTGATGGCGGAACTGATCCCAAGATCCAACCGGCCTAAAGGGGCACATGGGGGTTAGGATGCCTGGATACGTGCCGCAATGGGCTCCTGGAAAGCCCGGGCCAGCGAAAAGACGACTGGTTGGAGAAGCTGTCAAAAAACAGGTTTTGGAGGGATGTCTCTATGCATCTACATGCATGACTTGCCTGGCCGACCGGCCGACTTGCTTTTACATGCCACTTTCGGGCCCTTTCCTCCCGTCAAGGTTGATGGGAAACGGTGAAGCCGGCGTGTCAACTAGGAACTCGCTAGCTGGAGCAGTGAGTACTGTGTGGTACAAAACGTGGGGTCATTCACTTTATCTTTTCTGGAGAGGCAGGGTAGGGTGGCCTGTCAGTTCTCTCGTGCATAAATTTCTCAAGACTTCTCTCAGATTTCTTCAGGTCGAAAGGATTTCGAATTCTCTGCGCTACTCCTCATGGCCTTTTCTCTCCCTGCAGAAACCTCGTGCAACGGTCACAGTGTTGACAGCTCTCGAAATGATTCCGAAAACACCGGATGTGCAGGACGTGCTAGCCGCGCCGAGAGGCCCACAACTTCGCAAGCTCACCACCACCCGGTAGTCTCACACGGCGAGGTCCCGAACGACAAGCGGTCCCCCAATCACTAGGTAGCCTATCGGCTGGTAGCCCACGCAGTTCACGTACCGTGGGAGCCTTGCCAACAACGGCAGCCAGATTTTTGGGCGAGCGAACCGCTCCGGAAGGCTGATAGAACTCCGGGGTCCGTGCACGGGATCAGCCGCATTGCTGTTTTCCAACAGGAGGTCTACCAAAGTATATGCAGCACTACCTAGGTACTGTATGCAATACCATGATACAGTAAGCTGCTGTGTGATGAGTTCGTCATTTAGGTACCATAGTACGCAAGTGCTGCTTACTATGCGCAGTACAGTCGGCGGAGGCTGGCAGGCTGCTGACTGGCCAAGCCCCGGCGTACCGTAGTAGTGGGCCGTCGCCGTTCGCGGTTGCGGAATTTTGGTGTATCTAGTGTCACTACTACCCATCGATTGAATCTGTCCGGCGCCGCGAGGAGGGATAGAGGCCGTGTGTTGAGTACTGTGCAGCCCTATGTACATTACAAGGGCCTCACATTACAAGGGCCTCTGGGCCTGAAGGGGCGCAGTCTGGAAGTCGACAATTGTCCCACTGGAGTTGAATGGTCCAAAGGAAAGATCTGCAAGCATCTCCCCCTTCAGCCCGTGCGTTGAGACGTTGCACACAACAGGGGCTTAATCGGGGACAATCCGTCCGGACAGTGTCTGAATGTCCACCACTACTGAATTCATTTTGTGGAGGGACTGAGGGGACACCGACAAAAGGAGAGACTGGAGAGCAAGAGGTGCCCAGGTGAAACTGACTGGGCTGACTGGCCAAATGCGAAGTTATTCCGACATGACCCACGCTCGACCCAGATATTTCCCCGCCAAGCGTAGGGACCCTTGCAGCAATCACAGTCTGGGATGCCAAACCCGGCTTAGTGCAGTCTGCACGGAGGGTACACGGGAGCAAGTATGACGTACTACCTTGGCACTGGTACAAAACTTACTAATAGTATGGTACTTTCTTGCCCAGGCGCTGCTAATAAGCGGCCAACTGTCGCCGGCGCGGAGTTTGAAACAAAGAACAACCGTTGGATGACGGACAGGACTAAACCCCATCGATGTTCGGTCGTTCTGTGCTTCTCGTGCTGAACATTAGGATGGCCGGCCCGGGTTTCGTTAAGAATATCGCGGAAGCTGATTTCTGGCCGTGGATGTGTAGGTTGGTTGACTCTGGGAAGTGTCGCAACTGTTGAAAGTTCTTCAGCTTGTTTGTGTCGCCGGCGGCCTTGTCCCTTTATTGCGTTCGTCGCTTAAACATCGGGCCAGGGGAAGAGAAGAGACGTTAATGTGCCATGGCGTACTAGTCCGGCAACCATTTGTTGTCAAACCCGGGATGTCCTTAGATCGGAAGACCAAGTCCCAAGGTTCCCATGACGTCCTAAAGCGCCATTCTGCGATTCGGTGCCATCTTCCGATCGCATGCGCGTCGTCGTCGACCAAAGGCAGAGGTAACGGGAACTCCCAAGGCGGTCTTGTCAGGCTTCCCAGATTTCTTCAGCTCGCTCATTGCTGTTCGCCTGACACTGCGCAGCCCATTGTTGGAGATTTCAGGAGTCGGAACTGTTCCGAAGTTCACGTGCAGTGGCCCTGAGGCGTCTTTCGATGACAGCTGGGTAGTGGGATGATCTATTCCCCCAGAATCTTGTGAGCTGTTCGTATGGGTGTTGCCCTGCGTTGGCTTGCTTCGGTGTACGGACGAGTCGGGCTTGTGTTGCTGCCAGCAGGGTTGGTGGGAATGTCGATCATGACCACATCGGTGTAAGCCATGGCCCATTATGCATCTGGACAACTTCCAGGCTGTCAATCGCAAGCGGGACGCTAGCAAAGTTGCCGGCCTCGTGCTCACCGGCGGTACATGTTGCAACTCGATGTTGTGGTCGTTCCATTGTGATAGACTTGTTGGACTTGATGGGACTTGAAGGGGCCAGCCACCGCCGGCCTGTATTGACCTTCTTTGAAGGGTAATTGGGGGGCAAGGAGCCAGTTCGTCAAAGAGTCGAGGTCAACTAAACACGTACCATTAAATGTCAGTAAACGCCTCTAAAGTTGAAGGTAAGGATTGGGGGAGCAGATCAGCTCGGGTCTCGTGGTCTCGTGGTCCCGTGGTCTTGTCCTTGTACTTGTTCCTTCTCCGTACTCGGACCCGGCCAAGTCTTCCCTGACCCTGGACTCGATTGAACTCGACCTCTTCCCCAAGGCAAGAAAAAAAAATATTGCAAGATTTGTTTCATTCGAAATCTCAAAGGAGCATGATCGTGAACTCGATGAATTGTTGTTTTGTTAGCCAATGGCATAATTTCAAGAAAGAAGAAGAGTGAAGGCCAACTTTGAAGTTCACATACAATTGTAGACACAGGCGTTGATAAACCCCTGCCCTGACCCGCTCGGGAAGGCCACACCCCACCCTGGAAAATGGACCCTGCAAATGACGTTGTAGATACGTAGTACTTGCAGTGTACAAGTAACTTTAAATTGAAACTGTAATGAGTGTCAAAAAGGGAAGCCTCACACCTTTTGCTGTACGGAATACATGAGTACCTCAGCCTCCCTGCAAATTCTGTACAGTACCATGTGGTTGTGTGTGTGCTCTACAATTTAATTAGGCAGCTGCATACTCTACTCTACCAACCTACCTAGGTACTTCAGTAGGTACTAGCAATCTTCCAGAAGCACCAAACACTGTATTTTACCGCAGTTCCTCGGGACCCCTCACCATCCAGAAAACACTACGGTACCCGCACCTCTTCCTCACGCTAATATCGTGACGAGGCCCTTTCTAAACTAAGCACCTTTTTCCCTCCTTGCCGCGACACACCTTCAATCTGCCCCTAAACCACCGTGTCGGAATACCCGTGGACTGTGAAAGCTTGTCGATAAGGTAAGTACCTGCAGACCCTAATGATATGGTCCACCTTGACCACATCATCAACCTAGGCCTCACCATAAACCGTTATGCGCTCGGCGCTAATCTGACCTTTCAAGAAGCCTGTCCTCTTAACCCCCACCAACCAAGGCAACACCCTACCACCTAGTACATACCTTCACTCTTGCCTGCGACTGAAATTTCCCTCCCGAGACTCCTCCTTCAACGGTCTCGTTGGCTATCAATCTCCCAGTGGCAGGTAAGCTTGTTGTCAGTATGTCTTCCCCTGAGTTGAGAGCTCGCGAGGACGTCCTTGGCGTCGCCTTTGAATCCCTCACTGCCCTTTGATATCACTCGATATCTCACCTGAAATCCTGTGAGAAAGTAATCATCAACCCCCACTTTGACTCCTCAAGCTGCTGCCATAGTATACCTGCCTACCACTTCAGCTTTGGGGGCAGTCATATGGGAACCAGAAGGCATCTGGAGCTCCTTTATAGCTACTTGCCCATAGTGGGCTCTCATCCCATCTTCTGGTCTGGGCTCAAGTGCAAGGAACAATCCTAAGCCACTCATCGCATCTACTGCACATGGCTGGATGCTTGATCCCACACCTCCTGTCCCTTCCCCTCTTGCATCACGGCTGGCCCGCTTCTGTCAAAGGCCCGCAACATTAGACCCACACGTTCTTTTTCTGCACCTAGCTGACCAAGTAATATATTTGATAGGGACCGACGGGGCTTGCACTCCTCTGACCGTCACCTGCTATCCCAATCTACAGCTGGGGAAACCCCTACTACATTCAACAGACGTCGACAAACTAGAGTACATATAGCCAACCGAACAGGAAACCATTCACCATGCCTGAAGTATGTCATCACAGCTCACCCCTCTAGTACACCTTGCCATGCCACGGATAGTTGGCTGTTCTGTACTGCTGCTAATTATGTGAAATCATGACAGACCGACGACTCCACCGTGCCAGACTTTGGCGACAATGTCGACATGGCTACCTTCTCCCAAATCCTGGAGATGGATGAGGACGAGGCTGAGCGCGAGTTCTCCAAGCCCCTAGTCTTCAACTTCTTCGAGCAGGTTGAGGAGACCTTCGAGAAGATGGACACCGCCCTGTGAGCTCCCAACCCTTCCCTCCTGTGCTGCCTTCAAGTACCATAGATTTGGCCTGCCCTCAACACCTCGCGCCCATCCGAACCGGAGTCATCATCAGCCATGGGCATCAAGCTGACCATATTCTTCATCTTCATAGGGAGGATAAGAATCTGGACGAGCTATCGAGCCTTGGTCATTTCCTCAAAGGATCCTCGGCTACCCTTGGCTTCAACAAGATCCGAGACAGCTGCCAGGTCATTCAGCAATACGGTCACAAGCTCGACCTCGCCGGAACACCCGAGACCGATGAGGAGGTCTGCCTGAAAAAGATCACGGAAGCCTTGAAAGCCGTCAAAGTCGATTACGCCGACCTCGAGAAGGAATTGAAGGTCTTCTTCAACAGCCCCGAGCCCACCAGCGAGTGATTATGCAGGGCTTGGTCCCTATGACAGTCTCTCGAATCGGCGGCTTCACGCGACAATCCCTCTTGGCATGGTACGACACTTCCAGGGTGTCTTCATTGCATACTCAGGAAGCTATTGGCGGGCCTCTTCGGTATGGGATTCAACGAAGACTTCACACCGGTCCCTTTGGACAGCATTTTGCAGGATAGCACGTTATTGTTTTTTCCCGCGGGTTTTACGTTTATGGCGGCGACGCATCAAACGTCCTAGTTCTTGTATCAGACGAAAAGGGTTATAGTCTCAATTGGAAATTAATAGGGGAGGGGATGTCTACCCAGCAGCTCTTGAGGGAACTCTTCCTCAACGATACGGCTCGGAACCTTTGTTGCTGACATTTGGTGTCTGGCTCTTGGCTATATAGTAGTCTTGAAAGGTAGCAATTCTACTCACCTGGGTTACAAGCATTGCTTCCATTCCACATTCCAGCGAATGCCTACCAAATGAACTGAAACAATTTTCTTCTTTGATTTCCTCTGATGACGATGATACCTGCTTCGTGTTTCCAGTCATTGGCCCACGTTCATAGCTAGGTATCACGGTTGGCTAACAAAACAGCGAATCCATATTTTCTATTTCAAGCCAGCCGAAGTGGGCATGCCGATTCCATGTGAACACTACCCTTATTTCATTACTACCGGCATCCTTCTCTCCCGAGCTTGGAACCGTGAACGCAGGCCACTTCGGTCGGGAGGGATGTGGAGGCCTTTCCACCCTTTGGAGTCATTGTAGAGTGGCGGGCATCGTTGCACATGTGACATGGCCCGTATGCTCCACATGGCCCGCTGCCACAGGCCATTTGCCTCTTGCATCTATCTCAGGCCTCTTTACCAATATGCAGGCCAGACTCAACTACACTTTGGGCTTGACAGGAGACCCAGACGAGCAAACTGTTGTGGCTGGGATCTGTTTTGCCCACGGCGCGCGATATAGATTCACTCGCTCACGGGAACAATCGGGTTGGCCGTGTATGTCCCTCAAACCTATAGACTGCGATGCTTCTTCTTTCACAAGCCCCCTTCTCAAAAGTCGATTTCCGCCTCTACCTCGTACGCAGCATCGACCACGACGCCATCCTTCTCGATCGGCTTCGCGCTCATTCGACATATGGCGATCTTGTTCAGTGGCAGGCCCTCCATCCACACCTGATCCTCGTACCTGTCCACCATGGCCTGAGCGTCCTTGATGACGGTTCTCTCCCACTTCTTCTTGCCAGCGCCGTGCTTGTTCCGGCCCTTGGCGTAAATCGTGTTGACGATGGTAGCATGTAGCAGCAACGGCAAGTCGCCGGGCGCAAGGAGGCCGGCCTCCTTAAACTGTGTCTTGATCTTCTCGCCGAAGCCGTGAAGGACCCCATGCGGGTCCGACGGAGGCGCGTAGAGCACCGTTGCCTTCTCGGCCTTCTGCATCGGATGCAATCCCTTCAGGGTGATGAGCACCTGCGGCTGCTGTTGCTCTGCGCCTGCCACTGGAGCAACCGTCTCCCTCGTCTCCCCAGGCATCACCGGCTCCTCGACCGTAGACAACAGCTCCCTCGGCCTCAGAGACCTGAGCATCTCGACGGCCCTGTCCAGCCCCTCGTCCTTGGGGAACGACATCATGCCCAGCGTGAAGTGCAGCGTCCCCACGGGCCGGACCGCCTCGGCGGGGAGGTCGAAGCCCCCGAGCTCGTTGGGCCGCGTGACATCGTCCCGGAAGGAGGCGAGGGCCTGGGACAGCTGGGGCCGGGATGTAGCGGTGGCGAGGGGGATGCAGAGGAAGTGTGTGAGCTGGGGTGGCTTGGGCTTCTGGGATGATGAAGACATCTTGATGCCTCTTCTTAGCAGCTGGTTCATGCGCGATGGGGGGACCAAGTGCCTTTCTGGTTGTACTGCTCTAGGTGGTAGAGTGGATGCTTATATGTAATGTAAGGGAATAGCATGGATTTAAAGATGGTTCTCCGTCCTGCCAGACCCAAGGGACAGTTTCAAGGTTGTTGATGTTGTTACTGTGTACCAACGTAGTAGGTACCTACTAAGTAGGTAATCACATGCAGTTGAGGCTCAGGGTCATGATGAACCCTGAACCTGGGGGTGGACACAGGGGCCGTTCAAGGTTTATCAGGATGTATCTACAGGTATAGAGTCCGTGCATGAAACTGCTGTAGCTTCACTCCATACCTCACGCAGTAGATACCCTGCATGTCTCGCAGATATCTATAAGTTTGATGTTGGTAATAGCTCTGTGTGCAAAATAGTGTCAATGATTCCTGTTATATTTAGTACGGAAATGTGTGAATGATCGTGTACTTATTGCTATGCTGGATTAATCGATTAGGGGTCTTTGGGGGGGGGCCTACAGTAATGACCCCCTGTAACCCCTGTCCCAACGTCTGGTAGGGACTGCCCCGCTTACTAACAATGTGGACTATTATCTGACCTTCAACTGCCGCTATGCCGTCTTCAGGTGTTTCCAGAAGGAGGCAATGTGAGTTGGAGTCCAGGCACCGACATAAGGTCATTCGCCTTGAATAAGCAGTCTCTCCCTCCGGAGTAATCTACACGATGCGGCAGTTTGGTCGTTGCAGGAGTATATGCTACGGCTACCTTTCTTCAAAATCCTACCGACCCTGAAGCCGAACGCCTTGGGTAGCACCATCTGTACAAGTGCGCTACCAACACTCAAACCACAGCTTCGAGTCTGGACTTCGCCTCGATGAGCCCTCCAGACAAACGCGGGGCTGCCGGCGGCTCAAAGGGGCCAACACACGTCTTCCGGGGCGGTAGCCCACGCAAAGAAGTGCCTGCGTCTTCCTCGACGACTCCTCGAGCACAGTTAGACTCCTCCCCAAGCCCCGAAGCCCGATCCCGCACGTCAAATGCCAGCGGGGGCGCTCCGACCAGCAATGGGACAACGAATACCACCCCTCGCGTGAGCAGCACCACCTCGAGCATAAGGTCCCTTGCCGCTTCGGCGCTGTCCTCAACAGAAGCTGGCACTAAGGAGAAGGACAGGCGTATAGCTAGTCTGGAACGGGAGCTGTCGGTCATGGAGACCGAATTCAAGCGGGAACTGGACAAGCTCTCGCAGAACGAGAGCGAGACCGCCTCGTTCTGGCAGGCCAAACACAGCGCTCTGAACCAGCAGTTTCTGCGAACAGACATGGAGCTACGACTGTTGAGAGATGAGATACGTGCACGGGAGGCAGAGGCAGAGGATGCTTCGAAAGGGTGGAGGGATGCACTGGAGACGGAGCTGAAAGAGAAGAACGACCAGATCCGGGACCTAAAGGCACAGATCCGAGGCTTGAAGGAGTGGGTGAGCGCAAGCACCAGGGCGGATGGCACGACGAGCGATGAGGTCTTCGGCGCCGGTATGGCGAATTTGGGCAACGGGCTGCAAAACTGGGTCATTACGAATTTCAGGAAGTCCAGGATCGACCTGTCCAAGGCGAACGAGGCGTCACTGCAGGAGCTGGCGGAGCTTGTGCCCATGTACGAGGAGCTGGCCCAGACGGCCAAGGTCCATCTCCTGCAGTCGGTTGTGTCTCGAATACTGGTGCAGGGGATATTTCATTCTTACTTCGTGGGTCTGGCCCCCGAGCAGGAACTGCAGTTGAGGAAGACGGAGAAGCTGTTGGAATCTTTCGGTGAGTGGCTCCCAGGTCGCTTATTCACTCGCTTATGAAGGCGTCGGGCCGACACAAGCTCTTGAGCTCACACGCATTTCAGGTTCGGTTGAGTCTGTCAACCAATGGCGCTCCGCAACCCTGTCCATTCTGAAGAGGGACGCGGCACACAATATGCAGGTACAGACGACACAAACAGCCGAGGATGTTGTGACCAGGATAGACAAGGTCTTGGACTCGATCACAACAGACACCACTAGCAGGGCCGGCAGCAGCAATACAACAGCGTCGAATAACACGGACGCGAGAAAGCAAGCACTTCGACAGCTCGTAAACAGCGCCATAGAGCTATCACGACTGCTGGTGGTGCAGAAGGCCGTCTTCGAGGTCTGGATGCCTGACATATTGCCTCATCAGCAGGTTATATTCGACCATAGCACCATGGAAGACATTGGGGGTGAGGACGAAGAGAATCTTGTCCAGAGGGAGATCTGCTGTGTCACTTTCCCTGGCATCATCAAGCGAGGCGATGAGAACGGTGGGCAGTTACAGTTTAGAAATGTCATATCGAGAGCGAGGGTCCTATGCAGCGCCGAATAGACCAGGCCGCGTGATCGTCAAGATCATGTCATGTGAAAGACTCGAAGACAGGGGGGATCGGGTGCTAGCATCTACTTTGTGATACCGGAATTTTCTTCCTGGTTTCGCCTGTTGTGTTCTATCGGGGCTGCAAGCGGCTGGGCTTTGTACAAATTCGCTGCGCACGACCTGACAGGACTACAGGACCACAAACAAGAATTCTCGTCTCATACACCGCATCATTATCGAACCTGTTTGCCGCTCACCCTTGCGCACGCAATGTTTTGACGAGTACCGGCTCGGTTTACCAAGATGTTGGTCATGGTCCACATCCGGTTATAATTTCCTGTACGGCTTCACCGAGGCCCTTTTCGAAGTACTTAGCCCGGCCCACTGGCGCCTCGCTCGGCTCTTCCCACACACCTCTGCGAGCTTCCGATCGGATGGACGGCGGGAGACACCTCAACCACGCGGGCCCTGACGTGGAGTCATACTGGCCTCATATGGCCAACCGCTGGTCGAAAAAGCAATCATGTGCTCTTCGGCTAGTCGGGACCGGTGTGACTTTGTAGGGTCATCAAGGACGCAATCCCGGATCCGAAAGAGCTGCCATGGCGTTCAGCTGGACAGCGATTGCAAACGACATTTTGAGAATCTGGTGATTGGACGCAACCTGCATGGTGCAGCAGCTTAGGTAGCAAGCTATCTCAGTGAAGTGGGGGGGAGGCCAGAGGCGGCCTTGCTCCGACTAAAAGGCCGCAGAGCCTCAAAATGTTGGGGTTCCTGCCCTTACCCACCTTCTCAGACGGGCCTTGGTTCCCACTTGCTGTTCCAAGCTCTCTTTGCGGGCCGTCGCGTGGCCTGGCCGGTGAAGAAGGCTCGCTGACGGACGCAACGACTGCATGCTAAGTACTACATGCCGACAGCTGCTTGCATCCGACTTGCCATGCCAGGACGTCCTCCTGGCGAGTGCATCTGGCTTCTGCATTGTACTCCCGCAGTCCATCAAGTTCATGGACATTGTGTTCCCGTCAGAGGTCCTTATTCATCCACCTGGAGGCTCTGCATCCTGCTTTCAAAGCACCGTGTGCTCTTCGGTCATCCTAGAAATCTCCGATTGCGGGAAAGATCGCCCAGTGCCGGGTAAATCGACTCTTTCCGGACCGTGGGTGCATCGCATGCAACCAATCCCGTTCAGGGAGGTGCTGTCTCGAGATATTGATAGACAGACCGCCAATAACCACGAGACGGCGTCGATAGAAAGCCTATATGATTGGTGTTGGCTGTCAGTATTTCACCTCGCAGCCATTCAGAATGGTCAGTCTCTTGCGGTGAGCCACCAAGAAGAAGCCGATGACGCTCTGAATCGGGCTGGATCGAAAACGTAGCCGTGACGGGAAACCAACCAGGCCTGAGAGTGTGGCTTTTTTGTTCCCCCCGGTGTGATAATGCGGCGGACCTTGGCTTGTAGGCTTGCTGCATGAACCCTTGAACAAAGCAGCACGATGGGAGTCGAGGGATCTGCGGCAGACGTGGCCGTCCTCCCGAAGAAAAGATAGTAAGTTTCATATCTTTTCTGTCTTCCACGAAGACACATGGGAAGAGTCCAATGAACAGCGACGTCTGCTCGTTGGCACCCATCGCCATATGCAGACGATGCCATGTAGAGGCGAAACACTAGCCAACAAAGGACTGCTGATTTGGAGCAGTGAACGTCGACTTGCGCTAGGCCCCACCGGTGGAGAGCGCCTTGCATATGCAGAAGAGATTCTCTGAATGGTGTGCGTCCACGGATCACAATCTGAGATGTCTGTGGAGATGCGAATCACCGCCCATCCCATCCCAGACGCTCGGCCCAACACCTGCAAAACCCACGGTCAAAGTGGCGGGTGGATGGGTGCTTGCTGTCGTGATTGTGAATCCAAACCCGAGCCCGAGCACCGAGGCGCTTTGCGACTTGTGGGGGAGGAAAAGCAAAGAAGGAGAAGAAGAAAAAAAGGGTCAATATGCTTCCCCCCCCCC
>LKEA01000010.1:351607-386050 GCA_003795315.1 Cytospora schulzeri | reverse complement strand
AAAGTAGGTCTCCCTCCTGCGTAAGTGCGCGGCAACCAACGACGGTTGTGCCGGAGAAACCCTGGGAGGGTGGCTGAGTTTTGTCTGGCCTGCAGGAGACTTTACGCCCGGCTTGTATGGGCAGACCCAAAGCCAAACCACAGCCAAACCACGGCGGTCAAGGTCACCTTGCATCAATTTGCCTCACACACACACACAGCCGTTTCCCGAAAACAGTCCTTTTTTCCACCCTGGTGGGAAGCCAATAAGAAATAAATGAAAATAAAATAAAATAAAATAAAACAATACAAGAATGCGAACCATCATATTGGACGCCTTACGCTTCCTGAGCCGGGAAGGTGTCATTGGGGATTCATTCCTTGCTGTTCTTCTGTGTCTAGCGACATCGACTTGGACAGATTCAGATGGTGAGATTTGGACATGTCTGTGCTCTCCCAGTGGTGATGATGAGGCGTGGGGGCCAATCGGGGCCTGACAAACCCCCCGTACGACAGCCTCACTAATACTCTCGATGGGTCTGGAGAAGGGTCTTCTGGTTGTCTTGTGCGACGCAGAAGAGGGAGAGAGAAAAAAAGTACCGCGGACCTCCCCTCTTCCGGCAATAGGTATTGTCCTCGGAGATATGTTCTGTTCGTGTTGTGTATCACATTGCTGTTATGGAATTGGCTGGCGGACAATGCCGAAAGCCGTCTTCAGGACCACACCTTTCAACCAATATTGTACAGTACTCAAATCCAGATCCATGTCCACCGATGTCTTACAGCATTATTGGAAATCCGCATCTACACGGCCATACCGGACCCCATCAACCTTGAGCTCGAACCCCAGCCCGGCGCTGTCCACAATCATCTCGAGGGTGAAGTCCAGGTTGTCGAACTCCACGCCCCTCGTCGTCGTCAGCCGGGTGAACAGGCTCCGGGGCACGGCGTTCAGGTCCGTCGTGAGCTTGCACACGTGGACCAGGTCCCGCGTGTATGCCACCGGCGGCTCGTCCGCCTCGCAGGCGATCAGGTCGTCCGTGACGACGAGGGACTGCCCTGGTCTGAAGTTCCTCGTGTAGTGGAACGCAATCGGCGTAAGTGGCGATATTGCCTCGCCCTGCATGCCGGTCAGTATCCCTTTACCCGATGAATAAAACCAATAACGGGGACAAAGCAATCTTACCTTCGCGATATGCCACTGCATCCGGTCACTCACCATCCACCTCTCCCAGAGCGGGCTCCAGTACCTCTCGCTCACGCTGTGCTTCTCCTCGTCGAACACGGTCGCATAGCTCGTGCCGTAGTGCATCCTCGCCTTCCTCGAGATGACCATGTTGCCCTCGAGGCCCCTCAGCACGGCGCCCCTGACGACCGCCGTCCACGCGTACACGGGCTGCATGACCTCGATGGCGGCGTGGTCGCCGATCGAGTTGGCCGAGGCGTGCGTCGGCCTCTCGCTGTACGGCGGCGGCGCCGCGCTCGTGAAGAAGGACTTGAGCCGCCGGTACAGGTAGTCGCTCTGGCCGAAGCCGCCCACGAGGATGATGCCCGAGACGATGCCGCCCTTGGCGCGGAGCCCGTCCACCTGGCCCTGCACGAGGTCGCAGACCTCCTTGACCACGGGCTCGAAGATGTCCTTTACCTGCGCGGCGGTCATGACGAGGAACCCCGAGTCGAGGCCGACCTCTTCGTCGTCCGCGAGGCCTGGGAACGGGATGTTGATCTCGTGGTGCTCGTCCTCGTTGAAGTTCCGTTTCACAAACTCCTCGAAATACCTCAAGCCCATCTGCCATGTCTTGCCTTTCTTGGTTTTCATCTCCTCGAACCGGGTCTTGCCGAGTCGGGTTTTGACATGCTCCTCAAACCGATAGTTCAGAAACGCGCTTCCGCATAGCCCACCGGTCCCCACGGCCGACTCTTCTACCTTGAGCGGCTTGAGCGATATTATCTTATAAGCAATCAAACTGGAACCTGGTCAGCTCGCTGGTGTATAAGCTTGGGATAGACACCCCTCAGATTGGCCCAGACTTACTCTACCGTGCCACCACCACCGTCACATACAATAAAGTTATCCCCCACGTTAAGATGGTTAGGCTGTATAGCCTTCAGAGTATATACCGCGGCCGCCTCCGGCTCGCTAATCATCTGGATGGACGACTTGGCGCCCATGCCCGCCCTCTCGGCAGCCTGGAGCGTCGTGTTCTTCGCGTGGTCCGACCACACGGCCGGGCACGTGAGCACAAAGTCGACCTTGGTGGAGGCCATAAAGGACTCGCCGTACCGCCGCGTCAGCGTGTCCATGGTGTGGTTGTAGACCTGGGTCAGGTAGTCGCTGACGGCATCGACGACCGTCTTGTTGAACTTCCTGAGCTGGGCCGCTGTCTCGAGCGGGCTCACGTAGAAGGGGAGCTTCTGCGACCGGTCCAGGAACAGCTTGATACACCGTAGCCGTGACTCCTCGGGCCTGAACTGGAAGCCCCATTTTACCGTGGGCTTTGTGCCCGCGGGGGCATCAGGAGGCAGCTCGTAGGATATCTCTGTTGGCACCTTGTCAGAGGTGATGCCGTTACCCCCCGGCCAGGTCTTGATGATTTCAACATCGTCAGGGTTGGATGTGTAGACGGCAGCAACACTGAATAGAGGCAGTGTCAGTCAGGCTCAACTTTATAATAGTGTCATGGACATAGAAAAGAACTTCAGCAACGGTGAACTAACCCTGAGAAGGTAGTGCCAAAGTCCACGCCCACGATCAACCTATCAGCTATGGGCGCAAAGTCCCTAATTGGTTCCCGGACAGGCCCATTGATGGCCTCGGCCGCCGAGGGCAGGGCATAACTTGTGAAGAAGTTCCTGCTCTGCTGGTTCCGCTCACTGGTGGGGGGACTGCGGATCGGCAAGGCGAGGTGGTCCATGGTGGTGTGTACCTGCGACACGAGCCGGGGTGAAGGACAACTCACTCAGTGCTACCTTGCAGGCTGTATCTTCATGCTCGGTCAGGTCAGGAGAGAGGGAGAAAAGAGTGAGTGTGATGTAAAGGGGAGGGATGTGAAATATGGGGGACCGAGGTTGAGATGTGTCGCCTAAAGCAGCAAGTGAGAGCCCAAACCCGTTCCTATGATCAAGCTCGGCGGCAAACAGGTGATGAAAAGCGGGTCGAGACTTGGAAAGCCGTACGAAATAGAATATGCTTGATATACTTATCGTCCTGGAAATTGAGGTTCGCAAATGGCGTATGATATGAAAGGCGAGGCCTGATGAAGATGAAGATGAAGTGCATGTGACGCCTTTTGCTGACAACTTTCCGCAGTCGATGTCCCAATTGAGTTGAGTTGAGAGGCGGGGCAAATCTTCGGTACCTCCCGTTGCACACTCACTATACTGCGGTGTATTCTACTTAGATACAAGGAAGAAACAGGGGCAGGTATAGATGAACCTGTATAGGTTGACTACTTCAGTAAGTCAGCAATACGTTTAGAATGACGGGAGGAATCTCGAGAATGTCTCCAATTCTTGAGTATAAATATATACTCAATCAAAAAAGTGGTGTCGAGAAGCAAGAAATGTTTACGTGGTTTGCCCCGTATTCTCTATCTGTATGCGGTCATATCACCATTCCTTCCAGGAAACAATTCTGCTGCCTATTCCACAACTTACTGCTGCTACTTACTATGCGTGCCTTATCCCTGATGAGCAATCTGAAACCCAATTCGACGGCTCCAACGGCTCGGATGACTTCCCGCTTGAGAGAAGTTCCGTACGTACTTAGTAGTCAGGGCAGTCAGGGTAGTGTAGTGTACTAGTAGACTCACAATGGAGAGTGCATGGAGGAGAACAGACCCGCGTGTCATGAAAAGCTTCCACCTTGAAGACCTCCCTCACTTCCCCTTCCCCTTCCCCTTCCCACAGCTGCTCCGCCACCAGGGGGGCAGAGGGACCAGTGGCTGCTGCGCCGCACCAAGCGCCTCGGGTCGAATCTCACTTATCATATGCGAAGCAGTCAGGCAATACAACTTTCAGAAGCCCGAGTTTCAAAATAGTGAAGGGGCGGATGTTCAAGCGTACTAGACGCCATTCCAATCCCGAGATGATTGATATTTTTCTCTCGAACGTCCCCATCTCTATCATCACCAATTAGCTCGACGGCCACAGTACATACACCGCCCGTAGGTACAAAGGTAGGTTAAATACAAAATGTCCACTTTCCACAAGGGCAGACAGACTGAGCTGGACCAAGAATTGCGAAGTAGACCTCGATTCCCTTCATGTAGATGGAAGAGGATTGCTCAGAAGAAGATAAAACCCTGATCCGGACTCCATCCCCTTGTGTACACAAAATGCCGTCTCTTTTTTTGTCCTCTTCTCCATTTCCAAAATCTTCTCCCAAGAAACAATCACCAAGTCAAACCCCAGATGATTCCAAATGGCACCAATGTTACCCGATCACCTAGCTCCCAAAAATAGCAACTGTGGTTTTTATTCCCACTCGCAGTCTAACAAAGAAAATAAAAAGGTAAAAAGAGGTCCGATTCTCTCAGTCGAACCGTCTGATCTATTAGGGGTATTGTGTACGACAACCTGATACGCGAGACAAGGACATCCCGCCCATGACTGAAGCCCGGCGCGGGTGGTGGGTATTTGAACTGAACAAATTCGAATGCAACTGAGGCCGTGTCTGCCGCCCAAGATATGCCGTAGCCTCGAACCCGGTCCAAAATGAGTGACGCGGTGGTAATCCTCTCAACACCAAAAACTCCAATGGTAAAAATAAATATAATAAAAAAGTTGACCGGGTCCAAAATGCTCATTTTGTTTGTCGAACGCTGAAAGATGCCGCCCATGCAAAAATGCCGCCTAGTATCTGTTACTTGCTGCCCAGATACTGGCCGATGCGGATGCTGCCCACTCACTTTCTTCATAAGGAGGAGTCGGCCACTTGTACTCCGAGACCTTCCTGTTCAAATCCAATGGCTTCGGGGCTATTGCCTCCTGTCCATCGCCGAAGAGGCAGGCGTTGCCATTGGCCGAGGGCGAAGGCGTCGGGTAAGGATTCATAAATCCGGCTGGATTCGATGCTTGCCGCTGGTTGTTGGGTTTTCCGTCCCGCTCGAATCGTGCTATCGCCTTGTGAGTTGACGAGAGTGCCTCATCCATGAGTTCGTCCTCCTCGTCCGGGGCATCATATTGATGCACACCATGGGCCGCTTGCGCTCTTCTCGTTCGGCTGGAGATGGGACCGCCGTTCCGAGCTGCGCCAGCAAGGTTGTCCAGTGACCGTGGCTGGTGGTGTGGCAACGAGTGGTGACGCTTCAGGTTGCTGTGGGGGGTCACCTGGTGTACGGGAGGGGCCGGGGCGTGCAAGCTATCGGAATTTTGGTCTCTCAAGGCTCTGTCGAGGGGTTCGTAAGTGTCCTTTGGTACGGGCGCCGGTGGATTGTCGATTACCATGGATGATCTTTGGCTTGCCCAGGGACCACATCCAGCTTGGGCTTCAACGTCCCTGTCAATTGGGGAAACGGGGGTTTGATGCCTTCCGGAAAATCTCCTAGCCCTTTTTCGCAGATGTGAGAAGAAGCTCTCCTTATGAGCACTGGGAGGTGATGCGAGTCCACTGCCATTCAGCGCACGCTCAGCCTGTTGCCTATGAAGTTCGGCGTAGTGGTTCGAGTTGGACTGCACAGACAGCTGACGCCCGATTTTCTTGGCCTTCTCATCACGACCGTGTCGCCCGGCAGCGTTAGCGTAAGCATCGTTGTACGATGGCGTTCGGCTGCTGGCCTGGGCAGTCACAGCATCTGATAATGGTGAGATGGGGCGGATAGTGGGCAAAATTGGCATGGGTGCCACATTCGACGGGCCGTTAGTCCATGTTGTCCTCTTGTTGTTGGCAGGTCGAGACTTTGCGGGCACGGCGGGTGCGACATCAACCGTGAGGTGCACTTGGTGAGGCACACGGGCAGCAGGTGGGTCCTTCGCAACGATCTGTGCCACCGCCTCGTTCGACTCGGAGCGACCGATAAGTGACTTCCTGAACCAAGATGGCTTGGAAGTTGTAGGTGGTGTTATAGCATCCTTGGAGCGGCCGATTGTTGATGGTTTTCGGCCCAGAATCCGTGACGCGGATGACTTAGGTCGTAGAGGGTCGACCGCATCGGTGAAGTACTCGTGCTGCAGCGATTGCGTCGAGGTCGGCCTGTTTTTGGGATCCCACATTAAGCACCATGTCACAAAGTGGCTCAGCGACGCAGGCCATTGCGGCTGCTGTAGGATCGTGTCCATCGAGTGAGGTGCCATCTTGGGGAAGGAAAAGCCCAGCTTTCCAGCCAGTCGGGTGCCATCACGCCAATCACCGCCACCTACACGCTGGCCAGCCTTGTTGTACCAGTTTCCGGGGCTGCCCATAATTTCACAAACCCTCCAGACTTGGTCAACCTCGTTTCCGCCGGGGAACAGTGGCTTCAGCGTCGCGATCTCCACGGCCATAGCGCCGATAGCCCAAATGTCCACAGGAGCAGAATATTCACCGGCTCGCAACAAGACTTCGGGGGCTCGGTACCATCGGGTCGAAACATACGTCGTGTATGGCAGCTTCGAATGCGTTTCTCTTGCCAATCCGAAATCGGCGATTTTGACGGTGTATGTGGGGGGTGTCGAAGGTGGCGTGACCAAAGCAGAATACCGCCGGAAAGAATTCGTTGTGTCTTGGTGAGACGATGTCGAAACTAGAATGTTTTCTGGCTTGATGTCGCGGTGGAAGAAGTTGTGGGCGTGTATGTGCTCGAGTCCCTGCATGATCTGGAACAAGATGCTCTTGACACTCGAGTTGTCAAGACATTTGTGATCTCTGGCCTTCATTAATTGGTACAGATTGCCCTCCATGTACTCCATGCAGATATGGAGCTTTTTGCTGAAGGGGTCTAGGAAGATATCCAGAGCCGGAACCAGGTGTTGGTGAGGAGGTAGTGTTCTTAGGAAGACGACTTCTCGGAGTTCTAGACACGGCGTGAAGGACTCGAATGTCTTCTTCATGGTTTTGATTGCGATCTGGCCGTCTATCAGCTCTCAAATCATTTGACCACCACTGGGTCTTCTATCTGCGATGGTACTTACCACAGTTCCTCGCCTGGCGACGTGGGCGCCAGCGGTTCGAACCCTCGCCAAGACCACGCTGCCAAAGCTTCCATCACCGATCTCCTTGAGGACCTCGAATCGATCTTCCAGGGCGAGCGCGGTCGCTCCACTAATGGTCGACCCGCGATGGGTCAGGTCGTGAGCGACGGTCATGATGAATGTGGATGGTGAATCACGGTTTCAAAATAAGGGTTTGCCGTCTCACACCGTTGCAGGGTGATGCTGGCGTAGAGCGGCGTTGGAGGCTTCGAAGAAGCTCTTTTCGGAAGAGCTTAATGCTGTAATTGGAGCATTCAGAGTCAACAATGGCGGGTGTCGAAGAGTCAGTCAAGGCTGTTCGGTGGGTATTGTTGGCGTCAGTGCTAGTAGTTGCCGTGGGATGGGAGTCGCAGTTGCTTCTGGTAGTCGATACTTGGGATGAATAGCTGGGATGTAGTATACGTGAAAAGAGGGAAACCAGGTTGACTTGAATTGAGATCGAATATAGGAAAGGTCAAAAAGAGTGGACGGGCCTCCTGAAGAATCGGGCCTGGAATTATTAAAAGGAAAAAGTGAAGAGATTGATGGGCGTGCAGGGAGGGACCAGAAGATTGGGATGCGGGTCCGTCCCTTAGGCGGCTCCGGAGTTTTGACGCAGGTACTTGGTCGACTTCGCGTGATGTCTCCGGGCTTAGCGTGTAAAGATGCAATTATTAGAATACGCAGTAGACGTGGATCCGACTGGCAATCAAATGTGCCTTGCCCAGTCGCTCAGAAGATTGGTTTTTGGAGAGTCGTTGTACCGCTAGGAGATTAATAAAGAAGGATGATTTGGGAGAGAAGAAGAAGGACCGGCTGTTGTGTTTCCAAACCGCCTGTTGCTTTTCGTTCGCTGTGCTAGGAAGACGTCCTGTCCTGTTCTGTCCTGTCCTGTCGCAGGATTGGAATGACGGGGTGGGGGGGACAACCAGAAACACGTCCAGTCAAAGGAGACAACCGCGGCAACTGGATGAGATAGTCCCGCGTCGTGGGCTGCCCTGACGACGGATCTTGAATTGGCCCGTATGGCTGGTCTGGCTGGTATTGCTGGTTGGACAAGGACCCGTAAGTCCTGGAAAAGTGATTAACAGCAGATCCAGCCGGGAGTCGTCGCACACAGAGAGACCCCCCCAAGACGAACCTGGTGATTGATGAGGAGGACTGGAGACTCGTGGTCAGCCAGACCGGGGTCCTGGGGTCCTTGGAAGCTGGAGATGGCTGGCTGGCGTGCAAGACAAGGCCCTTCGATCGAGAACCCTGACCCCGTCCCTAGCTAGGTAGCAAGCATGAATTGCAAAGAAGCTGGGGTGGTAGAGAGGGATCGATAGGGATAGGGGCAGTCAATCTCGCTAACGATCCGCACCACAGCGTCTCTTTGAGAGTTGCAATTTGCGCTCACGACCGGGATTGTCGGATTTTCTCTTCACTTTGGGTACCGTTCTACTGCGTATTCCGGTGAAGGAAGTTGTGAAGAGGATGTGAAAAGAGACAATCGACTAATAGTATGTGGGAACGACGAGATGGCCACCCCAGTTAAACTACCACACATCGACGAGCTTGACCCCAATCAGATGAGCGAATGGGTAATCTCAGGTGAGAAACTGGCGGTTATGGCATCTCAATGAATCACATGCAGTTGGAGAGAAGGTGAGATGAAGGTGAAGTCGAAACGTGGGACGGACGGGGAAGGGTGGGAGGAAAAGGCGGGCAATTAATGTGGTTGGTTGCATAAAACATTTGAGGGTGGGAAGGAGACAGAGGAACAAGGCCCAGTCCAATGGACTTTAGGGGGGTTTCTTAGTTCTTAGTTTAGTTCTTAGGGGGTTGTGTCTCTCTCTGGAATTCGACCTCAACCGTCGCATTGTCAATGCACATCCAATGACGGCACGCCTTGAAGCTACAGACCCGTTGTCGAGGCGATACTAAGCATGCTACCTAAGAATATTGCCTGCTTAGTACCTACCCTGTTTACCCACATAGGTACTTAGTAAGTAGGTAGGTAGAAAGGTAGGTAGGAAGATACAGTATATACTGGTAGGCGGGCGCAGTGCATACCTGCGTTGCTATTCTCGTCGATGAGATCTGCCGCGCAGCAACTTTCTCTAGCAGTGACGATGCAGGTTCACAGCGGTCTTCCCAGGTTGGTGCATCTCTCTACCCGTCTCCGTACTATCACTGTGGTGGGTGCCAGTAAACGTTTTGGGGGCATGAGCTAGGATGGGCGTTCAAAACTCAGGGCAGTGTACCGTGGCTCAGCGCTCTTCCCTGCGCGGTGCAGCCCTCTCCAAGGTGCCGTTACCGTTTGAGATGGTGACCTGATCATCTCTACTGACGTACTTTGTTCTTTGTACCTCGTACCATGTATCGTACAAGCTGGGTCCCCTGCATGATTCACAAGAGTTCTGATAGACCGCTACTTAGGACACTCGATTAAAAACACCGCCTTGGCACCGCAGAACCTTCGGGGTTGTGTCAAAGACTAACGCGGACGCCACAAATGCGACCCGTTCCGGCAGAAGCATCTGGATACGGAGTACCGTCATGTTAGTTGCTAGGAGTTACTAGGTACTACACAAGACTTTTAGCGTCTCACTACGCGGCACCAGCGCCAGGGGAAAAGAACCTTGATAATGTCGTAACTTTTGACCTCGATAAAACCATCCCAATACAGAGTGTTCTTCTGCCCTCTCAGCCAACGGAATGCTGATAAGGCGTGGCTGATGCGGGCTTGCTTGCAGCGCCTCAGTCTGCAGTACGGATCCGTACTCTTCGAGCCTTCGACAGGCCAATCTGTTGCCGGACTTGTCTGCCAAACGTGCCAACTCACCGTGCCTTGCAGGAACCATTTCCCGTTTGGTAATGAAGACGAACGTGTCATGCATGGCCTAAGCCCAAAACAAGAGCGAGACGGCGACATGGGCCCGCTAATAAAAGGGGGGATTGACGCTGATTTTACCCAACCACAAGGGCCCGTCGCGGGAACGACAACTCAAATTCCGGGTTACATGGCACACCTCGGTACATTACATACTACCGAGTAGTGTGTATGGTACCTTGATCGTACGGGAGCAGGGTTGGGTCGTCAGGTCACGGAACATCTGGGTCTCGCTGCTCACGGGGGGCGAAATTGTGCTTGATGATTCGAGATTGGGTTGCAGTGTATGAGAACAAGCTTAGCTCTGTGCCGCCACGGACATTGGGATATTCATTCACCAAGTAATAAGGTTACCAATAACATTTCCCGTGGCAGCAGAAAACACATGGTGAAGAGTTGAGCTCCCAAGAGCATATACAACTATTATCGATTGGTGCTGCTTGCTGGGGCAAGTTTGGTTGGTTATTGGCATCCTTGGAATAAGCCCACCTCAAGTTGAGACGAAGGCTCCCCAGTTGAAACAAGGGCGGGGACCCGAAATCTCCCAAAGAACAAGAAAAGAACGGGAAGGAACACGGTGACATGGGATAAATCGAACTTCGAGGCTCTCAGCTCGTCAGCCTGACAGGGAGCCAGGGACAGGGACACACGCATCTCGGTAAATGAGCGGAGGTGGCAAGCGGGATTTCTTTGCTAAACATATCGACGAAACGAGATCTCGATATTGAGACTGTAAATGGGCATCAACGTCCGCGGCGGGACATCATCGTATTATCAGGATTATGTATTGATTCTCATCCCAAAGCCGATCAGGCCGATATGATGATGAAGCACGAGTACACAACGCCACCGAGATGGTCAATCATGGTGTAATACCGACCAGGGCAAATAAGAGAAACACTGACACACCAGACCGTCTCCCATCGAGAGATTCATGCAATGTCGTCCGAATGCAACCGTGGGGGCCGGTCGTCCCGTCTGTTCATGCAAAACACGCGCCCTGCCGCGGGTATTCATCAGCAGGAAAAGCAGCATGCAATGCCCGCCATTGCCTGCCATCTTGCTTGCCATTGCTTGCCCTTGCTTGGGTGAGGACCGCCAAATTAGCTTTTCAATACTTGGGAGCTTGGGCCTCTTGTTGGTTCCAGCATTATAGACCCTGTGCTACATGTTGATTGCTTCTTCATCTGCGGCTAATAAGGGTAACTCGATCAGAAATACTCTGCTGTATAGGGGTCCAGCTGGCCATCAACGTGCCAACAATTAACCTTTCTCGTACGGGCCAGTGCCGTCATGAGGCTTGGGAGTCTCGAGTCAACGGAATGGAGCAGGGACTAATGGTATGGCCGTCAGTTGAATGGTCCCCCACCCCCAAGAGACATCGTCGCCTTGTTCCCAACCTCCTCAGCTTCCCACAATACAGCTTGTCTCGTCTCAACCTCTCTCTTCCGATGCATATCTACATAGCACCTAGGAATATGCCATCGGCGTTAATAATAGTCCCGCCACCTGCTGGTGCCCAACAAGCTTTCGGTATGCTGTGCTTTCGCGGCGAAACCCCACAATTTTGTTTTTCTTGTCACAGATCAACATTGACTCGTCGCACGCCCAGCCTGCCTGCCAATGTGCCTGCCTGCGTGCCAAACCACGCCATCACACCGAGGCGGAAACCCTCCTCACCTGCCTACCAATGCCATAGTACCAAGCCCGTGACTGAGAAGAACCGTGGGCGGTCATGTGCAACAGCCTGCCAGTGCCTGCCACCACCACCACCACCAGTGGGTGCGCAGCAGGATGTGACTCGCCAAACTGGGGGACCCTGACCGAAGGAAAAGGGGCGCCCCTACCATAGTGCGATCCGGGGGGCCTATCCCGAGACTGCCGGGACCCATGACGCCTAATCGTTTCCGGTCGCGACCCTCTCCTCTTGGGGAGTATCGGACGCGCCGTTCGTCGATCCGGCTGCCGTTGGATCGAGTGTCAAAACAGCGCCGCTCGCCCGCCGCACCGTCACAGGGTCAAAACACAGATTCCCCAACAGAGCTTCGACCCCGGCTGTCGCCAGTCCTCGTTAATCGGGTCTCCACTGCTTCTCTAACATTCCATCGCTCTAGCCAGGGGTTGTCAACGATCCTCGCCCCCCCCTCCCCCATCTTGGTCAACAAATGGCCGCGATTTGCGCACTTGGCAACGAAATCTGGACCGTTTCGCCATATATGCCCATATATGCTGCAACGATGGTGGCTGGAAGATTTTATCTTCTCCCCCTCTCCCCCTTCCCCGATCGCGAGATCGTCAGGCCAGTAGTTGACGCGGTAACGCAGAAACTTTCCCCCTGACCGCCAATGTACCTGCTGGCGGTCAAGGAGGACCTTTCAAGAACGATGGGCCCAGAGAAACTCAGCCCCCCGGTACCCGGCTCCCGGTTTACGTTGCCCTCACCGACTTGGAGATCCCACGTGGTTTATGGACATGGTTCCTCCGCCCTCCTGCTGAGTGGTCGGGGGGACGAGCGTTTGATGCTCCTCTTGAAGGATATCCTCCGTGTTGTTGAATCCTTCCTGTCGCAAGGGAGGCAGGGTGGCTGGGAGAAGCTCGCCTAGTGGGATATCGGTTGTGCCTCGAGGCCTCGATTTGGTTTCTCGCGCCGGGACGTTGAGTGCGTGGACTCGATGCAGTATGCCCAGGACGGGTCGAAATCCGCTGTATCGCGGAAGCACTGGAGGTGAGTTCCGGCATCTGGGTTCTTCCTAGATAGCCACTGGAGCCAGCGGCGATCGTAGTTCATGCGTCTGAGCGTTCTCTTTGCTCTGTCACTTTTCGGATGAACTGTCTGAGCACCCGGAGCAGATGTCACGTGCCCATCTGGATAAGGCCTCGCAGGGGAGTGCTCAATTTCCTGGCCGGCGCAGCTGTCCTCGAATCCTATTACCCGATGTGATGTTAGTGACATCTTCATGACACCTATGGTTTATATTGTCACAAGTGTGACCCTGCCATTTTCGAGACCAATAATGAATATTCGCCGGTCACAAAATTACAGCCCTACTTTCAGACCGCGAGGTCAGATGTATGGGGCTTTGTTCCAGTGGTCTATGTCGATGGATGGAAAGTGGACTTCAAGGCTTAGACACCCGTGGACAGTATCGACGGAAGTGCAAAGAATTTGCAATTTATCGCAGAGCATGGCGTCGAAGTTTATGGGAAGCGGAAGAAGGGTAGACGCTGCCGCCTCTGTGCAGCGGACTGTGCAGCTTGCTGGCTTTCGACGCAAGAGCATCGTTGGCCTGGATACTATTGTCAAAGCCGAAACCGTCCTCAGCTGAATATCAGGACTTCGCATCTGGATCGTGCCCTCGGAGGAGACTGTTGTTGACAATGGTATTGAGCCTGGTCAAAGACGCAATTAACTTTCGGAGAGACAATCTGGACTGTGTGGACATGTTTATGGGAAAATGACACAAGTTCATCCACGTTCTTGCCCATTTCAGTTGGTGTTGGAACACAGATGCCGCCCAGGGGAAGATATTCCGTTAGGAGGATCTGAGGTTGCTTGTAGAGGGAATAATGAGCACATGCGATGCTTCAACGCCCTTATTCAAGACCAAAACCTCCCACCACATGTGATATCTTCAAGGGCATCTGAAACCTTTGATTGACAGCAGGACCATCTTCCGCCTTCCTACTGCCTGGGTGAAGATTGATGGCAATTCGACCAGTCAATCCACATAGTCAATGAATCACTTTATCCCTCCCGTATTGGTTTGTTACTACACCACCTGAAGTAAGTTGCAGCGTTCTCCTCATACTACCATCAGCGAACAATGGATGAAGACGGACTTATTTTCGGTGGCAATAACAATATCAGCGTTTGGCCTGCCCACTCACGAACTACCCGCTTACCTGCGCGACATAGTCTGCGGAAAGTATTATGGTTTAGGTACTGTCCTGCTGGCAACAAAGGTCGGTCTCCTTGATCTCGTCATCTCAACTTTGTGCTTTACACGACTTCTGAAAGCAAACGAAACCTAGGTATATTGAATACCCTAGGGTGCATACTTACCTAGGTACTTGGGAAGGCACGAGCCATACTTCCCTAACGGGCACCACCATCCCATCTTTGAACGGTATTGGTGCTTCTTTGGCCCTTCTACCTCGCACTCTACCCTTTTACTTATATTCATCCAGACCTGCTTGTCTCATCTTGCAGTCTTCTCTACAATAAAAGCATTCCCACTTCACTTTGGGATGCCAGCCGTTTGAGACGTTTCCTACCAGCATAACAGCATAAATCCCGCAGCATCATCTACGAAAGAGCCCCCCCCCCTTCGAGGCACAAAAGCATCGAAACCTCGGTCAAACAAGTTCAGAAGCGGCCAGTCCAGGTACCTAGGTAAGTGGTCGCAAGAACATGACATGAAAGCACCTGCGCTGTATCACATACCAGCTAGAGAACTTTGGTTTTACAGTGCCCATTAGCACCTTCCTCCGTGTGCAGGACTGACGCTCCTTCCCACCCAAACCAGGACGGCGTTTAAGCACTCGAAATAACCTGCTCCTTAAACGGAGCTCCATTTGTGGCTGCATCTCTACATCTATGCATATCACCTTCGCGTAAAACTTGATACCGGAACACCTCGACTCCTCACACTCGTCCACATTACAACATCTACACAAGATCAACCAGCATACAGCAAGCACAATGTCTGCCAATTACTGGGCCACGAACAAGAAGAACCAGAGCCTTCCTGCCAGGTAAGTAGGACCTGTCTTTGTCAGTTGGGTGAAACGATATTGACCGTCCTGATTCCAGGCTCAAGTGCATTGCAGATGGCAAGTGGGAACCCAAGGATATGTTTTCCAACAACATGCTCCAGAAGTACCACTCCGGCCTGGACATCACCTGCCGCAAGCACACCCAGGGCCCCATTTCCGAGATCAAGTGCATCAACTGCCACAGGTACAAACCCCTCGCCTGTTTCAGCAAGTCTGCGCGCAAGTTGAACGGCTCTCGTCACTGCCGCGACTGCGTCGATTGGTCCGAGGCTGACATGCCTGGCATCGCCCCGCTGCCTCCTCCCAACGGCCAGCGCTCTGTTGAGGAGCGAGAGTTATACAAGCGACCACAGCAGACGATTGAGGTCTCTGACGGATACCAGAAGGAGGACGAATACCTGGTGGAGATTGATGGCGCCACCTCCTCCACTGATCAGGCCTTGTCTGTTGGTCGTTCCAACCCCTCTTCTGCCGACAACTCTCAAGGGCTTACCACCTATGCCCTGCAGAACTTCAACGCATCGAACCCTGCCTACAGTCGCAGCGGTCAGAGCTACCATTCATCGTCTGCTCCGACCGATACTGCCTCCACTCTCGGCACTGAGTCTACCGTGCGCCCTCGTGGCCATGCCGAGTTCAACGCCTACGGTCCCCAGGGCCAGGTTCAGAAGCGCGTCCAGTCTGTCACTGCTGCCTCCGAGAGAACTGCCTCATCTGTCGCGTCTGGCGTTCCGGGACGCAAGAACTGGGCGAAGCCCGCGGGTCGCAAGACGGGCATTGCCGCTCCCGCCTACCTTGAGTACGAGAACCCCGACGAGGTCGGACACTGTTTCGACAGCGACGGGAGCGAGGATTTCTGCTAGACTACCCACGACCATGACGACTAAAACTCGTCTTAGGACGGCACCTGCGGATGACGACCTACAGCCAAGGCGTTGGCCGGCCGGCGTGCGGGACGTGTTCAGCATTGAGGAGTCGGCTAATTTTGGAACTTTAGACAAGAAACATCAAGGTTCGTTGCTTTGGACTCGCACATTGACTCCAGATAGGTCGAGATGAATCAAAAACGTCATATTTGAGACCAAGTGATCCTCCGCTGTCATGTCAAGTGGGTGACTCTGGTTGTAAGTCACTGCCATTTCATGTGTTGGTATCTTGTGGTCTTGAGCTTCTTGATTGTTCGTGTTTCATTTATTTCATTTTGGGGTGGACAACCGACCAACTGCGACTCATAATTTCGGTGCCCCGCGCAGGAGATGCTTCTTTTCATGGTGCGTCGGAACATTGTGCTACGTTCCGCTTGCTTATGCGCATCCCGATGAGCTCCCCGATTCCTCGTTTTCGGTGCCGCGCGAGGCGACCGCAGCGCCGGTCCACAACATTGTATATCACGGCCGCTAAGTGCGATATGACGATCCGTTCCTGTTGTGCATCCCTAGTAAGTTTCGCCACGAACAGATACGGTACGACACCGTGGACACGTCGCCCACGATTAGAGCCGCAGACGTTGTTCAATCACCCGCACCGATCGGCAAGGCCAGCTCCCCCTTCCACTCCACACCTAGGCACCCAAAACTCCCACTACCTGTGCAGTGCAACAGTTTGGTCGCCTGACGAAAGTCTCTTGACGAGTGGGATGTTTCGCCCCCTTCCACTTCAGGCCAATGTGGGTTTGAGGCCTGATCAGCAGGGATTGCCCTTCCCCATAAGGCTTCGCTGGCGAGCGCCCGACTGCTGTAAGAAGGGGAATGTCAAGATGGCTATCCACCGGTTGCATATTCTTCCTTTCCTTCTACCGGTTTCTTTTGGCTGTTGCACAAATCAGAACGATTTCCCAGCACTGTGGGGGTGAACTGATCCCTGTGACTTAATGATCGCCTCGTCGCCTTACGATCAATATCTATACTGCATGTTCCATCCCCCCTGTTCCTTCCAGCCCTACATTTTGCAACTTCTTTTCAAATTGCCTTTCTTTTATTTACTTTTTTCCTTCTCTTCTTATTGGCTGTACCAGAACTGCCGAGTAACTATTATTATCTGCCTCGCTTGCTTGTCGGCTATCAAGTGTAATCTCTTCAAGCCCATGATGCTTCATTAAGCACACACATACATCAACTTCATATGCCAGGTATCCATAACCATGTTCGGGTATGAAGATGATACGAACCAGCCCAAGGAGAAGGAAAGGCCACCTGTTCTCAACAAGACTGACTGGAAGACGTCACATGGCTTAGCAAAGGCTCAAAAGGACGCAGAAGATGTGTCCCCACGGTCGAAAGGCGAGATTCCTCTGAGCGACAAGCAGACTGAAGAGATCCGAAGACGCATTGAGGAGGTCAAGGAGAGGGCGAAGATGACTTCAACCGCCGAAGTACCTCTCATGCCAGCAAGCCAGGCGGCTCGGTCTTCTGCTACAGCTCAGTTGAAATCAGATTCGCCGCCGCGGCCAGATTTGAACTCAGTGTCTCCAGACCTGTTGAATGAATTACGAAAGATAATCCGAGAGGAGGTCGAGCAATTGAACAAAGGAGAAACGAAGGCCGAGCCACCTGAGGCTGACAGTGGTAAAACTCCGCGCCCGTCAGGTCCCTCTTCGTCGGCCCGGCCCTGGACTGGCACTCAAGAGCCTGCACCTGGTACCTCGTCGAAGGAACCTGACGACAAGAACGCCACCTCGACAACTGCAGGGCAATCTCCAACTACCACTCAACATAGGGACTCCCCAAGACACTCGACTGTGCGCTTCAGTGACGAGACCAAACCAGCTGTACCCGCCACACCTAGAGCCACCGCCGATGACTCCAAAAAAGCTCCCACCAGCAAAGTCAGCAATATTGGACTGACAGCTATCGACCAGAGATGGGGTACACTTTTCGACAAGGACGGCACTCCAACAAAGCGGATGGAGCATGTCGTACAAGGCCTGGCAGGTTATATCATCGATGAATTCATCCCGCAGCAGTCGATTGTCGTTACTCCAGAGAAGATGGCAGCCTTTTACTCATATCACCGTCTGGATAAAGAGGTTTTCCCATTTACTGCCCTGTTCAAGTCACGGTCTAAGCATCTCAATGAGGCGTTGGCAGGTCTCTATGAGGACTTTGGGTGCCAGTATTTCCTAGTCCCGGTTGATGCCAGATCTCGACCGACTGTGCCCGGCCTAACACCTACGGGATTTGCCCACTGGCTGGTCACTATGATTCAGGCGTATCCGGACGAAGAAGCAAAGCGCCTGGACAAGGTCGTCTCGGACCTACCTATTGAGGCCGACAGTCTCCTGGATGGGAAACCTGAGAGACTACCCAAGCAAATATCACGCTACCTCCTCCCAGAAAAACCTCTGCGGAAATCGCAAAAGCTTGTGGACGAAGCCATGAAAGATTTTATGGAGGATGTGAACAGCACCCCAGCATCGCAAACGAAAGGAGGTAACGGCGGAGGGGGCGGGGGCGGTAGCAGTAGCAAGCCGACACCCACTGTGATCACACAAGAAAGACGGCCTTCGACAACCACAAGCAGCGGACCAAGCTCACGTTACGTTCCAGAAACATTGCATGAGAAGAACAGGGCGGAAGAAGGAGGTAGTGGTCATGATAGGGACAGGAGGACGACTTCGATGTCTACGGGCAGCCGAGACACGCGGGACCACGACCACGGTCGAAGAACTTCCATAACGCATCCCCCAGGACCAGGTCATCTGGGGAGAACCCACTCGCTCGACAATAATAGCAAAAGTTTTAGCAGGACGCCACACTCCTCATCCACCGGGGGGTCGAACAGGGCTCCGGCAACGTCTACGTCTTCCTCCAAAAAGAACCGCAGTCCACAGCGGAAACCGCACAGCCAGTCCGTCCCAACCGGCCTCGACCGCAATGACCGGGAAACGGACCGCATCCGCGGGTCT
Organism: Cytospora schulzeri; assembly: GCA_003795315.1. Lineage (NCBI taxonomy): Eukaryota > Fungi > Ascomycota > Sordariomycetes > Diaporthales > Cytosporaceae > Cytospora > Cytospora schulzeri. Next base: position 367,368 of record LKEA01000010.1, on the reverse strand, counting down.
TCCACGATAACAGCCGTTGCTGCGACAGTAGCGGCAGTGTTAGCTTCTTCATCACACACAGGAGGCCCTCCTCCCGCTCAGGCACCAAACCACAGCAACGCGTCCTCCGACGCCAGCACACGGGGCTCACGCGCCGGCGGTGGCGATTTCGTTCTCCACCGAGACAAGCGGGCCAGCCTGGACGAGGCGACGCCCCGGGTGCCGGCCTCGGCATGGAACCTACGGGATAAGGCGGGACTGGAGAGCAACAGCAGTGGCACTAGCAGCCGTTCGGCAAAGAGGAGGAGTATGGTCCTTCCGGATATCAAGGGGCCGACCTGGGATGACTATCTCAAAACTTCCGCGCCGAAGAGTGCTACTCCGGCATTTATGAAAAGGGGGGATGGTGGGTAGTGTCCTTTCCTCCAGCTAGAAACCCTGAAAAGGGGGTGGGGGTGGGGGTGGGTTTGAGTCTTTGATGTCGGGATATCAGGGAAGGACAGTCGCCAGTTGTTCGGCATTTCACTTCTTGAAACATAAGTTGCCATGAGTTTACGAATCACGTCTGAGAGTTATAATGGTGTATTTCATACCGGAAAAGCAAGGATAATGGGGTGGGCGGGGGGCTTTGGAACTGCTGGGAGAGGAGGAAAATATGCTATTGATTGTTTCGGATTGCTGTACTGTATACTTAAAAGCACAGAGATACCAAAGATTGAATTGTTTTCCACCCACGGAGACTGCCTTCCTGCCTTCCTGCTTTTGATCTCGACCAGATCCTGCGTCCTTCTTTGCTCCTATTTGCAGACACACACAGGCTGGCCTGAGATGCTGGCCGCATGGGATACCGCCCGACCAACAACAACATCAAGGTTCGTTCCTCGCCTGTAACCCAAATTGTAACCCCGAGAATAGCACCGGGGTCTTCAGATCTCCCCGATCTCGTCCTACCAGAGTACTCCGTAGTCTTGCAGCGTTGGGCTCACACAAGACTAGCACACCCACGCGAACATGTTGTCGATCAGGCCGATCCCTTTCACATGGTTCGCAAGAGACCAGGGGAAGGGGTGTGGTGGGTGGGATGCGTAACACCGTTTGGATGCGGTGGTCCGCCAGCGAGTCCCAACCGCATTATGACTTGACGGCGAGAATAATCGCGGCTCTCCACGAGGTTACTTCTGACGGCTTGCCGGTCGTGCTGACGAGGGCCCCAGTGTAACCGGCTTTCGTTTACGGGCCTAGACAAGGGTATGATGGACTGGGCCTCTCGACAGGAATTCGGCCCCCAGGTCCTGTTGTACACTACTTGCTACCGGCAGACATTTGGGTTCCGTCGCATTTTTAGACCCGAAACCGAGCTCGGAGGAATGCCCAGGTGTGTCGTTAGGGGAACGCTATAGTACGGGAGTGATGTCATCATAGCTTCCCAACGTTGGGATGGTGGTAAGCGAGGTGTGGTGGGAGGAGGATGGGAAGATGGATGGGCCGGGCACAAACAAGGTGGGTGGGTGGGTGGCCACCATGTTCTTAGAGTTGCAGAGCGATGATAGTCTTGCACATTACTATGTCTGTTCATGGTCTGTTTATCTTCAGAACAGCCTAATATATATTGCGTTTGGCGTTTGGAGTAAAAGGCAGAGCCTCATAATCTGTTTGTATGCCTCGCCGTGGAGTAGAGGGGGCAGTTGGGGTCTCACCGTCTCGAAGTGAGGATGCGATGATCATCACCAAGTCGAAATTAGCTGCAAAACAGAGTACTTAGTGGTATCCACCATGGCCGTCTGGACTGTTTCAAACTTTCCATATGATCGGGCGGGCCATTCAGTAAGAGTGAGTGTCTGTAGGTGAGTGAGTCCCTGCTCGCCGTTTAGATGTACGTTTTACCTTCCGTTTTTGCTATACCGTCACATTCCTGCGGCTGATCAAGCACACGTTCACTTTCATATAACGACCATGCTTTCTCTCTGGATCTATTGGTTGGAAGGCCTTGTTTCCATGCTACTTCTCCTTATAATGCTGCCCAGTATGTCTCTATACGGGAGTGTGCTGCAGCAGACCAAAATATCAAGCGAGATCCCACAGTGGGACTCCAACTATTTATGTATAGCAGCTGAGATAATGAAACAGAACGGGTGCCTCTTCCAAATCCCATGAGGAGCAAGGAACGGCTCCAACCCATGTTTGTCCTGTTCCCTCTCCTACACAAATTCACAAAGGCTTCAAAAAGGCAGGCACGTTTCCATAAGCCAGAGTGTTTGGAACTATATGACTTGCAATTATATCCACATGAAAACAAAATGAGATAAAACATACTGATGTGCGGTTCTTGATCCTGAAAGACTCAGGTCAGTGGGCTTGTTTACGCTTTACGCACAGGCGAAACGGTAGAACTGGACCAAACGCTTTGAGGACCCAACATACTTTCAAAAGGGGGCTCCACTCAGTAACCGTTTGTGGGGGATCGATTGCGGGGACTCCAGATCGTCGAAATTGGGTTTGCGGGGTTGACGTCCCAAGTTTCCAACAGTTCCCACTATTTCCGCGTATACTACATAGTACATGCATGTATACTGCACATGCAGTTACAGTATACCAATTACATCTAGACAATTCTGCAAGAACATTGAACCACCTGGGAAACTTGGTCGTCATCTCCACCCCCCAAGACCTTATCTCACATCCTTTACAACCGTCGATCACTAGGCTCACCGCGGGACCCAACCCATTCTCCTGGGTTGACCAGTAGCGTGTTGCCGAGACATTGCCAGGATACCTTCAAGGTTTGATACCAACGACTCAGAACTCTTGGCCATCCTCCTTCTCGGCCCCAAAACGGCACGCAATGACGTCGTCTCACCCGTATTGACGGGTCTGTCGAATGCCCCGTTCACCATGGTCATTGGTCATCTGGATTCGTGCTCAGCCTGCTTGCAGATGACTCCAATATTCCGAAAAATACCGAAACCTGAATGGTGAAGAGAGGCAGGGCAGACTAAGCCCTAGACAGAGTTCGTTAGGCTCTTGTCATGGTCCCTCGTGACAGTGCATGTACCGCGTTGAGGAAACCCGGTTCCTTGCGCCCAGAACGAGCCAAGCGGCTTCGACAGCTCATTTCCTGGCTGGGAATCTGGGGTTGGCTCCACGGTTGTCTGGGGAAGGCCTCACGAGCCGGACCCCAGATTTACCACTATCCCGGGGGAGGGGTCACCTGATCACCAACATCCCCAACGACGCCTAGTCGACCCTGCCACCAAGGGCCAAGGCTGGCCAATGGCCGTTCTTTGGTGTAGTGACTGCTGGTTCCCTACAGCAAGCCCCCCCTGGTATGTTGGAGGATTAGGCAGGATCAGCAGAGATATATAAGTATAGAGGCATCTTCTCCCACCCTTCGTCAGCCTGAAGATCTTTCCTACCAGTCTTCTACAGTATTTCCATGTTCTTGGGAAGTTGTTTTGGCCCAGTCTTGTCACCCTCTTCCAGATTTATCTTCCAATTTCAACGTAGCCTGGGCGGCCTTGTTCGTCCTTGGCTATAGTAACAGCATCACCCCCCTCCCTTCACTTCATTCACATACCGCGGTTTCCCTCTCTGGGAGTCCAAGTACCAACTATTTCAACATGGCCGACATCCGACCGTCCGAGAAGGGCCTCAAGCGAGAGTCATCAGACTACACCTCCAAGGCTGAAGTTGAGCACCAAAGTAGAGGGTCTATAAGCTCTGTCCGAGATCCCTCGGCCTCAGATGAGGCATTGCGCCAACGCCACGATGCCTCAGCCAAGCTGGCGAACCCGCTCGCCGGGTTGAGCCTGGACGTGTTGGCTCGTATGGCAGAGGACTACTGTACAGAGTTTGGATTTACTGATGCAGAGGACATTCGCCGGTTCCGCCTGGGAGCATTGATTGCCGGAAATGATTTTCAGTATGATACAGTCGAGGGCCTGACAGACCCTGAAAGGGAGGCTCTTCGGATGGAAGTCGACCACAAATGGAGAGCCAATCCTCCGAAGCTATACGGTGTCATCGTTGTTTGTGTAAGTGTCTATCCCCCCCCCCCGGTCCATCGTTTATAAACTTTCCGCTGACGCTTGTGGCCTCCAGGCACTCTGTGCTGCCGTCCAAGGTATGGACGAGACTGTCGTCAATGGTGCTCAGACCTTTTACAAGAAACAATTTGGCATTGGTGATCCGGACTCTATGCGGGACTCTTGGCTTGTTGGACTTGTCAACAGCGCCCCTTATCTCTGCTGTGCATTCATCGGTTGCTGGCTTACGGAGCCAATGAACAAACGATTCGGTCGCCGAGGCACCGTCTGGATCAGCTGTCTCGTCTCTGCACTGGCTTGCCTGTGGCAGGGCTTTACTAGTAAGATTATACCCCCGTCTGTTTCTTCCGTATCTGGTCATGCAGACGGCTGACAAGAATTGACTCCTAGACACCTGGTGGCACATGTTCATCGCGCGATTCGCTCTCGGTTTCGGTATTGGACCTAAGTCGGCCACGACACGTAAGTTTTGAAACTGCCTGATAGATATGCATGATTCGATGTTAACAACACTGCAGCTATCTTCGCTGCTGAATGTTCCCCGCCCAAGTTGCGAGGTGCCCTCACGATGCAGTGGCAAATGTGGACAGCCTTTGGAATCATGGTCGGTTATATAGCTGACCTTGCCTTTTACTTCGTAAGTGCTCAAGTGTCCTATTCGGTGGTGGCGGCTTGCTTCGCTTGCGCACAGTCCCGTGTTCGACCTGTGGACACCCTTGGAACAACAACAATGCTAACTGGGCTCTCAGGTTCCTGACCATGGCATTGCACTTGGGCTTAATTGGAGACTTATGATGGGCTCAGCGATGATCCCGGCCGTTGTTGTCTGCTGTCTTATCCCTTTCTACCCCGAGAGCCCCCGTTGGTATCTGAGCAAGGGACGCCACCTCGACGCGTACAAGGCCATCTGCCAGTTGCGACTTGACAAGATCCAGGGAGCTCGGGACCTGTTCTACATGCACATTGGCCTCAAGGCCGAGGAAGAAGCCATGTCGATAGGCAAGCAGAACCGCATCAAGGAGTTCTTGACCATCCGACGAAACCGCAACGCCATGATAGGTTCCGAGATTGTCATGTTTATGCAGCAGTTCTGCGGTGTCAACGTTATCGCTTATTACTCTTCTGAGATCTTCCTGGACGCAAAAATGTCGAACATCAGTGCCCTGGGGGCCTCTCTGGGTTGGGGTGTTATCAACTGGTTGTTCGCGCTTCCGGCTGTCTACAGTGAGTTTCCACAACACAAAACAGGCCATCTTCTTCCAACTTGGGATCCCAGTGCTAACATATTTGGCAGCCATCGACACGTTCGGTAGACGTAACCTGCTATTGAGCACATTCCCTCTAATGGCTCTCTGCCGTAAGTATATGCCCAAAATTCCTGGCCGCAGGATGCATGATCAAATAAGTCCATCACCATACTGACGATCGCGACATAGTATTCTTCACCGGCTTCAGCTTCTGGATCCCAGAAGACTCGACTGCCCGGATAGCCTGTATTGCGTTAGGACTCTACCTCTTCGGCATGGTGTACTCGCCTGGTGAAGGTCCGGTGCCCTTTACATACTCTGCCGAGGCGTACCCTCTGTACATCCGTCCTATCGGAATGTCGTTGGCTACGGCGACCACTTGGTTCTTCAACTTTGTCCTGTCTGTCACATGGCCGTCACTGTTGCAGGCGTTCAAGCCGCAGGGTGCATTCAGTTGGTACGCTGGTTGGAACATTATTGGGTTCTTCTTGGTGAGTTACTCCGCCCCCCCCCCCAAACTCCTTTGCCATTCTCGACACTCGGCAGACAGGCACTTCTTCGCTTGGCTTGGGAGAAACCCGCAGCTGACTTTTGGACACCAACAGGTCCTATTCTTCCTGCCCGAGACCAAGGAGAAGACACTGGAGGAGCTGGACAGCGTCTTCAACGTGCCCCTGCGCGTCCACGCCAGGTACGGCCTGGATCAGTTCTACTACTTCTTCAACCGCTACCTCTTCCGACGCAATGTCGACGCTCCGCCGGTCCCCACCCACGAGACTGTGGTACACCATGAGAAGGCTATCGCCCCGAAGGCTCAGCACGACCCTACCGCTCGTGTGTAGATATGGGAAATGTTCGTCGTCTTATGAATGACGGATCTTCATTTTCCCTTCCTTTTCCTTTATTTTGGGATCTTGGTAAACCTTGGTTGGACGGTTTTCCAGCTGGGCCGGCCTCCTGGCGGGCTTCAAAAAGGGGATGATGCCCCCCCCTAAAGACATCCATCCGCAATGGGGGTGTCGCGGAACGGTATTTTGTATTCGGTGGCGATGGTAGAATTTATGATACCTTTTTTTTCTTCCTTTTCTGTTTTAGATATGAGAGATGAATGTTTATACCTAGGTATTTTTTGTTGTACACAATTTCATGATGGTCAATTTATGAGTTGGCTCTCATCATGGCCATCGCACCTAAGTGACTAAATGCCTCCACTGACTGGGGGTTGGGAGCCTCGGCATCTCAACTGGTCTGCTCTGACATATTTCCACATTCGAGATGTCCTTAGAAAAGAAGACCTGTGAATACCATGCCGAAACCCGACTTGGTTAATTACTACTCAAACTGAATAATATAAATGCCAATATAAAATATCAAGACCATGTCCATGACCAGAAACATGACCTGACCCAGTTTGACCAGAGAAGAACTCGAAGCAAGCCGCTATCCGCGGTGGCCGAGAAAGTTACCGAGCTACGGCGACATACAAAGCGCAAGGGACTTTTGCTGGCCTGACCACGGCTTGACACACACAGTGAATGAATACCTAGGCTTGAATGGCTTACGGCATAGCAAATTCAGGGCCCCTCCTAAAAAGCACATGTTTGCAAATCGGCGGCGCCCTCGGGACGCCGTCTTCTTATGCATCATTGCATAATAATCATCAGTCGTGCCGTTTCGCCGATGACATTTTTCCCAAGGTTCCTTTCTTTGCGGCCCTATTACTTCTTCTCCTGCTTTTATGGATAAGGCATTCCAGAAATAATTCGACCCTTTTTTTTTTGTTGTTCTTGTTTCTTTGCTTGTTTGTTGTCAACCGTTTTGTCTCAAGAGTCGCTCAACTCCCGGAGAGAACACAGCAGACACAAAGAAACTTGTCCAAGATGCCGGGCTCTTCGCGCATGCCCATCAGCCTGCGTGATGGCATCAGCAGCGTCAAGAAGTCCCGCGCAGGCACAGCCATACAGTTCCTGAATATCGATCTGTAAGTGAAGGGACCCAGTCTTTGCTTGCTTCGCCCGAGGAGACAACAATAAGCCCCCCAGACAAGAATTCTCCGGCAATCCACTTTCCACCCCCGACACACCCTTTCGGTCCCCGGTCCTTTTCCACGCCGCATATCTTGGTGGGAGGGAACATGACATCCCAGCAGTTGCGTCGCGGAGAACACACCACAGTACAGGACAGGGCCTGGTGCTCTTGCATGTGCCACGCGGCGCAAGCCCAATTCTCCGTGCCTCCGAGCCTACCAGCGAGCGCATCGTGGTTCTCCATCATACTGTACCTTGTCTCGGCCCGGACAGGATCCTTTGCTGACTCCGAGATGTATTCGTCTATAGGCTCAAGAACATCATCTTCTTCTACTTCCTCCTCCGCTGGACCCGGCGGTCCTTCTGGAAACTCAAAGGCCGCGGCCTCTTCGGCACCCTTGTCGAGCTGTACAACGACGTGCGGCGGATAACGTTCGGGTGGTTCCTCCGGGCGCCGGGCGTGCGCGGCAAGGTGAAGGCGCAGGTGGACGAGGCGCGGGCCAAGCTGGAGCAGAAGCTGGTCCCCGCGGGCGAGAAGCGCTACCTCGCGCTGCCCAAGCAGGGGTGGAGCGACGACGAGCTCCGGGCCGAGCTGGGGCGGCTGGCCGACATGGACCACACGCGCTGGGAGGACGGGTTCGTGTCGGGGGCCGTGTACCACGGCGAGGACGACCTGATCAGGCTGCAGACGGAGGCGTACGGCAGGTTCACCGTCGCCAACCCCATACACCCGGACGTGTTCCCCGGCGTGAGGAAGATGGAGGCCGAGGTCGTGGCCATGGTGCTGGGCCTGTTCAATGCGCCGCCCAACGCGGCCGGCGTCACGACGTGTGGTGGTACCGAGAGTATCCTGATGGCGTGTCTGAGCGCCAGGCAAAAGGCCTATGTCGAGAGGGGCGTGACGGAGCCGGAGATGTAAGTGTTTTTTTTCCCTTCTCTTTTTGCTGTCTTACCCCTTTCCAAAAGCAGTCCAGACGAACAAATCCCCAGTATATTTGGAGTGGATTGATTGCTAACAACGACGTCTTCTTCTTCCCAGGATCCTCCCGGACACAGCACACACAGCATTCCGCAAGGCATGCGAATACTTCAAGATCAAACTACAACTCGTGCCCTGCCCGGCGCCCAGCTACCAGGTCGACACGAAGCGCGTGGCGCGGCTCATCAACGCCAACACGGTGCTCATCGTCGGCAGCGCGCCCAACTTCCCGCACGGCATCATCGACGACATCACGGCCCTCTCCAGGATCGCGCTGCGCCGGCGCATCCCGCTGCACGTCGACTGCTGCCTGGGGTCCTTCCTGGTGCCCTTCCTCGACCGGGCCGGGTTCGAGACAAGCCCCTTCGACTTCCGCCTGCGCGGCGTCACGTCCATCTCGTGCGACACGCACAAGTACGGGTTCGCGCCCAAGGGAAACTCGGTGGTGCTCTACCGCACGGCGGAGCTGCGGGCCTACCAGTACTTTGTCATACCGGACTGGTCCGGCGGCGTGTACGCCTCGCCCGGGTTCGCGGGGTCCCGGCCGGGGGCCCTTATAGCGGCGTGCTGGGCGAGCCTGATGCGCGTGGGCGAGGAGGGGTACCTGGACGCGTGCGTGCGGATCGTGGGGACGGCGCGCAAGATCGCCGAGAGGATGCGGTCGTCGCCCGTGCTGGCGGGCGAGCTCGAGGTCATGGGCGACCCGCGCGTGTCGGTGGTGGCCTTTACGGCGCGCACCCTCAACATCTACGACATCGCCGACGCCATGACGCACCGCGGGTGGCACCTCAACTCGCTGCAGGACCCGCCCGCCATGCACGTCGCCGTGACGCTGCCCATCGTCAAGGTGTGGGAGAAGCTGACGGACGACCTCGAGGCGTGCATCGAGGCCGAGAGGGAGAAGGAGAGGGCGCGGGTGGTCGAGGGGAAGGGGGCGAGGGGTAGGGCCATGGGGGACTCGGCGGCGCTGTATGGTGTTGCTGGTAGCCTGCCTCACAAGGGCGTCGTGGTGGACCTGGCGACTTCGTTCCTCGATACCCTCTACAAGGCATAAATTTGAGAGAATCTCATTGTTTTCTTGTTGTTTTTTGGTTTGCCCTTCCTTTCTCTTTGGGGCATCGGAAAGCGTGTCGGTGTGTTTTGTGTGTTTGGCATAGGAGAAGGGGGTGGAAACGGAGGGGTGGAGTGGAGTGGGATTGGTTTATGATAGATATGATGAGGTTTTATTTGCAACCCCCAGAGAACACACAATTTGGCATTCTCCATTCAAGGGGATTATGGTTTACCTGAGAACTTGGGCATTGTCGTGTTGTTCCGGTGTTGACAGACATAGGTCATCAAGAGCCTGGGCATATACATATACATATACATATGGGTTATGCTTCCGGATGAGAGTCCACGTCTGGGTTCGAGACGACACCACAACACATTACCACAGTCAAACAGCACGGAACAAAGCTGCATGTAATAGAGAAGAAAACAACATGATCATCAAGAAGCATCCATTATATCTGCTCGTGAGAATGGCCTGTACCTCTCTTTGTGTTATTCGCTCCCGCCATGTTTTGTGTGTTGGTCATTCCATCCATCCATCCATCCATCCATCTTGGGAGCCCCAATAGTCCCTTCAATGTCTGTAGATGTCCTCCCGACATCTGAGCCATCATCATCACTATCACCACCTTTGTTTGGTACAAATCCCAGCTATCAATGATCCAGCAAACCAGTCATCCGGAGTATCCTTCTCTGCCAACCCCCAATCCCCAAGCCCCAACCTCCAGATCCAGAAGTTATCCTCATCAATCCCCGCCTCACTTAACAATGTTTTGCCTGTCCTTTCACGGTTGGGTGTTGACTCCAGCCAAACCCCTTTCTCTCTCTCCCGCCCCCTCTCCCTTCCAATAAAGCCATATGCAACGCTTCTTGACCCAACATTACCCGCTCATAGCAATGTCCAAGGTACACCTATCAGTGTCATCATCATCATCATCACCACCGCAACAGCAAGTACTGATTCACACTACAAATCAGCGTGCCTGTCACGGAATGCCCCCATGCCCGGGTCACTCTGCTTCACCGCATCCTCCACGTCACCGACCTGCCTCCTCTCCGAAATCTCGAGTTGGTGTGGGCTCTTCAGCCTCTTGTGTAAAATATATCTCATGCCCATTGTCAATCCTCGAGATCTTGGATCCCTCATGACTGCTGATTGCTATTGCAGGGGTTCCGATGAGCTGGACAGCCGGTTCAGATGCAGGTAGACATCTGTTCCGTACCTGTTTCAGGAGAACAAAACTTAGTGTCAGCGCCCTCTTATCTCATTCACTCACTTCCGGTTATCATCATAACCATCACCACTTGAGCGGGGATCGACTTACCCTTCCATGCTAATCAGTTTCAGGTCACCACCGAAATACCGTGCATACAGCCTCGAGATGGGCAGACCGTATCCGAAACCAGCCATTGGCGCCTTGAAGTCGCTCTTATCGAAATCAGGGTCGAGACTTGGCGTCCGGTCCACGGTCGTGTACATGTACGTCCACACGAGCGGTATGGCACTCCGGGGGATGCCACCGCCCTCGTCCGAGATCTTGATGGTGATGTCCTCCTTGCCCTCGGCCACAATCACCTTGGTCACGGGGAACTCCTGCTTGTCCTGGCCGTGCGTCTCGACGACGGCGCGCAGCGAGTTCTTGAGCGTCTCGAAGAGCATGTGGCTCAGGTGGCCCGGGACGTACATGAAGTTCAGGTTCGGGTTGCACACGAGCTGGATCTTGGGCGCCTCGAACAACCCATAGTGGTCCTCACAGACGAACCTCGCGTTCTCGATGGCCTCCTGCGCCAGGTCGCGCACGTTGGACTTTGTGCAGATTATGCCCACATAGTTGGGGTCCGAGTAGTGGCTCTGGTCCGTCAGGGCGATGTGCTGGCCGATGAGCATGCGGATGCCGATGCGCGACATGTAGAAGCGGTCCAGGAACGACTGTATGGTGCCGTCGATCTGCATGCGCTGCCGCTTGCGCTTGTACTCGAGGATGCCCTGCGCCATGGTGGTCACGACGCCGTCGTGCCGCCGCTTGATCTTGTGGAGGGTTTGTGCGAACTTCTGGTTGTACAGCTGCAGGTCTGGGGGCCAATCGCCACTGTCGTCCACCATGGCGAAGTACCGCCGCGCCGCGTGGTACTTCTTGGTCCAGTTGTGGACTCCGTTGCTGTTGTTCTGTGCCGTCGGTGGCATGGACGTGTACTGGCCCTCCTCGATGCTGGGGTTTGGTGTCGCTTCCGAGAGCAGCTGGCCCTTTCCGCCGAGGGACATGGCGGGTCGCATCAGTCGTTCTCGTACATCTTGGGCAAGTCGGGGTCTCGAGAGGTCGGTTATCTCCTGTTGTATTGCCGGGCCATGTGAGTCACCACACATCATACAATACACCTTCTTGCTCATTGCTCAGCTGGGAAAGCCGGAGTTGGACATACCTCGAATGACTGGGCGTACCAATCATGGACCCTCTTGACCGAGGGCATGTCACTGAGCCCATCGGGGAGGTTCTCGAGCTCCTGAACCCTGTGGGCGAGTCTTATGGGCAGCTCCTCGGTGAGGAACTGTGAGGCGCGGAAGAGAGTACCTGGGCGCGGGGGGGAGAGCGGTCAGTACAGCTTGTGTCGCTGGATGATGGATGATCGACGCCGCAAACACGCCCGCAATTCATCCAGCCCGGTTCCAAGACTTACCGACGGAAGGCCTCTCTCCAAATTGGACCATCTGCCGCAAGCTGACGCCGGTCGCAGGAAAGTTGGCATAGTGGCGGATGGTATCCATCAGCTTGCCGGACTTCTTCCACGACATGTTGGCGGATTGCGTGGATGCCCACGATTCCCTTGAGAGAACTCGGTTTCGACTATGATTGCCTCATTGAAGAACGAGTGGCTCCCCTAGGAAATGGCTGTCCTGTATCGGAAGAACAAGGACCCGAGGTTCTCGAGGGAGAAATAGGTACCTAGGTAAGTATATCGAGTGTCGAGTATGGGCAATTGTTGAGTAGGAATTAAAGATAAAGGCTTAGCCGAGGCAACGCGCTGCCGCTGTGACTGTTATCGATACGGCAATGACGCAACGCTAACTCGTGCTCACTAGGACCCCTGAAGCCTCGAAGGGTTACTGGTCACTGTGTGTGTATAGCTAGGTATGTTTAGGGGGTACACCTAGGTAGGTTCAGGTCAAGGTCAAGGTCAACAGAACAGAACAGATCAGAAGGGGTTGTTTGTTCACTGTGAGGATGGGATAGAGGTTGGAAAGAAGAACACAACACAAGACAGACAGACAGACAATAAACAAGGAAAGAGGAGGAATCTTCATTCATTCAGCCTTGACCAGGGATGAATGAGTTGGGAAGCAGATAAAGTTCAGAACGGACCAAGAGATGTGTCACAGCCAACTACTCTCACCTGCAGCCCAGCTAACTTTGTTACTTCGTAACTTCGTAACTTCGTACATACGGACGGAGCTTCGTGTGTATCCCCGGCACCCGGCAATCTACGCTACATGTCCTCTCCATCCTGCCATCCTCTTAAGGGCATGGGCACCTGGTATGGGCACCTGGCATGGGCACACAGATCATTGCGGTCTAGTATAGGAGATGGCCGACTGACCTACTACTCGACTTCTAACTCGTCCCCCTCATTCATTCTCAATCAGGAGTGGTCCGTCTCCTCTCTGCCACTCACAGGCTCACCTGGGCACTACTGCAGTCATCCAAGAATGTTCCATGTCTCCCGGGAGAAGAAGCTCCATGTTTCCGACTGGTTTCCGAGCGGGATACAAATTGCGATCCATACCTATACGGTAATACCCTACATGCTACTATACTATACTATACTATACTATACTATACTATACGGAGGAGTACCTACTCAAGTAAGTACCAAGTATGTATGCATGCCTCCTCCACTTGACCGCATTACCGCCCACATCTCCCGCTGTCCTGCAAGCCAAGAGTCTCGAGTACGACACTACTGTACCTGGTAGATGACAGGTGAAGCCATGACTACAGTAGCTATGTGTTACCATTTGGTGGTTCCAGAGATGTTCCCAAATTTAAGGTTTACATTTATCCAGTGCCATACTCTGGACAAACCAATTGAGGTTTTTGCCAAGTATCTATCTATATATATATTGGGAGAAACGGGTTTCGGATACAGGGAAGGGAGGGAGTATCTACATACAAAACCCCAGAGCATCTTCACATGTCAAACAGAGGAGCTTGCCTCCCTTGACACTGACTGATTCACACGTACTGTACCAGGTATCAATCTACCTAGCTTAGCAGCACTGTGTACTAACTAAGTCAGTATGGGGTCGTGGTTGTCTCACAGCCCAAAGGTGCCCAAGTCTGTTCAGTCTGAGAATGAACTTGAAGAGATCCTCACATATCAATTAACGGACGATCGGATATCTCCCAATTCGTAATAGAGTTGCTTCAGGGCTGCAGCCACGGGCGTAGTACTGTATGTATGTACGTATATGTGTATGTGCATGTATATGTGTATGAGTATGTGTATGAGTATGTGTATGTATGTGAGTCTAGCTATTTAGATAGATCTTACCACAGCTCCATTGCCGTCGCACCACATCGGTCCATCCGCTTTTTTGGTCCTTTTGAGGTGGGAACACTCTTGACAACATAGTTCATCAATGCTTAGACAATGGACCCGTTATTATTTTCCCGACTCAGGGGTTCCTCATATCAATTGTGAACGCCATAATGTCTTTGTCTCCTTGGTGAACTTGCACAATTCAAACGGAACATGGCCGACCAAACCTCACCATATTCACACACCTAATATAGCAACATTGACACGACCAAGTCCGAGACCGATCTGTATTTCGCGATTCGCGAGAGAACAAACGCGACTAAGAAGTTCCAGAAGCAACGACGTCAGGCCTCTCTCGTCTGTACCCTCTCAGCAGCCTTTGACCATAGTAACAGCCCACACGCAAATCTGGACGGACCTCTTTCCCCTGGATCGACCTTCCCTACGCCCCTCTCCCCCCTTCGATCTTGACCTGCAGGTCGGTAGGCCAAGGTATCCACCTCTCTTACTACCGCAACTCTCCACGAGAGGAAGTAAGGAAGACAGACAGACAGACAGAAAGAAAAGAAAAAAAGAGGAAGACACCATGCGCAGGCCGCGCAATCCAGAGAGATGAACTTCCACATTTCACCGCTCTCCCCCCTACGGCCACGTTACCCCACGTCTCTCAGCCCCAGCAACGCTCGTTCTCCCGGACCATCCGAACACCAACACAAACAACACCACTACCAACAATCAGATCATGACGAAATAGATGGCACCGACCACCTCCTCCTCCTCCCCCATGCACCACCACTACCACCACAACCTCCACGCACACCAGTAGTAGTGGGCCGACCACCACCACCCCCCCTCGGCCGCCCCAGGATCGAGGTCCACGGCGGCGGCGGCGACAAGACGCTCACCAGCATAACCTCCTCCTCCTCCGGATCCGACGCCGATCACTCCTCGCCCTCCTCGGACGAAGACGACTCCTCCGACGACGATGTCACCCAGGACAGCAGGGACGTGCTCGTCCAGCGGCTAAACGACCTAGCCCAGCGCCTGAGCGCCACCGACGTGCGCGCCGGGGCCGTCGGCGTGCTGCACTCCCAGGTCGACGACATGGAGCGCCTGCTGTCGACGGCCACCATCCGCAGGCGCACTCTTGGTATTATTATCAGCAGCGGCAGCAGCGGCAGCGACAGCGGCAGCAACAGCAACAACGATAACAATAACCACCACCGTGGCCACCGCCGCGCCCGCGAGGAGGCCAGGAGCAAGAACAGGAACCCTACTGCCGCCGCCGCCGCCGTGCGCAGGGGGTCGTCGCTGCAGCCGGGCCCGCGGGACGGCAGGTCGATGGTGTTGTCTGGGGGTGGTGGGAACAACGGGGATGCGCACGGGCGGGACGCGCTGGGGCTCATGGGTCCGCCGCTGAGTCCGTCGTGGCTGCTCTCGCAGTTCCGACGACAGCCTTCGATATCGATACACAGGGATCCTCAGGACGATGTTGATGATGATGATGATGCGAGCGGCAAGGTCGACAACGACAATGACAATGACAATGGGCGCAAGGACGACGGTCAGGATCGGACTTCGGAGCTGCACAAGGCCCGCCCTGTTATACCGCCGCCGTCACATCTGCAGCAACTGTTGTCGACCGAGCAGCCGGGGCCCGTCGCTGTCGCCACGACCGCCGGCAATTCGTCGTCGTCTAGGATTTCCTACGAGATGGCCGATACGATCGTCCAGGAGGCAGAAGGCCTATGCGCCGAGATGGCTTCTGTCATAGAGAGCCTACAGAAGCGGCGCCAAGAGTCAGATGTGAATTCCATACCTATCCTCCCCCATTGCCCATTGCCCATGCCCTTCCTCCTCCCCTTCCTCCTCCCCTTCCTTCCCTCTCCCCTCTAAT
>LKEA01000010.1:280341-351566 GCA_003795315.1 Cytospora schulzeri | reverse complement strand
CCCCAAAAGAATAACACCCTCCTCCCCTCAAGCCAAACCCCCGGTGTTTCCAACCCCGCTAACCCCAACCAAACAGCATATACAAGCAGTACTTGTCGACCGAGAAGGCGCTGCGGACAAGCTCATACTCGAGCAGGCCGCCCGCATCGGGGAGCTCGAGGACACGGTCGCGGAGGACGAGAGCGAGCTACGCTACCTGAAGATCCAGCTCCGCGGCATCGAGGCGCAGTGCATGGGCTACATACCGAGGGGCGCGGACCCGGAGCTGGACCAGAGCATCCGCAGCTGGAAGAGGGACTGGTCCTCCCTGAGGGACAGGTGGGCCACGAGGAGGGGCAGCTCGTTCGTGAGCGGGGACGAGTCGAGTACCTTCTCCAACAACTCGACCAGTCCGGCGGCACTTTGAAAGAGGGAACAGAGAGAAAATGCCGGGACCTTTTTTGTTTTGTTGAAAAATACAGGACTTGCGTACGAAAAAATGATACCCACTGCTGTTTGACGTGTCAAGAGACAGGGAAATAAACATACTGCTATGTGTGATATGGGCAGTATGGCTTGGGGAAAATGCCGAGACTGGCACAATGGATGAATGAATGCGAAAGGCTCTTTCTTAATTGGTATTTAGGTATCATGGAAAGTGACACGACATCCAGTCATATACAAAATGTCAATCCTCAATCATGCAGGCAAGTAAGGTTCTGAATGGCATCCAGTCTTCCTGCACGGCTATCCCATCTTCCCTGCTTGCTAAATGATCCATGTGGCTCAAATATCTCCATATGCCCATAGCCATTGTCGTGTGTAGAAAACAAAACAAATCCCATCAAAAACGCCTGGACTCATGAGCCCTTAGATCTTTTTCTTTTTAGTATCCCGTTGGAAGAAGAACGCTGGCAACCGACAGCTAAGTCGATTTCAGGATTCTAGCCAAGTGGAGCGTTTCATCATTGAGCCCTGTAAGCTGATCTCCAGACGGATGCGTATGGCTCGGAAAGTGTCTCGCAAGTCGGATTCTTCGCCGACTTGGCGCACTTGGGGAAGCGTACAGCCAGGTCGCCCGTCGAGTATGCATGGCCCTTTTCTGACTTGTCGTACGAGTTGATGGTGCGCTGGGGCACAATGGCCAGTTTGGAGAGGATTGTTGGGTGCCATTGCACGATATGTTCCTGCTTCTCAGTCAGCTCAGCTGCCTTTCCCAGGGAATAGCGCAAATAGACGATTAGAAGGAAACACCCACCAGAGCATGCGTCTCCGCCTTCTGGAAATTATACGACCTATACATCGGATCAAACCACGTCTCCAGGAAGTATCTCGACCACTCCGAGTTCCTGATTAGGAAGCTGGACGTTGACAGTCCATCCTTGTCCTGCGTCACCACAAAATCGACGTCCTGCCCC
This sequence comes from Cytospora schulzeri, assembly GCA_003795315.1. NCBI lineage: Eukaryota > Fungi > Ascomycota > Sordariomycetes > Diaporthales > Cytosporaceae > Cytospora > Cytospora schulzeri. Next base: position 350,169 of record LKEA01000010.1, on the reverse strand, counting down.
TGTAGATGCTTGAACGTGTGGATGATGCTGTCGGGCGGCACGACGGGGAAGTCCACAATCATCTTCTGTTCCAGCTTGGCCGGGGCCATGATGTCTTTCTCTATCGCTAGGTGTGGATTCATGATGAACGTGTCGACGTCGATGTACCAGAAGTATGTCGCATCAGGAAACAGCGTGAGGGCGTGTCGCAACGCCACGACCTTCGTCCAGGACATGGGTGCCCCTTTAAGGTCGTAATCGCCAATAAGTGGGAAGAATGTTTCGTAACCTGCGCTCAATCTCTCTGTCAGCCTTGCTTCTCTTTCTCCTTCCCTGCCTTCCAGCAAATGCAGCTTCCAACGCGCCTCCCCGGAAAGTTGAGGCATGCCGTAGGGACGGACGTACCATGCTTGTCGGCGTATAATTTCCTGTTCTCTTTAACCAATTCTGTGTATCTCACCCCAAACCTCGCCGGATCTATAACCGTCACTACCACCGTCGGCGGCTTCCCAGCTGGGACATGGTTGGTCATCCCTCTGCCTCCCCCACCCCGACCATTTTGTGAGCCACCGCCGCGCGTGAGGAGCCATATCAGTCCGATCAGCACGAGGGCTGCTATTGCTAAGACCTGCTGCCGGTACCGCCGTGGTATTGAGAAGCGCCGGCCGAAGGTGTAAGAGGAGGAGGTGTAGGAGCCGGTACCGCGTGGGAGGAAGGGCGGAGCGTTTGAGGATTTTCGTTTTGGGTATGGTAGATGCATTATTACTGTATAGGCCCGTATATGTATGGGGCTTTGTATTGGTAGGTATGTTTCGGGGTCCGCGCTGGACGGTTTCGTCGTCCGGCGTGTGTGCCCAGGTAGAGCTAGCGAGCGAGCTTCGAGGAGATGGGGCTTTGGCCCCCTGGGGGCTGGGAGGCGAGAATCGGAGCGCCGATCGAGAGCGATGGGAGGTAAGTGAAGCAAATGGTGAATGGTAATGTTGTTGTTTTTGTTGTTGTGATTCCCGAAGGCGTCTTGGGAGACGGACAGAAGTAGGCGGTACTTGGTTCGTCAGGTTGTCGTCAGGATGATTAGCGGCGCAGAACCTCGTGGGATGTCTTGCGCGCTCTTCTGGGTCGGGTCGCCGTTGTCTGCGCCGAATACACAGCCTTATTGTTGGTCAGGTTTGAGGGAGCAATGAAGCACCTGATATGAGCAAGAGTTCGTAGGTCGTGAAAAGCAAGTAGCCAAATGTCGCAGAATGTCACTGGACGAAAGGACCGTGGGGTGTGACAAAGACACTTGGGGAAGAGAGACAGGTGGTGCTTTAGGTCTCACAGCGGATGACATTGAAGGACTGGAAATTGCCGAATGCGCTTGGCTGCGCACGCGATACGAGAAACAGCGATTGATGCTGTGCTGATGGGAATAATGAACCGTGAAGGTGCAGCGCACCTCTTGTCAGCTAATTGGGCGCACAATCCATTGCTGTTCAACTCATGTCCTGAACAAAAAAGGTCTAGACAGGCAGTTGTGTGAAGACAAGGGAGAGAGTGTTGTTGTCGCGACAAGAGTTACATATTACATACCTAGGTAGGTACACTACATACACTACGTACGCTACCAACTATCTAGGTACTGTGCACATACATACTTTAGGTACTTTAAGTACCTTCACAGGTATGACGGTCGAGGCCCTCCAATGGACGGACCCCTGAATGATCCCCGTGGCGAGATCCACAACCAACAACATCGGCTGGACCCATCTGCCAATTTAGGTTCAGGTATGTATCATTCATTATATATTATATATATACTTGTTAGGGTACTCCTAAATGATCATAGAGGCAACCAAGTATATAGTTGATGATAACATTGATGGGGTGTTGGATCAGGTGCCGCATCATGTCTCTTATATTTCTGGAATGTCTCCAAGGCTATAGTTGTAGTTCATTCCAACGTCTTCAGCCCTGCAAGACTCACAGTTCCCAGTTTGGTCAACTAGATGTTGCTGGGCCGGACTGAGTGCTAGACACAGTCCCAATCACTACTGGATACTTTTTTGTTTGATTCAGTCAAGCACATAAAAATATATATATATTGATTGGAGATTTGTATCAACCAAAGATTCAGTCTACTTCTCCATTAGGGTAACCAAGGCTGACGAGCAGTCGACCAAGGTCAACAAGCAGCCTCTTTGAGTGGTCTGGAGAGCAGGTTGATACTTGTCAAGCAAGACCCAAAGGCCAGCCCAACTGCATCATCAGGTTGACGCGCTCGTACCAGCCCATAATGGATAATGAACAAAACGCCCAAAATCCTAGGTAGTAATAAAGCCTCGATCTCTGCACACAGACTAGTTGACACAGCATGGAAGAGCAGGTCCGAGGCAACTTAAGAGTGTGCAAGTGTTGAACAATTTGTAGCTTTCGCGGCATATCAGATCTGTGTGAGCAGACTTGGAAATGCGCCTTCCAGCTTCATTGATCCTTCCTAGACTCGGCTTGGGGTTCCTCGTCATATTCGTCCTCATCCTCATCCTCACCAGGGACATCGACAATCTTGTCGCTGACTCTTGCTTGGTAGCGAGCACAAATAGCACTCACGCCTTTCCAAACAGCCTGTAGCAAGTCAGCGGGGTTCCTGGCTGGTTTTCATTGGGAGATTCGAAAAGGACGGAATACTCACTGTCAAGAATGTCATTACACCAATCGCAACGAGCGTCCAGCTGATATTTTCAAGCCTGTTCCTGCCCCTTGCACCTCTTCTGATGCCACCCCCAAGTCTAAGGTTCCACCAATGCCAAGGGCTCAACCCAAAGAACGCCTTCACAAGGCCAACCACGCCCAGCGAGAGGAAGCCCTTCGAGAAGTGATCAACCCACCCTCCCGCTTGCTCATCAGGCACCCAATCACGAAGTTCTTCGAACTCTTCCAGGCCTCCTGAAACGGCCTCTATGACTGCCGTCATAGGGTCAATGCATATGTTGATCAGGGGATCGGCGACGAAGCCCAGAGCGAAAACAGCCAGGACAAAGACTGTCGCAGTGAGAAACGCACGGGTTATTCTACTACTGACCCATCGCGCCCAAGTCAAACGTTCCAGCTTGTACTCGTATTTGCAAGTCGGACATTGCCACAGGTTGCGGTCTGCAGGCGACGCCCTTCTCCAGGCTCGAAGGCAGCCCTCGTGGACATATTGCTGGGAGCCCTTGCACTTGCAAGGCCTCATAAGCCTTCCCATCTCAGGATCCTCGGAAATGTATCTCACTCGTGGCTCCCTTCCTAGGTACTTTGTCGATAGACCCGGCCCTTCAAACGTGGGAAGTACGTCTTCAAAGCAGATGCGACAGGTTCGAGGTTTGTAACGCCTGTATGTTTTTGGAGGTGCCTCATCGGCGTGGGCGCGGTCTCCGTGTGGAGTCTCAGCATCAAAGAAAGGATCATGTTCCGGTGATGCCGCTCGCGGTGGTGTCTCTGCAGATGGGGATGGAACATCGCCGAAAGACCACGTCGGCGTGGGAATCGTGGGGTTGTATGCTTCAGACATTGTGTGTTCGAACAAGACTCTCTTCATGAGCCGAACAAAGGCTGGAAGAAGTCGCGAAATGTTGATAATACCCAGTGTTTTGGATAGAGTTTCAGACAAGATAGTCAGTCTGGAGACGACTCCATGGATATAATGTTGCCTGTAGGATATGGCGAGCGGCAGTTCATAGGGACGAAGAGGTGCACCGGGTAAGGTGATCGAATGACGATCAGGTGTTAGTGTTCCTGGTAAATCGGGGGAATTAGTGACACGTGGAAGGTAAGCAAACAAACAAATCAAGCAATATTTGGTTTCTTGACATTTTGGGAAGAACTTTGAGGTGAAGGCTCTAGCGCTTGCCTCGAGGTTCCAGCAAGAGCTCCTAGCTTTGGTGGGGTCTTACGCCGGAGCTGGAGTTAGGTAGGCCCGAAACTCCGCTGCAAAGACCGCCTAGGATTAGCGCTGCCAAGACGGTCTCTAGCAGTGCCTCTGCCTGGGTCCCTTGCCCAGATCGACAGGGCCAAGCCGTCAGCGGTCCAGCCCAGCAGCACCAGCAGCAGCCTCACAGCTTACATACACGTACATACAGCCTTGTCCACTTGCACTTAAACTCCCTTGCTCCCCTTCACATGCTTCACGGAAACCTGGCCTTTCCCACCTCTTCACAAACCACATATCCCACATAGCGTCTACAGCAGCAGCCATGGCGATTTCGTGGGGGACGTAAGTAGAATCCCAAGGCAAAACGTACCTGACTCAACAGTGCTAAGATAATATCTACAGTATCAAGTCCCTCGTCCTCTTCTTCGGGCCCATGCTCGTCCCCAAGGCCATAACCTGGTACCGGTCCGCCCGCACCGCGCAGACCACCCACAAGGCGCCCGTCCGCCCGCTCACGACGCGCTCCCTCTTCGCCGTCAGCCTGCTCGTCTCGGCCGCGCTCCTCTTCGCCCTCCACACCCTCCCCGTCCTCGCCCCGGAGAACGTCTTCGCCGTGACGCGCTCCAACCCGACCACGTCCACCAACCTGCTCCTCTCGCGCCTCGCCACGCTCCGGCCCCTGACGGCGAGGGACGACGTCCTGCAGGGCAAGTTCGAGTCCAAGGCCTCCAAGCTGCTCTACTACAAGTACGGCCCGGACGTCCTCCTCGACTGCCCCTTCTGCAACTCCCAGGAGCCCTCCACCTACCTCCTCTACGCCCTGCCCGCCGCCGCCGCCTCGCACCTCGCCAACGCCGTGCTCGTCGGCCTCGCCACCTCGGGGTCCGTCACCGGCCGCCAGGGGGCCCAGTGGCGCGCCCTCGCCACCTACGCCGCCGCCGCCCTCGCCGCCGCCGACATGTATGTCCTGTCGCAGTGGGACCACGTCGCCGGCAACGAGAAGGCGAGGGTGCTCGCCGAGGTCACTTTCCTCCACTGGAAGCTGCGCGCCTACAGGTACCTCGCGCTCGCCGGCCTGGACCTGCTCCTGGCCGGGTTCCTGTACCTCAGCGGCACCAACAGGATGTTCCTGGTGCCGCCGTCCACGTCCGAGAGGGTGGACGCCATCACCGAGGGGATGCACAAAACGCGCGCGCGGCTGCAGTCTGCCGGGATCATCAAGAACACGACGGCCCGGGATGCGGAGCTGCGGGCTGCAGAGGCGAGGTACTGGGCCTATGAGGTTGTGACCAACCAGGAAGCCATGGAGAGCGAGGAGGTCGTGGAGAGCATGCGGGATGCTGTCGAGAACCGCCGTATCGACCTGGGCGCTATCGGGCAGGATGCCGCAACTTATGCCCAGAGTGTGCTCCAGCATGCCATTGCGTAATGAGCGTAGCGCAGAGTTGTTGAAGATATGTGTATTAGTCGTAGTTTCCAGTGTCTGATCCAATGCAATCATGACCCTTAGATTGACTCGAGTTTGTCCTTGGTAAATGGTAATAATAATGGCGCCCAGTAGGGCAAAATGATCCCCTGGATAGAAGTAGTTTACACCCATCCCTCCATCTCTCTCTGAGATGTTCCCAAACGCCAACGGAGCCCTTGTTGGGATCTCTATTTCAATGCGCTATGTGAGCTATAGCCCCCTCTATCCTTTCCCACCGTCCGGTTTCGTTATTGTGACCCCTGTGCCCGTGCTGCTAGACACGCTGCCTTTCCTCGAGTCCGTACCCGTGATCTCTGCCTGGCGACCCTCCTCTGCGCTTCGCTCAAGGAAGCCGGCCCACAGATCCGCAAGTGATTCCTTCCCAGATGTCGAAGTGTGTTCAGAGAAGAAGTCTGTGTGAAGGGAGGGCGTGCTCGGCGTGCGGTGGAATGGTGACGCCGGTAGGCGTAGCGTATTATGTGAGGCGCCAGGACGAGCCAGGCCTGCTTGCTCTTTCTGCTCCTCCGTCCAGGCGAGGTAACCGGCTATGACTTGTAATATTTGGAACCTCTTGGGGTCCGATCGGTCCAGGGAGAGGAATTGCAGGAGATAGTTGGTGATGATTTGCCTGGCATGTGTCAGTAAAGGCGTGAGTATGACTGATGTTCTGCTGTGAACTCACCTGTCAACCTGCTCGTCCGGTTTCGTCTTTTTCAAGTACCGCAGGGCTTTTGTGAGATGATCATTCAGGATGATACCCTCATGCCTCAGCTTGCCAATGAGCAGGTTCTTCTCCCTGACCTCCTTCTCGAATGGCGCCGTTCTCTCCAGCTCTTTCGAGAGTTTCTCTTTCGCTTCTTCAGCTTCTGCTACCTTCATGTCGGCCTCCTCGACACGCTTCTTCATCTCCTGCAGTTGCTCCTCTGAGGACTCGACGAGGTCTCTCAGCTCCTTCCGCCGTGCATCCTGGATCTCCTGGAGGACTCTTTGGAGCCCGTCAATGGTCTGCAGCGAGCCGTCCCGTTCTTCCGCAGCCTTCTCGTAGGCTTCCCTTACAGATGCCAGCTGTTCTTCGAGGTCCATTGCCTTCTCCGCAAGCGTCTCCCTCACCTGGCGCTCCTCCATGGCGATAGCCTCCCATTCGCCCATGGCGCTGCTTGTAGACTCCAGCTCATTCCTGAAATGCTGGACCTGTTTCGCCATATCATCCTTCTCCTTGAGCCAGTTCTGTTGCGATAGATGACTTCGACTCCTCAGTGTCGAGAGCTCGCGGTTTGACTCCTGCAGCTCGTCTCTTAGCCTCGCTACCTCCTCCTCAGACGAGGAGCCCCCTTTCTGCAGCTCCTCATTCTGTGCCTCCAGTTCCTCGATGCGCTGGTTTGCCTCTTCCAATTCAGCCCTGTCCCTCTTGAGGCGGTCGCCTAGTGTTTCTTTGATTTTCTCGACCCGCCCCAGCAACGTCTGGTATTGTTCTTCGGCCTGCTCCCTGGCGGACTCGGTCTCTTCGAGGTTTGACTTCAAGCTGGTGACTTCTGACGAATGCGACTCCTGTATGGTCTCGAGTTGCTTTCGAAGCTGTTCCACCTCGGCCCGCAAGGCCTCCCGTTCCTCTGACATGGCTTCTAGTTTTGCGCTTGTGTCCTTGACACTGCTGGGTGTGGTTGAAGATGTATCGGACGAAACTGGGTGGCCGTTTCCAGAGGGCGCTTGAACATGTCCGTTTGGTTGTGTTTCGGTCGCCGTGGCAGTATCACTACTACTTGGCGGCTGTTGGTTTTCTTTTCTGTTATCACTGCTTTCGGTCTGTCAAGGCATTATTAGAAACAATAAATCACATGGCGAACGAGCTACCCAATGGCCATAAAGGAAGGGGCCCTGGGTGTGAGGATGCCGCGGTCCAGAATAGCCCATCTGGCCAGGGAGCCTCGTGTCCGCAAGGCCAGGCCAGAGTGGGTCTCTCTGTGTCGTGCGTATGTGCGTGCGCATATGCTTACCACCGGGGTGTCTGGCTCATCCTCAGCCGACAGGTTATTGTTGGTCTTGTTGCTGTTGTCACCGTCGCGAGGACTGGGTTCAGGCTCAGCTGTGCCAGCGCCATCATTGGAAGTGTCGAGCGCGTCGAGGTTCTTCTTTGGCTTATTCTTCTTATTCTTCTTCTTTTTGGAACCGGAAGCTTGAGCTTGGGCTTGGCTTGCAATCGCGTCCTGTGGGGCCGCCGAAGACATGGTCAATTGGGACACCTGCGCCTCAAAACGAATGGCATTGGATGAAATGCTTTGGGAAAAGGTGTCGAGTTCGCGGGACCTTTTGGGGGTTGGCCCAACTGCATATGACATGCGCTCAGGGCCTGGTCCCAGGTCGTGTTAGTGAGCGGAAACCGGGAAGCTTGGTGGAAAACGGTTGGCCCCCTTCCCTGTCAGCCTGTCGAGATGGTGCTAGAGAGCTCATTGGCCGGGGTTTGTAGTAGTGGGTTGCTTGTATCCCCGTACCGCGAGTATTTAGTTCTGTTCGGCAATTTTTTCCTTGATGTGAATTTTCTCTCTTTTCTCTTCATACATATACCACCTTCGCAAAACCAGAGTTCAAATTGGCTCCCACGCCATGAGCTCTGTTCATTCTTTGAATGAAGCGAAGTAGATCGAAATACGCGCTTATATAATCCTGATGACGGTCCGAGGTACTCAATCCTCTCAAGTGGACTCTTTGGGTTCGCTGGTGCGGAACATATTCATTCTGCTCTCCTCCATTTTGTAGCATGTAGCATCCATTTCTGTGTAATTACTATAAAACCAACAAGATCATCATCATTTATGCCTTGGCCTTACGGGCCGCCGCCTTTTTAGGCGTATCCGCCTTGGGAGACTTAGTAGTAGGGGTCTTTGCAGGTCTACCGCGGCCCCTGGGCTTCTTTGCCGGGGTCGACTCGTCCTTCTGCTCCTCTGCCTCTTCCTTGGACTCCTCCGCGGTCTCAGCAGGAGCAGCAGCCTCGGTCTCAGCCGCGGGCGGCGCCTCGATGGCCTTGGGAGCCTCCTCTTCTGGCGCTGCGATAGCCTTTGCAGCTACTGCATCAGCAACCGACTTGACCTCCGGCGCGTTGAACTTGTAGCCCAGGGCCTCCAGGTTCTTGGCCCGGACGGCTCGCTTCTTGTTCTCGCGCTGGATCTTCCTGGTCCACTGGTCCTCAAGCTTCGGCCGCTCCATCTCCTTACCCTGCATCTTGTTCCAGGGTATCGACTAGTAGAAAGAGTCAGCAAGAATGGAATATCGAACATAGACGGTTATCAGCATACCTTGAATCTCTTGTTTGCGCCCTTGAAAAGATCGGCGTGAACCTGTGCCTTGGGAATGACACTGCACTTGAGAATGTGACCGAAAAGCAAGTAGTTCTGAGAAGAAAGTCAGCAATAAACTCCAGCAAATAGATCAGTGAAAAACTCACGTCCATAGTCTTGGCCACGATCTCGGCGGTGCTGGCATCCTCAAACTCAACGAACGCAAAGTGCTTCGCCTTGCCAGTCTTCTTGTTCCTCGAAACCCTCAGGTTCTTGATGGGGCCAAACTGGCTGAAGTAGCTCTTCATCTCATGCTCGTAGAAACCGTGGGGCAGGCGTCCGATGTAGATAACTCCGGTTTCGACCTTCTCCTTGGGAGCACTGGCAGCCTTCAGGGCCTTGAGAGCCTTCTTCTCCTTCTTGGAGAGGGAGGGGATCTTGCCGACATCCTGTCCCTCCTCAAAGACCAGAGCACCAGACACCTCCTCGTCCTCATCTCCGCTGTCGACGGTCTGGACTAGAGCCTGGGTCTGCTCGTCGGCCTCCTCGTCGGAGGTGTGTTCCTCGGCCTCAGCGACATCTTCCTCTTCCTCTGCGACCACCTCGGGCTCGGCCTTCTTTGCGGTCTTCTGGTTGGACTTTGGGGTCTTCTTCGGGGTCTTGTCGTCCTTGGACTCGGCCTTGGGGGTCTCCTTTGCCTTCACTGGGGTCTTCTTCTTGTTGGACTTGGGAGTCTCGACTTCCTTGGACTCGGCCTTGGGGGCCTCCTTCGCTTTGGCGGGGGTCTTCTCCTTCTTGTTAGACTTGGGAGTCTCGGCCTGCTTGGGCTCAACCTTGGCTGGGGTCTTCTCCTTCTTGTTGGACTTGGAAGCGGGGGTCTCAATTTCCTTGGACTCGGCCTTGGGAGTCTCCTTTGCCTTGACGGGGGTCTTCTCCTTCTTGTTGGATTTGGGCGTTGCCTTCTCCTTCTTGGTGTTGCTGGCAGGCGTCTTCACAGCTTCCTCGGCCGGAGCGCTCTGAGTGGCCTTCGATTTGACAGGCGTCTTCTCCTTCTTCTCCTTCTTGGCCTTAGGTGCAGGTGTTGAAACTTCGGCTTCGGCTTCGGGCTCCGTGGGGGCCGCCAGGACGTCCTTCATCTTGGCTGGCGTCTTCGCAGACTTCTGCTTCTTCGTAGCGGAAGGAGAAACATCCTCGTTGGCTACAAATCTGTCAGAACAGCATCCTCCATATCGAATCTCTGGGACAATTGTTCTTACCCTTGCGCTTTGAGGAATTGGGGGTCTTTGCGCTCTTTGACTTCGGTGTCTCGTCGACCGTCTCATTTGAGGCCGCAGCTATCGATTATCTTGTCAGCAAGAATCCAGATTGTTTTGAGGCGATAGCAATTGACATACCCTTTGTCCTTCTGGGTCTGAGTTCTACGGGCATGTTGGGCGGTTATTGATGGTCAAAAGGTTTGATTGTTTTCTCTTTGACCAGTTGCACAGTGAAGAAGCTCATGTGCCGCTATCAGCTTTTAACTCTTCACTGGGAAACTTTTCTGAAATTCTGCCCAGGGCGGTCAACCACTGAGACCCGCTAAGGGACCCTTGGGGCCCGGCCAGGCCAGTCGAGCACCCCTGTAAATATGGCGCCGGCCGGGAAGGCCAGCAATGCGATTCCAATTCACCTCGGATGAGGCGACGTGTTTGGCAGAACTTCAACTTAACCATTTCCCTCCTTCACATCTTGACACCCAACAACTTCCACAGCAATATTCCCGACGACCACCCATCCAGTCTCTGTCACCATTGACCAGTCTCTCTTTTCGCCTTCTATAAATCCACAATAAATCAGCAATAATGGCCGACCAAGTATCTGAGATCCTCGAGGCTCCCCGGGAGTTCGTCAAGGATGGCATGCAATTCAGTACGCCGCTTCCTATAATAGGCTCTGTTCCTGAGATCGCAACGTCTGACTTCAAGTGCTACAGTGACGAGGTGCCAAAAACCCGACCAGAAGGAGTTCATCAAGGTACGTTTCTCATAGGCATGCGACTGTCGGCTTTAAGCTAACACGAGGTTGTATAGATCTCACAAGCAGTTGGCGTCGGCTGTAAGTGCATACACGAATCTCTCTCGCAAGAATCGAACTCGGCTCCCATGAAACGACTGCGCGCAATGATCCTATGTGGATGGGAGATCTGCACCCTTCACCCGACTCGGACTGGCAACGTACGGAGAACAAATGCTAACATCTTCATTCCAGTCCTGATCATGGGCTTCGTCGGATATGTCGTCAAGCTGATCCACATCCCTCTTAACAACATTCTCGTTGGAGGCGCATAAACATCGAGACCTTGGCGGGGATTGCTCGAGACGATTTGCGAAAGGAGTTACTATCTACGGACAGGCAGGCATCGGTTGCCCGTCGGTCGTGTTGCGGCAAATAAGCATGCGAGACCAGGTATGCACAGTGTGGCACATGCATAGCTTGGCGAATGATTATGGAAAGGCGGAGATATGAGGGAGGGAGCATCATTATACCACAGGTGCTGAACTGCAGGCCAGCATTGCAGATAATCAAACTGATTACGACCATGAACGAGAGGCAACCTTTCTGGTGCTTTTCACACCGGAAACCAATGCCAACTACAAAGCTAGCCATTGCCGTGATAGTTGTGGTTTGTGTTGTCTGGAGCTTCTACGAGCTCGGGATTTTCTATCAAGGTGCTGCATCATGACGGCGTGACTTACATGCTGCTATTCGGCGCCGTTGAGGTCTCGAGACGGAATTGTTTGCAGCCAAGTTCGTAGAATATGGTCTTCATGGCGTCTCCCCCACACACAATTGCCATATCCTAGTAGAGTCAAACCGTCGCCGACCAAGTAATGTATGTCGAGTCGATGGCGCGCATGAAGTTACCAATGCTTACTTAAGCAGGCTCAGGGTCGTGAGACGCTGTGAATGTTTGTAGGTACGTAAAATGTTCCAATTCCAACCGTTGATTCAACCCATTTGATAGCAACAACGAACTCCAGAGAAAAGGGTTTCTTGATGGTACGCGAGAAGACAGCATAAGTACTGTTCGTACTCTCTTGGGTGACATCGATCATGCATTCGACTTGACGTCCTGAGCAAGTTCCCGCAGGAGGCCAACACCTGTACCTGGTGCGTGGCCGAGCTTGTAAGTCTCCTGGAATATCGCCATATCGACTGGATGCTGACAGTCGCTTCCATGAAGCACACTGAGGACTCTAATTGAGGTCCAAAACCCTGGCAGAATGTCTCGAGCGCTAGAGAAGAGCGTGATAGCTTCTTTAAAGAGCGGTGACTCTGCAGCAGCCTACGAAGCTATCTCGCAAGCTTTGGTCGCGACCCCAGCCGACCAGCAGCATGAGGCACTGCTGGAGATTGAGATACTGGGCAAGAGTCACCCACTAGAGCCCGGCACTTTCTTACTGCAAGATGGGACCGCCCTCGCTGTCTCCAAGATCGGCCTCGTCCAGGCCTTTTTTGTTGCCCGGAAGAAGTTCCAGGACCATCTGCAGTCTGGATGCTCCCGGAGCTCTATGTCCCCTGACGACCTCCTAGCCGCCACAAGCGTGATGCTGCTTATGGACCCAGAGAATCTTACGGCTGCTAATGCTCGCAAGAGGCTCTCGCTCTCGGAGGGGTCTGGGTCCCAGGAACGACTACTAAACATAATCAGGAAGGACGGGTACTTCATCAATAGCCTCCTTACCAGCCGGCTTCACAGGCACACGAAATCGCCGACTTTATGGAGCCATCGACGATGGCTAGTCCAGACGGCATCATGTCACGGCATACAGCCCAACTTCGTCGGGGTGGTCAAGGATGTGGTCATGATAGCTGGCGAAAGGCATCCAAGGAACTATTACGCATGGTGTCACGCGCGGTGGCTGACCGGTCTGATCCCGCACAACCAAGAAGGCGCCATTCTTGAGTTGTTGCTGGAGGCGACGAAAAACTGGTGTTTTCGTAACCACACCGATACCTCCGGGTGGTCATTTCTTTACTTCTTGCTCATGAGGCTCGATCCGCCGAGAAGCTCAGCCGTGCTCGAGGAGGCTGCCGGGCTCGCAGCGTCGTTACAATGGACCAACGAATCGACGTGGGTTTTCCTCCGGACCCTCGCGGCGTCCGGGGCCACAGGTGAGAAGGGGCTCGCCTTGTTCCACAAGACCAGGGAGGCTCTGCTCCATAAGACAGAGAACACGGATGGGAGGCGAGTGCTGGAGGAGGCTTGCTCCTGGTCCGAGACGTACCGGCGCCGCCCGTCCTGATCCGGCTTCCAACGAGCGTTTCATCGGGGAGCATCAGTGGCGCCGCTGGTGCGTGACGTGGCGAGACATCTCGCTTGCTGAGGATCCTATAGCCGCAAGACGTTCTAGATATGGCTGATCCTGACGGCTACGAACATCTTTGCCAGACACGTCCGCTGTGAGGACGTGCATTGTTCCCCTGGAACGGTCCGGCAGACGGGGGAGGGGGGTTACATGGGAGGAGAATTGGTATAGCTGGGAAATCATTGAGGGCGTAACTTGGTAAAGCCCACTACTCATTTCGGAGTTAGTCCGCTGGCCTATCTTGAATGCTACGGAGGCCATCCGCATGGCGGAAGATCTACAGATCTGTACATGACAGGCGCAGTTACACAAAAACGTCCGAATGCGATGTGCGTCTGTCGCCGTGATACGGATACGCGATATATCCAAACCGCCGAAGGCGTCTTGTGATATTTGGATATGTCTTAATTTGTACATAGTAGTGTAGAAAGAAATGGTATTATTGCTGTGGACCTCCCACGCTCATTCGTCTTGACATCTCCCACCCCTGACCCCGTCCGTGCCCTGTTTTTTTCCTCTTTTGGGATTTCTTGGCCCTGGTCCCTGGTTGAGGCTTGACCCGATCGAGTCTATCATAATCAAAACAATTCTCCGTTTTCCATCCAGACCAGTGTCAGGTGGTGGTGCCACGCCTGGGCTCAAGGGCGGCTGTTTCCTCAGTCTTGTGTCTTTTTTGGTGACACGGTCTTTATGACTGCTCGTAAGGAAGGACCTTGACCGAATCATCATCTCGGGTGACAAGGCACGAAGTCTTGGGTATACTCGTGTTTACTAATGAGGAATGTCGGTAGCAAAAAGCCCGGGTGCGTCTCATCTCTTCTTTTGGGGGATCTACAGAGCTGCGGAGGGACGAACTCGGGAGGACTTGTCTTTCTTTTGCGACAGATGGACCAACCGTGAGGGCCAATGCAAGCCAGTGCAGGGGCAAGATGGTGCATCAAAACCCGACACACCATTCCCAAAATACTATTTGCGTATCTGTGTGTATTGATATTGATTGTGAATTGGTGCCTCGATTGTGCAGCTAGCGATTGCCAACAGACGCCGTACGTCCCAATGCAGGAAGAGAGAAGCAAAGCCGACAGTTTGCAGATAGTTGCAGACATATCATGTCATGTCAGGTTCCCGGTAGCTCATCACGGTTCAGATCAAATGCAGGGGGGGCACAGACTATCCCAGGTATATGGTTGGTTCTTTCTGCTCACCTGCAAGCATAGCGTACTGTGTACCATGTCAGGGACGCGTACCTACTAAATGTAGGTCGGTTTTGCTTGCCCCTGGCTAGTACATAGTTCCTTTTTGGAAAACGGGGATGGGCATTTACTAAACCATCTTGAGCCTCGCGGCTGATATTGGAAGATTGATGGGTGGGGTCTGGAGGTTACGATACATAGATGAAGTAACCTCAAGTGCTCTCGCTCGGCACATCAAGCTGTCCACGGGTAAATTGTACCTGAATCCAGTGTGTCAGGATGTCTAGGCTCTGGCTCTCTCTCTGTCTCTCTCTCCTCACAGCAACAACCTTGAAGGAAAAAGCCTCCCAAGGTTGCACTGACTGAACCTCGCCATTCTTTGCCCACCCGATCGCTCTGTCTGTCGCTCTCTTTACTTTTGTTGACTTTCTTCTCCCTTATTTACTCCTCCTCGATCTTGACACCCGATCGTTCATCTCATCACCTTGAGCCCTCCATCGCCAATCCTCCCCCGTGCCTTTTATTCCTTATCTCACACGGCGCGGTATTTTGGTTCATACTGCAGGTCTTTTCTCTCTCTCTCTTGTGTGTGAACTGCAGCATCTCTTTTGCATTTTTCCGGTGGCGCCCTTTTTTTGTCTCGGAACATCATTTGCTGCTTGAGGATCAGCCGTGCGCTTGATAAACACGTTCCAGTCTCTGGATAATTCATTTTGTTTCCTGAACATCCTTCCGACGTTCACGCTCTCGTCGTTTCTCAAAAGGTTCTGGGGGCATGTCAGAGCTGTTCTGGCCTTCACCAATGCGCCCCACGTAATATCTAATACCTACCTTTAATACCTAATATCCACTGTCAACTGGGAGAGCCAGACTCTGGTGCTCTCCAGCTCACGTATTGATTGCTGAGGACTTCATTGTTCTTGGTCTCTACCGGCTCGACTGTTGACCCAATCTTCCTGTCCAATGTTGGAAGGGGGTGAAGTTGGAAAACGTTCATCTGCTATCTTAACCTCACGACATCAATAGAAGTTGATCATGCTTCGTGCTGCGCTGCTAGCATCATGGGCAACATCTGTTGTGGCATTCTATCCCTTCATCCCGACCTACCGAGAGGGAGATGACGTGACAGCAACCTTTAAGGTCTCACAACGGGCCTCTTCTCGATACCGGGCAGCATCTTCGGGCGTAGCAGTCCGGGAGGCAGCTCGCCTGGGTCGGAAATATGCTTCTTTGGGGGCTTCCCGCACGTCGGCAGACTTGGCCAAGAGGGACAATACGTACTCGGTCATGACAGCAGCAACCCCTTCCGAGACCAGTAGTGTTGGGATCGATCAGGATGGAACAGACTTTGCCTACTTCATCGAAGCAAACCTGGGGTCGACCGGACAATCAGTATATATGCTCTGCGATACTGGAGCTGGCACGACGTGGGTCATGGGCAACGATTGCGACTCACCAGCTTGTGGAATGCATACGACCTGGGACCCATCGACATCAACCACGTCCAAAGAGACAGGCGACGATTTCTCCATAGCCTACGGCACAGGAAAGGTCTCAGGGTCACTGACCCAAGACTCGATATCAGTTGACTCCCTGGAAGTTACCATGACGTTCGGCGTGGCAGACACAACCTCGAGCGACTTTGAACACTTTGCTTTCGATGGAATCCTGGGTCTGGCGATGATCAAGGGGGCGACGGACAACTTCATGAGCAGCGTTCAGGAAGACAAACTTATGAAGTCCAACGTCTTCAGCTTTGATCTCAACAGGGCCGAGGACGGCCCAAACACTGGAGAACTCACCTTTGGCGGCATCGACTCCAGCAAGTACACCGGGGACATCACATACACGGCCGTCGACGCTTCAACAAACGGCGAGTGGGCGATTACACTGGATGACATGGGATTTGACGGTGGCGACGCTGGGGTCAAGGAAAGGCTTGCCTACATCGATACCGGGACGACGTACGCATTCGGGCCACCCGATGATGTTGCGGCTCTGCACAAGCTCATCCCTGGTGCGACCAGCAAAGATGGTGTGACATTCACTGCGCCGTGTGACACCAATAAGCCCATGACGATCACATTCTCCGGCGTTGATCACGAGATATCCGTCAAGGACTGGCTGTCGGAGCCATCGAGCAGTGGCGTTTGCACCAGCAATGTATACGGTCAAGAAGTAGTCAGTGGCGCGTGGCTGTTGGGCGATGTTTTTCTGAAGAACGTTTACACGGTCTTTGATGTCGACCAGTCGCGGATTGGTATGTCATCTGCCCATTATCTGCACCTCTCGGAGAAGCCCCGTTGCTAACATAACCTAGGCTTTGCTTCCAAGGCCACCGCCGCATCGAAATCGTCTTCAAAATCAACTCCCACGAGCGCCAGCGGCACAGAGTCGAGTCTGGCTGCAGTGGCCACAAGCTCGGCTGGTGCCTCGTCAGGGGCGACTGCCGCAGCAGACACGGCTGGATCCACGAAGACACCGCTAGCTGCTTCTTCAGGAAACCAGTTAGGGCTTAGTCGTGTTTCGTCGATACTCTGCATTGCAGCTGTCATTGGGTTGATTATATAGTGAAAAGAAAAAGGGGGAAAGCTGAAAGAACACACACAATATACCCCGGCAAAGAGGTCGTTGTACAAAAGGACGGCCAGCGAAGACAGCAGAGGATTACCGCCTCTATAATCTATACGGCGGGCGAGAGATATTGGGCTTGAGGAGCAAGGAGGCGTCATGATATTTGATTTTGCAAGATACCCCCTTCCCTGACCGGAAAAGTGTCAGGGGACGTATACAATTGGGGGTCCGCATATTGGACCCCCGGCTTGAGTAGATAAAAAAGAACATACATGTAACATGTACAATAATATGTAATAATATTTCGATTTAAAATTACCTATAAAATATTCCTTCCTCTCGAGTAACTATAGTACATCATCCTCTATGTATTACGTGTGTTTCTCTGGCTTATTTGGTTGTAAGTTGAGCCCCCTTGCGGGCTGACAACCCGGTGTGGGCGGACCACGGAGCGGCCTCTCCCTCCCCTAACAACCGGATCCGTAGTTCAATGAACCCTCGAAACAACCCCCCCTCTGGCCTCCTTCCTGAGTTGAACAAAGCACAACAATCCAGCACAGGTGATCCGTTCTAGACCCAGCAACTGATTTTTTTGCGCTATCCAGCAGTCAACAAGGCTGGAAACGAAAACATCAACAACCGCTGCCCGAAGATGAGCCCGCAATAAGATCCGACAAACGATGGCCGAGGCCAGATCGCAACATGCTGCTGGTCACCACCAGTCCGGCGTCGAGCCGGCGAGCACCCGGGACCCAGAAGCGGAGGCACTACTCTTCGATGACGAGGCATCATCCATAGGAGAGGAAGAGGGGGTAGCCGCACATGGGTACAAACAAGCTGGCACGGGGGCACATGGCGGCGCATTGATCCCGCCTTCGTCCCCAGCAGCAGCAACAGCAGCAGCAGCAGTAGGAACAGAACAACAGCAACAACATGACCAACAACAGCAGCGCGTACCGCACACACCACCACCACGAGTCCGCTTCGACCCGAACCCGACGATCCTCCAGGGCCGCACGCCCAACGGCTACGCGAACAGCTTCGACAGCCACCGGCGGTCCTCCGCCTCGTACGAGGACGAGCACCGCGACAGCCTCGACGACCTCGACTTCCAGATCGACGACGGGGCGCACGGCGGGCAGCACCGGACGCCGCTGCTGACGGGGATCGAGGCGCCGTCGGTGGCGCTGGCCAACGGGCCCTGGCTCGGCGGCGAGCACGGCGGCGACGTGCACTCGTGGGCCGAGGTCGAGCGCCAGCGGCCCAAGTCCGGGCTGCAGAGCGCCTTCATGAACATGGCCAACAGCATCATCGGCGCGGGCATCATCGGCCAGCCCTACGCCTTCCGCCAGGCCGGGCTGCTGTCCGGCGTCATACTCCTCGTGGGGCTGACGGTCGTCGTCGACTGGACCATCTGCCTCATCGTCGTCAACAGCAAGCTGAGCGGCGCCAACAGCTTCCAGGGCACCGTCGAGCACTGCTTCGGCCGGAGCGGGCTCATCGCCATCTCCCTGGCGCAGTGGCTGTTCGCGTTCGGCGGGATGGTGGCGTTCGGGGTGATCGTGGGGGACACGATACCACATGTCCTGCAGGCCATCTGGCCGGGGCTGAGGGACATGCCCGTCCTGGGGATACTGGCGGACAGGAAGGCGGTGATTGTGATTTTTATTCTGGGGGTCAGCTACCCCCTGACGTTATATAGAGATATTGCGAAGGTGAGTACACTCCCTTCCGACCTCCCGATTGCGTTTTCCCCTTGAGGCAGATCAGATGCTGACCCTGCTGAGAAAGCTCGCAAAAGCAAGCACGCTTGCACTGATGAGCATGGTGATAATCATCATTACTGTTATAATACAGAGCGTCTTGATGCCCTCGGCCGACCGCGGCTCCTTCACCACGCCGCTCCTGACCATCAACTCGGGGATATTCCAGGCGATAGGCGTGATATCGTTCGCCTTCGTCTGCCACCACAACTCCCTCCTGATCTACGGGTCCCTCAAGACGCCGACCATCGACCGCTTCAGCCGGGTGACGCACTACTCGACGGGCGTCTCCATGCTGGCGTGCATGCTCATGGCCCTCGCCGGCTTCCTCACCTTTGGCGACCAGACGCTCGGCAACGTGCTCAACAACTTCCCCGCCGACAACACCATGGTCAACGTCGCGCGGCTGTGCTTCGGCCTCAACATGCTCACCACCCTGCCCCTCGAGGCCTTTGTGTGCCGCGAGGTCATGCTCAACTACTACTTCCCCGGCGAGCCCTTCAACATGCACCTCCACCTCATCTTCAGCACGAGCCTCGTCGTCAGCGCCATGGTCCTCAGCGTCATGACGTGCGACCTGGGCTCCGTGTTCGAGCTGGTCGGCGCCACCAGCGCGTGCGCCATGGCGTATATACTCCCGCCGTTGTGTTATATCAAGCTGGCCTCGAGGTCGTGGAAGACGTATGTGGCCATAGCGGTCGTGATATTCGGGTGCTGTGTCATGGTTATCAGTACCTTCCAGGCGGTTGGCAAAATCATAAAAGGTGAGTTGCGTTTGTCCAATCCCTTCTTTCAGATACCGTCTTGGCCTAGGCGTCATGCGACTGACATATTGCTACTTATTATAGGCGAGGGTGGAGTTGCCCAGTGCATGTGAGACTACAAGCCATAGATCTTGGCCTTATAGATTATAGATGCTCCAGAATAAACAAAATGCCTTACCCCAGACAAACTTCTATGGTATCCAGTCCTGTGGAACCTGTGGCTTGGATACATCTCCCTCCGGGATATGATACGTGTGCCATAGAGGGCCTAGATATGGCGTTTTCTGAATATATATGCCTAGACAAGAACAGCACTTCACGAACCTTCCAGTCCTGGCCGGAACTGGCGCATCAGCCCTACGGGTAACGTAATAGGAACTCACAGCTCGGACCAGAGAGAGCCTTGAAGCCCACATGGAACAGGTGACGCCCCATCTCAGGTACACCATGTAAGGCGGTGTTGGTGCTTGCCATGATAAGGTCCCCACACCCACACCCACACCCATATACATATTATGTTTGGTGCTTCTGACAGGGTAGTAAGATTTGTGCTATTGTATGCCCAGTCAGCCCATGACCATGATGAGAGCCTGACAGTGCAGCAGGAGAAGGGTCAGCTGGCGGGAGGATGATTGGATTCTCAAGGTTGGCTTGTCATACAGACACACAGAGTCCGGCTGCCTAGATAGGCAATCAGCTGTCCTGTTGATGAGTCCCTACACTGCTGAGAGCCTCGGCAGACGGTGGCATATCAGTTCAGGATAGATAGAGATATGGTTGCTTGATAGGTAGGTAGCCTTGCCAAGCTGCTCACCATATCATCATGACCCTGAAAGGCCGGCTCGGCATGGACCTCTTTCCTGTAGGATCCGCCAGCTGAATTCGGGTAAAGCTGCATTATTTTGGCACACAAGTCCCGTGTAGCAAGTAGCAAGTAGCTTGTCGTTCGGGTGCAGCGGGTATGCAGCACCTCACTGGACAGCAAAAAAAAAAACAGACGATGCAGTTGGCATGGCATGGGATGGTCTGGATGACCTTTTCCCACCCTACCTGGTCGTCCGTCCTACCTGCATAATCCAAAGTGGAGGTCCTAGACCAAGAGAGAGAGAGACAGACAGGCAGGCAGACAGATCACAAGTCCCCTGAATCACTCAGATAAGTCTCACTCCTTTCTCTACGGGTCCTTATATATATAAGAACCCCGCTTCTATTGCCGTCCGTTTTTTTCATTTATTGTATTTTCTTACAACTTCCTCCTACACCACACACACATACCCTTCTCGTGCTCCACTATTCCGAACCATACAAGAAGCTCTCATTACTCAACACACACACACTCCAAGTCCGAGAAACCAGAAGCAAATATGCACGGAAGCAACTGTCCCAAGTGCGGTGCCGCCTCTAGCGGCTCCAGCAAGAGCTGCGGAAGCTGTGGCGCGGTTCGTCCACCTCTGCCCTTTCCCTGCTGTCGGTCAGCTAATGATATGTAACTGTCTTTGTGCTGATTTATATGAAACACAGTCTTGCCCTCAGTAGAACCTCCCAGTGAGGAAGCTTGACACCATGATCAGGAGCGGGATTGTGTTTGGGAGTGAGGCTACATGTACGGGATGGATGGATTAATGGTGGCTTGGCTTGACATCAGCAGCAGGAATCGTTCTCTGTTTTGAGATATCTATTGGGCTCATACAGGAACCTCTTTCCCGCAGTTTCCTGACTCCCCAGCGCGATAGCATATGTATACCATACCCAGCTACGGATCTTATGCCAATTCAGCCTTTTATTCTCGTTGCACTCCTTCCCCCGGCTCGGCTAGACGCCTAGGGTCTCTAAAACATGAAGTGATACCCTGTGCTTATGTGTCGGCTCTATCATGAGTGTGAAAACCACATTGCTGCCGTAAAACTGGTTGTCTCCTGCGAGTCGAGAAACCCAAGGGGCCAAAGGTGATCGTGGCCGCTCAAGACAGGCGAAAGATTGATATCATGGACGAGGCACAAAACAGCATGTGAGGAACTAGACAGCACAGCGCAGAGAGAGTTAGGAAAGGACCAAGATATTTAGAGACAAGTTAACTAGTATTGTACACAAGATGCATCCACTAATCGCAATGAAGATCTGTATCGCGAGGAGCGGGCTACCTAAGGACCCGGGCACTTCTCTCCAGAGTGGGATGAAAAAGAGGCAACACAACGCAGGCAGCCCGTAAATTATCAAAGAAAAAGCTCGGAAAGAGATATAAGGAAAGACCACACGGACCGGGAGATATTCCGGCAACCCAAGAGGCTGTACGCAAACGGATTTCTCCCATCGACCCATGTCCTTTCTTTCCCTCCCAGTCTGAAGAGGTATCGAATGTTGAGGTCGAGAAGGGTTGTAGAACGGCGGGTAGGGGGGGTATCACCCAAGGGTGACAGGGCCGAGAAATATGTACGATGAAAACTCGACCGCGGCGATTCCCCTGGTAAATCGATTCGCGTCCACCTTAAACACAACACAGTTGCCCTTGTCTCTGGTTTCTGATCCCTTCGCATGCACAAAACACCCATTGCCCGTCCAGACCACGCCGTTGTCAGTTGCGGGCAGAAAGACACCGCTGTTTCCTGTTCCGAAGTTTAGGAGTGATTAACCCCGCCGTGTATTTGTCCCCAACCAAAGATGACACGCCGGTCCAATGAAGATAAATATGTGGTGACATGAGGCGAGCAGGACGACGGCCACGGCCGATTGGTATTAACGCCAGCCGAAAAACAAAGAGAGACGTCACCCCGGCGACTCTATGCCATTATGACATGTTTCCGTGATGGCCACCCGCGGTTTATGCGAAAAGCCACCCATGATCGACATCAACAACAGCAAACTTGAAGGTTGCAGGCCGATCGGGAAAATGTGTCTGATGACGAATTACAGCGCCGGAGTATCCTGGTCCAAAGGAGCCGCAGCAGGCATGACAAGTGCAGATCCCTTACAGGACGAGGCACTTGCGCTTCTTGATGCCTCCTTTCCGCTGCAGCAGGGCGGCACGCGTGGCGTGCTCGAAAACCTCTCGGACACCCTCGTTGGTCTTGGCTGAGCACTCGAGGTACTTGTAGGCACCGATCTTCTTGCGGACCTCCTCACCCTGTTTGATAAATTTGCGGTCAGCCATCAAATTAAAGTTTCAGTGGCCCGGCTGAATAGCAATCATAATGACATTGGGCCCTCTGTAGGCCGGTGCAGGGCTGCAGAATTAGGCAGAATAGGGGGCAGACTTACCTCCTCGGGAGTGACAGGCTTCTGGCTTGTCTTGCGGAGCTCCTCAATGGTCTTGTTGTCGTAACGCAGATCCTTCTTGCAACCAACGAGAATGATGGGGAGGCCTTGGCAGAAGTGAAGGACCTCAGAAATCCACTGCAATAAACACAGGTATCAGTAAATGGCTTATCGGGGGCCGGATTGCGCATGAGCAAAGGGTGCAAAGAACTGACCTTCTCCTGCACGTTGTCCAGGGAATCGGGCGAGTCGACAGCAAAGCAGATCAGGATAACGTGAGAGTCGGGGTATGACAGCGGTCGGAGACGATCGTAATCTTCCTGGCCAGCAGTATCCCATAGTGCCAGCTCAACGTGCTTGCCATCGACCTCGACATCGGCGACGTAGTTCTCGAAAACGGTGGGGACGTAGACCTAGTTCAGTTAGATACGGGACCCTCGATAGAGATTTTGATGCAGGATATGGCGTATAACATGTCGATGGCGGTGTTGGTGATCGAAAGGAGTGTGTGTGGAGGCCAGCTGGCTTGGATGATAACCATGCCAGACAGCCTGCCTCGCGACAGGGGACGTTGAAATGGAGGATTGAAGGATGACGAATTCGAATCGGACGCGGCAAAAACGGCGAATTTCTTACCTCGGGGAAGGTACCCTTGGAGAAAACACTGGAATTGAGGTCAGCATGATGAGGACAGCAAAGGATGGCATTGAGGAAGATGGTTGAATGGGAGGTGGATGGAGCAGCAATTGGGTACTGGGGGGAGTAACCTACATCAACAGACATGTTTTTCCACAAGCACCATCACCAACAATGACCAGCTTTCTACGGAGTTCGGCCATCTTGAATGTAATGGTCTGGATCTGGAGGGTTGGAGATGAAAGAAAGTGTAGGCTGGTTGGGTTGTGGGGAATGCGAGTCTCGACGGAGAGGCAAGATGGAGGCGGAGGAGGATGGTCGTGATGGGTGGTGGTTGGGTTGTCAGTGAGTGTTGATAGAGGAAGGGGTGATGGAACAAGAGACTTGGAAGAGGCAAGCCGGGTCCAGCGACAGAGCAGAGGTCACGTTTAGGTCGGGGTGCAGGTGCAGGGGCCAAGTGCAGTGTGCTCAGTGCTCAGTGCTATTACGGATTAGAAGGCGGTGGAGGCCGGCCTCATAAGCCTACGGAGTTAGCAGCCGCTTTGCAGGCCCTGTTAAGGCCAAAAGTGGGTCTATTTCCAGGCTGGAAAGAAAGGGGGAGAGCAACCAGGGCAGCCAGGGCAGCCAGGGCAGTCCAGGCAATGCGGCTGCACGCTTTGAATGACAGGCACTGCGCTGAGATTAATTAGCACTAGATTACTCCGTACTTAGTACTGATTAGCTGACGGCTCCAGCCTGTCGGCTCACACACAACACAGAATACCCTGTGAGTGAAGTAGGTATGTACTGCACATCAATTGCTACCCTCCTCCAACACCAACAAAGAGGATTCAATGTTTCATTGAGAGGCAGCCTACTACTACATACCTGGGCAATTTTAACATAGTAGTGTGTGAAAGTAGACTAATAGATGCTCTTTTCAAACCCAAACCAAAATAATACATGCATACCTAAGTATCTACATACCACAATCAAGGAGTTTTAATCAAAGAGAACAGCATGTTGGCTCTTGGCTATTGTACCATGTGGTTTCAGCTGGCATTAGCACAACACTCAACATTAACTGCCCAGGTAAACCTTACCTTGACTTGCGAAAACTCCGTTGCGGTGCTTCTCCGTTTCCAGCGTTTCTCGCCTTGCAGTACATTATCCAACACCTTCCAAGGTTCAGTAAGTATTAAGTAGGTAGCGTTATGTCACAAATATGCAGAGACGTACAACGCTGTTCAGCAACCATTACGACGGTTTGATGACATGACACCATTCTGCATTGACTCTTTCAGGGCTCCTATGTTGACCGAGAAGGCCGATTTCATGTGTGGGGGGCCCCGGGCCAATGTTCATTCATTTGCGATGGCTGTGCCAGCTCCTGAAGTCCTTCACTGGGCTTTGGGGGGGGGGTACCAAATATACGAGGAGTGACTGACTGCCCCAGGTGATAGATAGGAGATAAACCGCCGGTCTTCTCCAACGGTTCAAGGTCCAATGTCCAATGCCGGAGCACCGTTTCTGCCCAGCACAACCTTGGAAACCTTGGAACGTCAAGGACAGGAACGGAGCACGGGCTTTCTTGCAGATCTAGGCCTTCACATGCCATACCCGCGGTAATTGTACAGTTCCGTACATGTACCTACCTAGGTATTCATCATGTTTCAACAACGAACAAAGAGCAGCCATACAGCCCATGTTGCCAACACACTTGATGCGTCGCCCTATCCGGTTTGATCCCTTGGCGTTGGCGGAGTGTTTTGCTCCTCCCACTATGTAGCCGCATGTAAGATGAGGTGTTCAACGAGTGTAAAACCGGGCCGGCACTTCTTTGTCGTTATTTCGCCACTGAGGTTGGGCACTGGAAGTCCTACGGACATCATGTACACTGTACCGTACCTGTAGGACTGTGAAGGTTGAAGAGCCTCATCCGACACGTGCGACGGCATTTCTAGTGACGCTCACCCACCAGATATTTCCCGGAATAATAATTGACTCGGTCAATACCACATACTGGACATGCCGCAGCAAAAACACCGCAAGGCGGACTCTGGGGACTGATAGGCAGAGAGGTCTGGCGGTTTGTTTCCGAGTTCAACCCATCCAAACAATATTGCCATCTTCAGATCATCCCCAACATACAACCTGTTCTCGTCGCATCACCCACCCGGATTTCGTCAACAAGAAGGATGCCAAACGAAAGGGAATGAGGCGACGGAGAGTGGGACGCAAGAAAATGGATCAATCTCCCGCCAGCTATTAGAAGCTTTTCATGTGGGCAGCCCGAACCTACAGTGGACTTGCCGTTGGTATGTTTCATGGCTGGCAGCAGGTATTTTGTCAGGAGTTGACTCGGGCTTGTGTGCCATCTTTTGATGATATGACTTCCCCTGATCCCGGAGCCCACCCACTATACCCGGGCTGACCAACAGACGCGTCGCGTCCCATTTATACCAGACGAGCCTCGGCAGCAACAAGACGCATTTCGGAATTCATTACCACAAATCAGATGCGCTGAGGTGGACTATGTGCGATCACCATGTCAGATGTCAGTGTCTGCCGTCCACGTGCCTGTCCAGGTATTCACGGTCCTGCAGTTGTGATATGCTCGATTTCCATGTCTGCTCGAAAATGACTGCTTTAAACGACGAGGAAATCTTGCCATTGGCACAAGTTATGGTCCTGAACCCGTCGCATAACTGGTCAGGTCGCCGACGCGGATAAGGTGTCAAGCCATCTCTAGTCCACGTCATTGGGAGAATGAGCCGGGCGCAGCGAGTATGTATTGAACCTTCGGATCTCTTGAGAGTGGCCTGCCTACTCGTGCCACAAACCGATGCGGTTGCTTCAGATCCTTCAGGCGAGTAGGCAAGTGCTGTGGTAAGCAAGTGCAGTGCAGTTGTTGAATGATCTGTGGCGGTGCCATTTACACAGAGCGACCGGGTTCAGCTGGATTGACGGAATCATCAGTAAGTAAGTCGGGAATGGATTGGGCGACCAAGTTTGGTGGCGACGGGAGGCAAGAAAGATTCCGTCGCCGACAGGGAGTTACGGAGGCCTACGATACGGACGTACAGCCCTATCAGTTGACCGGAACAGTCGTCAGCTTGGCGGGCTTGCTTAAGGGGCTGTGCAATCTGGTGTTCGCTTCGCTTCACCAAGAGCCTGTCTGTTTCCAGAATCCGACAGTCGATGAGCAGTTTTAGGCAGTGAGTTCGAGTATTAAAACCCCTTCAAGATGTAACTCAAGAGAGCATCACTCATATTCTAAAGTCATTTATTTTTCTGCTATTTTCTGCTACATATTTCCCACATACATACATACATATCATATCGTTGGTTGCACGAATCTGTATTTTACACTACTGTGACGGATCTGCATCAAACTTCACACCAAACGGCAAAACCAATTAACGTCTCCAAACTGCAGTGACGTCTTCAACTTCGCCCCACTCCGACTTACACTTGACTCCCGCTATCATCACCTTCAGTCTATTCCCGGCTTCCTCCTACAATACCTTGACTCTACTACCTAGAAAGATCCTCAATCTCAATCTCAAGCTTCACCAACAGCGCAGATAATATCGACATTTGATTCCTTTTCATAAAGAACCACATCAACGGCAATGGCAGACTTCGAGGCTCCCTCGGGCCCGCCCCCACCTAGAGTACCGGAGGGCTGGGTCGCAAGATGGAATGCGCAGTACCAAGAATGGTACGATTTTCCCCTTTCCTGCCCTACAGAACGCATTGCACCACAACCACAGTTCGCACATCGCAAGCTCAGTGACTAACAGACTAAAACGCTATTCCAGGTTCTACGTCAACACCTACACCAAGAAGTCCCAATGGGAGAAGCCCACCGAGCCGGCCCGGCCGCCCATGGACGATGGCGCCCCTCCGGGTCCACCGCCCGCCTACCCCTACCAGGCCGGCGGCCCCGCTCCCACCGACTCCAAGACGAACCCCTTCACCCCACACTCGACCGGCTCCGGCCCCTCGAGCAGCTCGGTAGACCGGGACGCCGAGCTCGCGCGCAAGCTCCAGGAGGAGGAGGATGCCCGCGCGCGGGGTAGCGGCAGCGGCAGCGGCGGCGGCGGCGCGGCAGCCAGCTACCTGAACAGCAACACCAGCCCTGTGCCCAGCCAAAGCACGAGTCCGCTCCCGGCGCGCGAGGGCGAGTCTAAGAGCCGAGGCCTGTTGGGCAAGATCTTTGGCGGCAGTAGCAGCAAGAACAAGTACGGCAGCAGCAGCAGCTATGGTGGTTACGGCGGTGGTGGCGGCTACGCGCATCAGGGTGGTCATTACCATTCGCAGCCTCAGCAGGGCTACTACCCGCCACAGCAGGGCTATGGTGGTGGCTATCCCCCACAGCAGGGTGGATACTACCCCCAGCAGCAAGGCTACGGTGGTGGCTACGGCGGCTATGCTCAGCAGCGACCCGGTAGGAGCGGCGGCGGCGGTATGGGCATGGCCGGTGGTGCGGCGCTTGGTCTTGGTGCGGGACTGGTCGGTGGCATGCTCCTAGAAGATGCTATCGACGACCATGATGATTATGGTGGCGGCGGCGGCGGTGACTATGGTGGTGGTGGTGATTACGGCGGCGGTGGTGGGGACTTTGGCGGTGATGATGGTGGCGGCGGCGATTTCTAATCGCGCGATCAAGTTCATGTACATTGCTTGATGATGGCGTTCCGGATATCGATGCTCTTTTTTTCCCC
This sequence comes from Cytospora schulzeri, assembly GCA_003795315.1. Lineage (NCBI taxonomy): Eukaryota > Fungi > Ascomycota > Sordariomycetes > Diaporthales > Cytosporaceae > Cytospora > Cytospora schulzeri. The sequence continues at coordinate 322,321 of LKEA01000010.1, read as the reverse complement.
CGGTTGTATTGGACGGTCGGTCATATGCAAGGGCAGATGGAGAAGATGCCTAGATTCATCCGGTTGAACCTATGCTTGGACTCTGGGCCGTTATTTCTCACGAATAGCAAACATTGACAACATTGTTCCTTTTTTCAAAGACACCGTGTGTGCTTCAGTTCAGAAATCCGAATCTATATATGCCAACCCCCCAAAAGCGGGATACAAGCAGTCCTGCGGTAGTCTATCCATATCAGCCCACTTCCCAGTCCTAACAATATGAAAAGTTGCAAGTGTAAACGGCTCTTGACATCAGGTGCATCATTTCTTTGCACCCTTTTGGCCCTTTGGGCTTGCCGAATCCCCGTTGTTCTTCGATGAGGATCCTGCCAAGAATGCCGCCATGTCGAAGTTGCTCATGGGGTTCTGTGCTGCTTGCTGGCCACCCATCAAGTTGTTCATCGGGTTGCTCTTCTGGCTCTCTTCCCACTCCTTCTTCAACTCGGGGTCCACTGTAGCAATATCTTGTCAGCAACAAATCAAAGCCAAAGCCAAGGCCAAAGCCAATGGGTCACGCAGATGTAGACTTACTGTTATCCATCAGGTACGGCATGCCAAAAACGGCCACCATGCTGACCAGACCCAACAGAATCATGGGGCTCTTAAAGATGCTCAGGACATTGACTGTGATACCATCATCGTTAGCATGCGTTGCCCTGGCAGACAGAAAACACCCCCTTCACCGGGATAAACACCAAAAAACACTCACATTTACTCCTCTCCATGTAGAAGTTCTTCCCACCCAGCACCTTGACGTCCAGGACCCCGCCACCGCTGACGCCCACGGCCTCGCCCGTGTTTCCCCAGTCGTTACCCCTGTACGTCTCCCAGGCGCTCACCTTGAGCAGCGCCGTCCGCTCCTCCTCCTTCTCCGTCTGCCCGGCCCCCGAGATGACGGGGATCACGTCCACCCGCAGCGGGGCGAAGGCGACGGTCGGGCAGTGCACGTCGACGAGGTAGCTGCCCTCCGAGACGTTGCGGAAGACGAAGGTGCCGGCGGGGGTCAGGAGCGCCGAGGAGTCGACGTGGAACGAGGTCAGCGTGGCGTGTGTCTGGGGCGGGAGGCCGCGCGGGTTGGGGAGGATCTGGGAGGGTGGGATGTGGAGGGTTATGGTGGTGGTTGTTGTTGTTGTTGTTGCTGTGATGAGGGTGAGGAGGGTGAGGAATAGGGTGTTGAGGAGTTGGGCGCGCATCTTGGCGGTAGGGTGACAACCTCTGTTCGGGTGTCTAGTTCGGTAGGTTGGTGATATTGTTGGTGAGGTTGTTCAGCCTTGGTCGTGTTGCAACTGTATGGGATCACAGTAAGCGTCGCTGGGGACATCTGGAGCTGGAAGCTTGACGTCGAAAACTGGGTCTAAGCAGACTATCATTGGTCAATATGGAAAGCTGGGGTACCAATTCAGCCATGTGGTATTGAGGTATGTACCTAGGTACCTTGGTACTTATATATCAGTCCTGGAGTGTTCCAACATATCCTTCCCAAATACAGTCTTTAATGATAAAAAGCAGAACCAGAAGAAGAATTAGGAAACAAACTGTATTACTGTTCTAGTATAGGCAGAGAAGCAAATATACCCATACACCCCCCTTTAGTTGTTGATTTGAGAAATATTTGCTCGGAGGAATCTAGAAGTGTTTTGGCCTCACTTCAGTATTATCATCCCACTACTATACCTACTATAGTATATGCCTTTTGCACTCTCAACCTGTTGTTGTTCATGGCATCTTCGAATACGGACAAGGGCCAATGCCTCCCAGAACATACTATCACTGGCTGATCAAGCCGCGAACGCCGAAGCCTCTTCGTCAAGGCCAGGCGGGCCGGTATTCGGCATTCAAATCTTGTGGCAAAGACAATTGTCAGGATGACTGAAACCCGAACACATTCTTGCCAAACCAGACACGCCATACACGCCAATACACGCCAAATACACGGCACATAGACGGCCTTGACACGGCCCTCGGCCGGCCCGGTGAGGATCTCGTACGGCTCGAAGGTTGGCCTTGAACGACATCGGCGCCAATTAGTTCTTAGGGCCGCTGCGTGCAAAGTCGCGAGATGACGTGCTCGCACCCCACACCCCAAAAGGGTAATTAGTGAAGCTGTTTCACTGCCGCATGGCTTGACGGTCACGCATGTGTCCAGTGAGAAGGTGAGGAGGCACTGGGATTTAGGTAAACCGTTTAGACGATCAGTTGATGGTTCCAAGGTTGGATGTTGATCCCGACTGACTCACCTGCGACACGAGCTTCAACTTAGACCGTAGGTATAAAGACCAAGTTGTGCCTCTTCCTCGTGCATGTTGTGATATATCCTACTTAGTATATATATATATACAACTAAATTTGCCTTACTTCAGTATTGCAACTCAAACTCATAACACAATGTCCGACAGCCAACACTTCGAGACTCTGCAACTACACAGCGGGTGAGCAATACTCATATATCATAGGTGTTGTATTGTTGACCAACTTTCCTAACCATTGAAACAGACAAGTGCCAGACCCTGGTTCAAACGCTCGCGCTGTTCCAATTTACGCCACAACTGTATGCACCCAAGCAAGGCTCCGGAAAGGGACTTCCCTGAAATTTATATCATGAACATGGACTAAACAGTTTATGACAGAGCTATGTCTTCAATGATTCGGCCCACGGCGCGAGGCTGTTTGGCCTCAAGGAGTTTGGCAACATCTACAGCCGCATGATGAACGTGAGTTGAGACCTACCTGTTATCGTTGGAAAAAAGGACCCAATCACTAAATTGCTATTAGCCTACTGTCGATGTCTTCGAGAAGCGCATGGCAGCCCTCGAAGGAGGCGTGGGCGCAGTCGCTGCCGCATCCGGACAGGCAGCTCAGTTCATGGCCATCGCTGCGCTGGCACAGGCCGGCGACAATATCGTCTCAACGTCCAACCTGTACGGCGGCACCTACAACCAGCTCAAGGTCATGTTCCCACGGCTGGGGATAAACTGCAAGTTCGTCGACGGTGACGACCCTGAAAAGCTGGCTGCTGCCATCGATGACAAGACGAAGGCTGTGTATCTGGAGAGCATTGGAAACCCGAGGTACAACGTGCCTGATCTCGAGAGGATCGCCGAGTTGGCACACGAGAAGGGTGTTCCGGTGGTTGTCGATAACACATTTGGTGCTGGTGGCTACTTTATCCGACCTATCGAGCATGGTGCAGACAGTCAGTATTCACCCTCACGGAAGACTCAAGATATTGATACCACATCCGTTGCCCTACCTTTACTGACCATGATTCTGCTTTAGTCGTTGTTCACTCGGCAACTAAGTGGATCGGAGGTCATGGCACCACAATCGGCGGTGTCGTGATCGACTCCGGTAAATTCGACTGGGGCAAGCACGCAAAGCGATTCCCACAAATGGTCGAGCCATCCGATGGGTACCACGGTCTCAAGTTCTGGGAGACCTTTGGGCCCATCACCTTCATCATCCGGGTGCGGGTCGAGGTCCTGCGAGACATGGGCGCCTGCCTCAACCCCTTCGCGGCGCAGCAGCTCCTCCTGGGCATCGAGACCCTCAGCCTCCGCGCGGAGCGCCACGCCCAGAACGCCCTGACCCTGGCCCGGTACCTGGAGAAGAGCCCCTACGTCAGCTGGGTGTCGTACCCGGGCCTGGAGAACCACCCGTACCACGAGCTGGCCAAGAAGTACCTCAAGAGGGGCTTCGGCGGCGTCCTCAGCTTCGGCGTCAAGGGCGGCGGCGACGCCGGCAGCCAGGTCGTGGACGGCTTCAAGCTCATCTCCAACCTGGCCAACGTCGGCGACTCCAAGACGCTGGCCATCCACCCCTGGACGACGACCCACGAGCAGCTGTCGGACGAGGAGAAGAACAGCTCGGGCGTGACCGAGGACCTCATCCGGATCTCCGTCGGCACCGAGCACATCGACGATATCATTGCTGATTTCGAGCAGTCCTTCGAGGCCGCGTCTGCGACGACGACCAAGGACGAGGGTGGGAAGCCGGCGGGGAAGGAGGATGAGGCAGCCCCGACGGTTGTTTGAATTAAAGCGAATCGTTTAGTGTCGTGAGTCCCAGGTGGATGTAGCGCGTTTGTTTGCAATTTAGTATTAGGAAAGGATTGAAATTTATACCCCATATTCATATGCTTTTCTTCAGTTCCCTCCCACTCTCTTCTCGTGGTGATATACCCTCAGACTCCTTCTGCATGAGTGTCTGACCATTCACGGCAGCGTATAGTAAAAACGACTACTGCCTTACCCTCGAATTCAGTATTGCCTCTTCACCACCATCCATGGATGCCACCTCCAACGTTAAATCCCCTTTACGCATGGGACTCGTCTACCAAACCTTGACGGCCCATGCTACGACGAACTCCAGATAACCTCTAACATATGGTTACACTTCAGCAAAGGATAAGATCACTGTCGCAACTGCCATCTTGGTAAGTTGCTTACAAACCTTATGTACACAGTTGGAGATTTTGGAAAGACTTCCGCTTACCTGGAAGGAGCGGTTTTCTGACAGTTTTAGGCCCTGATAAGTTCCTGAGCTGCTTGGACGAGGAAGGCGTTCAGGGGAATACGCGGCTCATCTCTCGTGAAGCTGCTGTTATACTCTCCAACCACGGAATGAGCAACTCAAAAAGAGCCTGTTCTTTGCATGCAACATGGCAGTCACGGCGGTAATGTTGACATCGACATTGTCAGACGAGGATCAAATATTTGATAGCATGAATCCCGACAGCTATCACAGAACTTGACCTTGTCATACTTGAGTAGAGACTCGTCTCCGTCTTCTAAAAACTCAACAGCAGTTCACCTTTGAAGGGGTCGTTTCAGTTCCCGACAAATACTTTTAAGCCATACGAGATTATCATTTCCTACACAAACACAGTATACCCATCATGAACTCGAACATGAATGCAATTTGTACCCTCGGTCTCCTCGTCGGTCTCCTCGTCGGTCAATCCGCAGCAACCTCGGACTTCAGCCAGTCCTGCGACAAGATCAAAGTCGTAGATCATGGTTCCTCACTCCAGGCCCAATGCACAACGAAGGCCCCCACCGGCCCAGATTGGCTCTGCACCAAACTCGACCTCAACAACTGCCTGGGCAGCGAGTCCGGAGAACTTATTGCGAAGGACGTGTAAGTGGCCTCATTATCGAGCATACACCACCCCTGTGTTGCCAATACAGCACAGGTGGCAGAGACTGATAGATTCCTTGTGCATTACAGTGGAAACTACACACAGAAGTGTGATACTTGTGGGCTGTCCGAACCTCTTGTTCTCGGTTGTCAGTGTTGGACGGGTGGATAGTACCCCGATGGCAAGCTGATCTACAACTACACGGAGTACAACCTTGGTCAGTCCCTCTTCTCTCCTACAGCCTTGCTAAATACAGACCGTGGACTAGCTCCCAAGATATGATGATTTGCTGACCATCCTCGTCTCCAGATGACGTTGTGGGAAATCTGGATGGGTACCTGCAGTGCTTCACCAACCTCGCCTCCAAGGATTCCGGGTGCAATTGATAGTCTTGTGGAGGAAGCGGACTAGAGACAGAAGATGAAACTCTGGTTGCCGCCGGAGGGCATAGAGTGGTCCCACAGAATGTCATAACCTGCGTGTTTGACGGCACCATTCAGTAGATAGCTCGATCGTCCCTACGTACCACTCATTGCGTATACATACCTGAATGAACTTCTCAACATTACTGTTACATGGTTATGAAGTTAACATATCCTCATGTGAATATACTGCCGACGAGTAGCATGTCTGGCTCGTACAACAAAAGGAGATATTGATCCGAGACGAGCCAGTACACAATGTGCTAAGCTCGAACCAGGTATTGCAGTACTAATTGGCCATGGTCCAGTAATTTTGCAACCTCCAGCTTGCGAGAATTTGATATTATCCCGATAGTGTACATGCGGCACAGAACATGATGTGGCTTCCATCGCTCGAGTGGCGATTGGTAGTGGAACGATACAAGACCTAAGCACCCAAGCACACCGAACCCCTCTACTGTGAGACGAACGGGCCACAGGGCCTCGAATTATATAGGGTTTGGTGGCCAGGCTACCCTGTAGGTGACCATACATGAAAGACCGACTTTGACGGCCTCGACCATGAAGGTCAATTGATTGTGCGGTCTCGGGGGCCCGTCCATGGTCGGCATCGGCGAGCTAAAGGCACGTGCCGCCGGACACTGCAAGTTGCCCAAGTCAAATTAAACGACAGGCGTTATTATCGTGGTTATATTCATTGCCTATCATATTTGATCTGTGCTACTAAGCCGATCCCGTCCAACAGTCGAGCCTGACCTGTCGATAGTAAAATTGTATCCCTATTATACAGCCAGGTGCATGGTCCAAATCCAGTGTAGATGGCGCATCTTCATTTTTATCATTTTATTCCCAAGGTATCAAAACGCCCCAATATCCAATACCCTTTCGTTACCCATGAACCTCCTTATATCCCATATAGGCCTTCTTGGAAGGCACTCAGTCTCATTGGGGTGTCACCATCCAAAGACGGCCACCCCAACACCCCTGAATTGTCATAGTCGTAAAAACAGTGACTATACAGTCTCTTTCATCTGGGGATTCTGCTTTTGCGTCCCCGATTTTGCGCCAGGGCGGCGTGCGAGGAGGCCCGCGAACCCCCCCGTGAGCGAGCCCTTGACAGCGAGGCCGGCGGTGACACCCCAGAGGGCGAAGTTGAAGGCGGCGAAGACGGCCGACGCACGGGCGGAGCCGCAGACGGCGCCGCGGCAGAAGATGAGGTGGTTCAGGAAGACGGCCAGGGCGACGAAGCCGGCGAAGTAGAAGATGACGTTGGTGACCTCGAGAGCGAGGACGGCCCAGGGGTGGGAGTCTGTATGTAATGTTAGTCTTAAGTGGACGGATATCTGAAGAAGCGAGAAGGGGTTTCTTACACTTGGGTAGGAATTTAGGGGTAACCTCTAGGTAGGCGATGGAGAGGAGAGAGAACAGCGGCACAAAGATCAGGAAGCTGACCTGCGATGGTGGTGATGTCAAGGTGTCGGCGTTGTACCAGTGGACGACTGTTCATATCCTGTCAGCGACATTGTTCCTAATGTGTCTCCTTTCCAACCGTTCCTTCCACTGTAGATAGAGCCCGTACCATAAGCTGAAAGACCAAGAATAATACCGGCGAAGATGCCTTGTGCGCCACGGAGAGCCAGAACCAGCGGGAACTCCATTTTGGACGTCATGAGATGTATGGTCGCCTCGCAAATTAACGTTACCACCAAGATAAGTAAATATCAAGCCTGCAAATGGAGGAGATAGCGAGAGTGTGACCTGACAGCAAGCAACCAGTGCGCTGATAGAAGGAGAATGACTCGATTTAGATTGATATAAGGAGAAGCTTAAATTCCAATAGTCTTCTTAGACGGGGAGGGGAGGACGTGGACCCAATGCATTGAGGAGACCCGGCTCAGTATATAGCAGACAGAAGTATACACAGTACATAGTATTAACGCGCATGTACCCAGGATCAACCCTTCTAGACGGAGAACGAGGATCCCGTACGCTTCAATGTGCTATCCTGAAGCCCATTTGAAACGCGGTCCGACAGGGGCGGTACGCATGATTCACAGGTGCGCAGTTGGAGGTGCAACGCAACCGTCCAATCCCAACACCCATCCGCCTCCGAGACTGCAACTTTTTGGTTTCGCATGAATGCAACGTCCAGTGGAAGAAATGGATCTGCGCTTGCAGCCGGGCTTGCATGTACCTAGGTAGGTTTGCGTGTGTGGTAGAGTTTCATTCCTGGTAACCGCCCAATGTGGTGGTCGGCGGTTAGGGGGGGGGGGCGAAGCCAGTCGTGGAGGTCGACTCAACCTTGGGCGTTTGACAGACTGTATGCGCCTGGACAATAAATAGAATCCACATCCAGCTCAGCCTCGAGAACCTGCTGTGCTAAGCTCATTCAACGCCTCGCCTAGGATGTCATTTGGCAACTGGGATTATCGGGAGGTAGGCAGGCAACTTGCAACTCAACAAGACGGGATCAACGCCGGCAGCCAGCTGCATCCTTGGCAAATGTCAAGGTGATGCTATGTCGCTGAGTCCATCTTGAGATGCCAGGGTCAAGCGTTGGCGAACCTTGGGGTTCTATGCCCTGTCAGGTCAACATCGTCGACAAATTTCGCCAGACAGAGGACAGGCGGAATGAGGTCAAGTATTAGCCGTGTACGGTTTACTTGGGTTTAATCCAATGTCAAAGAACACGACAATGCCCGTCTCAATTCATCGTGGGTAAACTGCGGAGCACAGCGACCATGGAGGGGGCAATAGACGGGTCCGGTAAGATAGAACAATGGGGGATCGAACGACAAAGCCCTTCTGGAAACCGATCAATGATAGCAGACATGTGATGGAGCCAATGCTTAAGATAGTGCACTATCTGCTGGTGCCTTTTTGATATCATGTTCAAGTTAGCCTTCTAGTTCACCCTTGCTATCAGCTGCTCCACCCTCGGCTACGGGTCCGTTCGTGTTTGGGTCATGGTGTGGCATGCGGTGTGGAGGACTTGACTGTCCATCGTCCAACATAAGATTGGATACGTTCGATGTTAACATGCCGGATATCAGTTGTGGCCCTGCAAAGATGCAAAGATCCCGAGGTCTACGGGTGTAGTGTATTGAGCTTCAAGGTATCATGACAGGGGATCTTTATTTCCATCCACACAGTAAGGTTCCTTGGCAAGCAGGCAAGCCGCATTGCGGGGGAACGCTGAACTAAACCGTTGGGCCGTGTGGGATCACAGGATATACCTAGGAGGTAGTAGTTACGATATGTCAAGCCACCCCCTCTGGCTGGCTGAGCTTATGGACATTTACTCGACAAATAAACCATGTACCCTACCATTCTGAAATCTATGGACCATGCATATCACTACATACAATTCCTGTGCGACCCTTGGAGTGCAATCCTGCTTTGGGATCATCATCGTCAAAAGCAGTGATGCAATCAACCCATGGACCAGTTGACCTTTCAAGGTTCAAGGTTTGCCGAGGTACTCGGGAACCCACTAAATGGAGCTACGTACCAGGTATGTTAGCTGCCCAGGTGGCAGTTGTGGTCATCCCACCGGACGGCCGCCCCTGTATCGGTCACGGGTCCTTTGGACATTCCTTTCCTACTATCTTGGACATTCCGTACAGTTTCTTGATAAAACCAGAAAGGCAATCCTCTGTTTTCCAAGGTTGATACCCTCGCCCTTGCTCCTCGTCCTCACCTGTGCCCTTATACCTGTCCTCTTCTTTTCGTCGGAGTTCCCGGTGTCGTCGCCCGTTCCTGATAGTTGCGATCAAGCATTGATTTACTCTGGTTTCCAAGCGTTTACATCTCGAGCACCTGTACACTTACTTGTTCCTATCCAACGAGTGCAACGAAGCATTCCCTGAAAACACTCCCAGTCCAGAAGCCAAGATACAGACATGCGAACCGATCCAGAGGTTCAGGCACTCATTGCCAAGTGCTCAACACCTCCGCCGCCCGGCACTCCTTACAGTCTTCCCATCCCCGGCTCCGAGCGTGAGAACCGCACTCCCGTCTACCGTAATTGGGCATTTCGCGATGGCCCATTACTCGAACGACTCGAGGCCTCTTGCTCAACGCTTCACGACCTGTTCGAAAAGGCATGGCAAGATCGACCAACAAAGCGCATGCTAGGCCGCCGGCCCTGGAACCCTGCTACCAAGACATGGGAGCCCAGATATGAGTGGATGACATATGCCGAGGTTGCGGAAAGGAGGAAGAACTTTGGTGCTGGCATTGCGGAACTGCACCAGCGGAATGGGATCACGGCGCAGAAATACGGCGTGGGTATATGGTCCCAGAACCGGCCCGAGTGGCAGATCACAGGTTAGTTCGTGCGAATCAAGTGCTAGCGCAGGTTGGGAGCATTGAGTACTGACGATAGAAACAGAGCTTGCCTTGGTATCGCAATCACTGTATGCCGTCACGCTCTACGAGACCCTCGGCCCCCAGACGTCTGAATACATCATCAATCATGGCGAACTGGCGTGCGTCGTCTGCTCCCTACCACACATTCCCACCTTGCTGAAGATCGCGCCCAAATGTCCTTCTCTGAAGCTTATCATCTGCCTCGATTCCTTGAACGACGGCGAGATGGCTGGTTACACCAAGAAGGAGCTGCTGAACAAGTTGGCGGCTGAGAGCGGAATAAAGGTATTCTCCCTGGCGGAGGTTGAAGCAATCGGACAGAGCTCTGGACGACCAATGCGGCCGCCTACGCAAGAAGACATTTTCACCATTAACTACACGTCCGGTACAACGGGCGATCCAAAGGGTGTTGTTCTCAGCCATGCGAATGCTGTTGCCGGAACTGCGTGTGCTCGTTCCACTGGCACCGTGGGAGAGCAGGATGTTCACATGTCATACCTCCCCTTGGCTCACATATATGGGCGGATGGCTGATCAAGCCGCCTTCCTCTCGGGAGCTGCGGTTGGTTACTTCCATGGTGACATTCCAACCCTGGTCGAAGATATGAAGATCTTGCGGCCTACCGGGTTTATGTCAGTACCGAGACTCTTCAACCGATTCCAGGCTGCCATCACAACAGCAACCGTCCAGGCCGAAGGCGTCAAAGGCGCCCTATCCCGGCACGTTGTCAACACCAAGATGGCTTCCATGAAGCTGCCCCCAGGCAAGGCGACAAACAAGCACCTGATCTATGACAGGATATGGACGCCAAAGGTGCTGGCAGCGGTCGGGCTGGACCGGGTACACGCGATGGTCAGCGGTAGTGCTCAGCTCGATCCCAGTGTGCAACAGTTCCTCCGTGCTGCGTTCGGTAACGACTTTGTTCAGGGCTTCGGCATGACGGAGACCTACGCTGTGGGCATGGTTCAGTACAAGGATGACTACAGCACAGGTAACATCGGCGCACCCATGGCCTGCGTAGAACTGTGTCTCGAGTCCCAGCCTGACCTGGAGTACATGGCAACGGACAAGCCCAACCCACGAGGTGAACTGCTCATGCGGGGTCCCCTCGTCTTCAAGGGTTACTACAAGAACGACGCCGAGACACAAAAGACCATCGAGCCCGACGGGTGGTTCCACACGGGCGATATTTGTGAGATTGACAGCATGGGCCGCTTCAAGATCATCGACCGAAAGAAGAACGTGCTCAAGCTCGCCCAGGGCGAGTACATCTCGCCGGAGCGCATCGAGAACGTCTTCATGGGCAGTACCAGTCTTGTACAGATGGCCTACGTGCACGGCGACCCGCAGCAGAGCTCGCTGGTCGCGGTATTCGGCATTGATCCGGAGCTGTTTGCGCCGTATGCAAGCAAGATCCTGAAGAGGTCGGTGTCTGCCAAGGACCTTGCGGCCCTGAAGGCTGCGGCGAATGACCCCAAGGTCCGGAAAGCATTCCTCAAACAGCTTGATGATATTGCCAGGAAGCACAAGTTTAATAGCTATGAGAGAGTGAGGAACTGTTACATGGATATCGAGCCGTTTTCTATTGAGAATGACCTCATGACGCCGACGTAAGTCTATTGGACCCCGTTTCCTCCGCCACCAGTTTTGGTGTTCTCCCCTTCTCCCTGCGTCACCGCGTACTATAAGCTAACAATCCAATAGTCTCAAGATCAAGCGTGTGCAAACCGCGAGGGCATTCAGGAAACAAATCGACGACATGTACGAGGAGATGGCTCGGGAGAGCGATACAACGAAGGCTAAGTTGTAAGATATGCCGGCGGCACATGGTACACGCTACAGGCCTTCTTGCTTGACAGTCGAGAGGCTCTGTGTACCGATAGCGACCTAGTAGAAATGGAATGGCAACCCTCGAGGGATATCTCTCGCGGAAGATAGACGAATGTAAAGCAATGTCTGATATTTTGGTGGTGGAAGATAGATTTTGCTCGGTCTATGTCTCTGGGGTAGCAGAGTACGTCTTCACAACAGTTTCAAGTACACCGCAGGCCCGGATAGGAAAAGAAGAATGTAGTACGAATACAACAAAGAAATTGTCCGAATAGGGGATGGTCTCCGACGAGAGCTCGGGACCTTTGTTCTGCTGTGGAAGCTTGTCGTCCCGCTACAACGATATCCTACCGGTTTGCTGCATTGCACTAAAGCGGGAAGCAATAATGATTGGCCAGATTGTGCTCGCCCCCAGTAGGCTTTATTTCCACTACTCTGATGATATACATGTCTGGCCATGAAAGCTTGCCTATAAATCGAATGGGCAAATAGATGTAATTGACAGTAACAGATAGAAATGGCTCTTCGCAAATCTTGAACGTTTTTAATGCTAACTTAGGAGCAATTACCTGCTGAAGTTATAATGAGAAAATTTACTAACTGTTCTTGATTGCAAAACAGAATTTCTTTTCTAACTGGAGCTGTAGAACAGTTAGCAACTACTTTCCGGCACTGATCGAGAGACTCTTTCAATTAGTGTCTCTTTAGCAGATAAGGTCTAAATGACTTGGAACAATTGGAACGATTGTTTTTTCGAAGGACTTCAATATATATCCCTAAATAACATATCTTAGTGGTGTATGCTACTAACAGAAATATATTTAAATATCAGAAAAAATTACTAAATTTAGCTTAGCTTACTTTATAAGTATTAATAAGCTTAGCTAGACTATTTTTTAGTTCTAAAGTTTTTAAAAAAAACATATCTAGTAACTTTATAAGCCAGAGTATTTAACAAGTTTTTAGACGTAGCTCTAGCTTTCTAGTCTATTTTAGCGCATCTTTTTTAAATGCAATTAAGCGTAATTCTAAGCTGTTTCACACGTCGCGACTGCGGAGACCACCCTACGATACCTACTTAGTAGGTAGATTACACCCACGTCGACGGTGGTAGATGTGATAATGGCGGCGCCGACGCCGCGCTTGGTCAAGGAGGTGATCGACCTTACCGGCGATGATGATAACAACAGCACGCCACCAATCGCCGCCTCCCGACCACCATCGGCAGCTCTTGCGAATGGGCTTCCACGAACAAACGGCAACCGCGTTTTCAGCGGTCACGCGCATGCGCAGCCCCAAGCCAGCTCATATCATTCACCCAGCGATTCCAGTACCGGCTTCGGACCACCAGCTAAACGACAGAGGCTGTCTGAAACCCCACGGCCTGCAACGTTAACTGACGCCCAGCATGTATCCGCCTCGATCTCGGCGGGCTTGTGGCCCTACGCGAAGGCCGCTGCTGACAAGTTAACGGACGCACGGCTGGATAAAGCTAAGCTTAGGACAGAGGTAGGTAGCCAGACTTCCCAAGGAACATGTGAAGTCAGTCAGTCCTAATGCGGTCCTCTCTTTGTCACTCAGATTCAAGATGCCCTTCTCCTACAGTTCGGCCCCTTGCTCCGCATCTATAGAGGGCTGATCCCCAAACACCTGCACGATGATATCGAAGCCCGTTCCAAAGCGTTGGCTAGGAACTTCTCTACCCTGCCGGTAAGGACGGAGAGTCCCTTGAGACTCGCAAAAGGCTAATGTTCGTGACAGGGATTCCTCCAAAAACCACCTGCTACAACATCTGCGACACCTACGACACCTGCTGCCCCAGTAGCTTCGAGTCGTACTCAGGTCACACCTGCACCTGCGCCTGCTGCTCAATATCATCCTCGCGTGCCTCCTGCCCTCGCCAACGGACTGCCTTCATTTGCTACCGCTTCAAGATCGACACCTGCGCTACCCCGAGCACCCACGCCCAGTTTCGTCGACCTCACTCAAGTAGCAGAGCCCCACGTTACGAAGACCCCAGCCTCGCAGTCTCCTCAAGCTACCGAGCCACCGACATCACGAGTCCTCCGTACTAGTGGTCGCCGTTCCGCGCGAGCCAAGACCCCTCCAGCTTCACCCAAGGGGACTCGAAAGGCTGTTGCTGTCCCGACATCACCAGCGAATTTCCGGTCCCGTGCCAAGATCGCCGCTTGGAAGTCCGAGGGCAATAAACACAAGCAAGATGGAACGAAGAACACTGCCTCATACTTTGCGTTGGACCATCGTCCTTACGTCGACGCAAAGTCCAGGGAGGCGATTCTGACGAGCAATGGTCGGCTTTCTAGGATGAAGCCAGACCTGCTAGGTCGGCCTGAGATATTCCATGTCGACTTCACCTTGGATGAGGCTCGTAAGGTGCAGACGGCCTTACGACAAGTTCTGAACAGATCGAAAGGGGACAAGGAAGACCCGTATCGGGGTATTGCCAAACTGCTTAAAAAGCTCAAGGACCCCGACAAGATTCCTCGTCTTGCAGACCAAATCCAAGTTAAAGGCAGAGGTGCGGATGATATCCGTGCCTACTTCCAGGACATCGTTCGAAAGACGGCATTGGCCAAGGAACCACAAATCCTGTCTATCGAGAAGGATGCCTTTGACAAACGCGGCGAGGACCTCCGCGACAGCCGTCTGTCCTCGCTGCTTTTGGCGAGAGAGATCTCGGGCAATCGCGGCTTCTCGATGAGGCGGCGGGAGAACTTCACGAACGAGTTCCACAAGAGCCTCGAAGACGGAATCGAGCTCCGCGCAGAATTCACCAACTGCGCCGGCGACGTTTCTACTGTCAGCTGGGTGTCCGACACTGCTTATATTGCCGGTACCACCGTCCACATGGACTCGCATAATCAGCAGTACAACAAACCTGGAAACCTCCTGCTGGGAAGTGCCTCGCTAGGTACGAATTCTCCAGGCAACGCTGTCATAAAATCATATCCAGATCATCGCATACCCCGTCCCCTGGTCACTAAGGGTGAAAACTCGACGGACGAGATGCGCGAGTCCCAGGACCCCTGGCTGTACACATCGGTGGTCTCGTCGGATTACGACCCGATTCATGGCCGAACGTATACTTCGAGCTTTGATCGAACCGTCAAGGCCTGGAAAGTTGAAGACTCCGGGTCTTCGATGGCCTGTCTCGGAACCTGGGAGCACGATGGCATTGTGAATTTCGTGCAGGCTTCTAAGCTGAGAGATCCGGCCGGCTTCGTCGCTACTGCCTCGGACGTCCCAGCTGATGCTGTCAGAATTTACCAGGTGAATCCACGAGATGTTTCGAAAAGCAGTTATTTCTCCTTAACGGGCTCGAGGATCCGGAATGCGGATGGGACGCTACTTATTACGGATAAGTGGGCGTATTTCCCTTCAACGATGAAATGGGGTATCGCGGAGGGTGTGAAGCACCTACTCCTCGTTGGGTTCTCTCCGCGCAGCCTTGTATGTCACCCTTTTGTTTCTGTCCTGATTATACCGAAGATGTACTAAGTCCAAACATTATAGACAGGGAACGACAGCGACATTCCTCAGGATAGGCTGAATACCGGCGAGCTCTGTCTTTGGGATAGCCTTACTCGTGAGCCGGTTCGGATTACTAGTGCGAACTCGCAGAACGTCTTCGAGGTTCTCTGGCACCCAACGCAGCCGGCTTTCGTCATGGCGTCCTCGCCAACGGGGAACAATATCGACCCTGGCGTTCGAACGCAAGTCCGGATCTTCGCTAGAACCAAAAACTTGGACCATGGCTTCGTTTTCAGCGAGGTTAAGGCCCTTGACTGTCCGGCCGTCGACATCAACGAGCTCACGATCATGCCCAACAGCTCCTCATTCTGCTACGTAACCGCAGGCTGCACCGACGGCAAGACGTACGTTTGGGATTCTGCCCTGAGCGACAAGCCCACCCATGTGCTAGCCCACGGACCGCCCATCGAAGGCGTGACGGTCGGCGATGACGAGGACGATACGGGAGTCAAGTTTACGGCATGGGGCACGTCGCTCGACCGATTCTACACGGGCTCGTCCGACGGGGTGGTCAAGGTGTGGACCGTCCGGGGAGGGCCGCGCAAGGCTAAGGGCAGGGTGATCCTCGAGGCACCGGCGCAGATCTCGTACGGCGCCTTCTCCCCGGACTTCTCCAAGCTCGTCATCGGCGACGCCAGCGGCCGCGTCTTCCTCCTCTCCGTGGACGAGGACGAGGAGAGGAGGCCCGCCTCCTTCGTCAACCTCCCCGGGGCCCGGGGCACGCGCCGCCGGCCCACGCCCATCACGCCGCACCCGGAGCCGCCTCCCCCGCCGGGGATGTTCGAGGCCCGGCAGACGGGCATCTCCCTCGGCCGCGCGTACCTGGCGTCGCGCCAGCTCCAGCACAGCGGCGACCGGACCGTGGGCATGGTCCAGGATGTCAACTACGCCCAGACAGGCCTGTTCCACCGCGAGGCGCATGCGGACTATGACCCGGAGAGGCCGGCCATGGCGTACTACGAGTGTCACCGGCAGGAGAACCTGAAGGCCTACTCCAACCCGCCGCTTCGCACGAGGCGGCTGCGGAGGATCGTGTGGGCCGACGAGGACGAGGAGGAGGAGGAGGGGGGTGTGAAGGGGAAGGGGAAGGGGAAGGGCAAGGGTGTCGACCGGATGGACGTGGACGGGGCGGCGCACAGTCGGGGCGAGCTGAGGAGGGCGCACGCCGAGAACTGCAGGATCGACCTGGAGCTCGAGGGGTTGAGCCTGGTCCCGGAGGTGCGCGACATCCTGGCGCGGGAGGGCGTCGGGGCGGCGCAGCTGCGCGGGGGCCTGTTTGAGGACGACTTTGTGTATGTTGACGAGGTGGATGAGGTCTGCAAGAGGGGCGTGGTGGACCGGAAGAAGGAGGAGGATGATGAGCTTGGTTATTGAGGCGAGACGGGTGGGGCATGACATTGCCTGCTTGCCTGCCTGCTTGCTCGTGTACTGTTGTGGGAGAAACGCGTAACGTGTAAAATGATTACAGGGGGGAGAGGTAGAGAGGGCTTGTTGACGAATGTTTGAAGAGGCAGAGCCGGGGAAAGCCTGAGTCTCGTCTTTGAGGGAGAAGAGGGAAAGGGGATCATATCATGCAGGACAGTTGTCCCCTGCCCTGGAAATGTCGCTGGAGGATTTTTTATCCCTTCAGCCCTGAGGAGAAATGATCGGTATTATCGTCTATCTCTGTTGAACTACTATTGTCTGTACATACTTGAGAAGGGTGGATTGGTCGAGGTACATATTTTCCCCCCGCCGGCGAGATTGCCTTGCAAATGGGGCTAAGATGATAATCGAGAGGAGTTTTTTGACTTCAACTCTCAGGTTTATTCATTGTCAAGTGGTGGTTTTTTTTTCGTCCAAGTGTTTCGACAGTGACAAGCTCATTTGTGGTGGTCACTACCCTGGGTTTTGTTACAATGTGTACAGGGCAGCGTAGCTTTCCGAAATCACCATCGCGTTGACTGCTAGTCGGAACGCAGCGAGTGTATGGGGCTAGGAAAGGCGCGCGTGTCTCAACAAGATGAAGACTGCCTAGGTAGTATGAAGGACACGGTGCCAGGAGGTAGATGGGCATCTGGGACACGAAGTGAAGGCAGAGCAGGCTGCTAAGGATTGTTGATGGCAATACCCAAAATGGTAGAGAGCAGTTACGTGGTTCCCGCAAGAGCACATGGCGATATGCAATGCGTGGTCAAGGGTCGCTTCGAAGGTGACATGCATATCCGACAGCGTTATCACATACATTTGTCCGTTCTGTTTCCGGAATCAATATATTTGTGATTCATGCGGACAGGCAAGCCCGTCCTTCCTCTATTCCCACGCGTTGAAGGACATGAAACCAGATATTAAACACGACACCACATATAACGAAGAACGACAAGGTTTCGTCTCAATACATCGGAGATTCCTCTTCTATTCGTATCATCGTTCGAAAAGAAAAACAAAAAACCCGAAAGGTTCCGAGATATTCCAATAAAAGCAATCCTCCCTGAATGGTATCCACCGTAAAACGCCGCCGCTTTAATGCTTCGCCGTGACCTGCTCACCGGTCAATCTCTCAACAGTTTGCTTTGCCCTGTAGAAGCGAAGAACGTCAGTATGTTGTTGAGTACAGGAGAGAGAAGGTTATCATCGGCGTCCGTAGGGGGGAAGGAAACTCACATATCACCAAGCGCAACCATGCAAATCGTCTGCCACATGCCCAGGCCAATACGCGGGACGACGCCACGGTACAGGCCCTTGACACCGTTGGACTGGTAAATGTACTTGAAGGTGTTGCCGACCGTCATCTTCTTGGGCCGGTTGGGGTCCTCCGTCCTGCTCTGCATCTCGACGCGGATGACCTCGATGGGCTGGTTCCACGCGGACAGGCCACCACCCACGCCGGAGGCGACAATCTTCTCAAAGGCGCTGAGCTTCTCGCCCTCGGCCTTGCCGGTGGCCTTGCGGATACCGTTCTCGGCCAGGCGAGACAGGCCGAAACGGGAGCCCCAGTTGGTCATCTGGCGGATGGCGACGGCGTTGACGCCCTTGTTGATGCCCTTGATACCCTCCCGACGGTAGATGTCGGCGAAGGTGGCCCAGGTGGAAGGGGGCTTGCCGCCGGATGAGATAACCTTGTGCTTGGTGATCTCGACCGTCTTCATGCAGGTACAGAAGCCCATGGTAGCGTAGGCCTGGGCCACGCCGCCCGTCACGCCACCGGTGATGCCGGCCAGGAAGTCGTTGGCACCGAAGCTGCGGGCGTAGTACTCGGCCTCAGAGGCGACGAAGAGGAGCACGGCACCCTTGGTGGATGCTTCAATCCAGGCCCAGGGGATGAGACCCTGGTAGACTAATCATTGGCCACACATGTCAGCAAGAAGGTCTTCATTGTTGTTTCTCCCATTTCCCCTGTCCTCTTCTGTCTTCATGTTTGGGGGGAAAGGAAAAGAAAAAGGGAAGGGTATTATAAGACGTACAGCCAAAGACACCACCACGGCCCCAGATGCGGCCCAGGGCGGTCATGAAGCCGTCGCCACGGTGGGCAGCCATGGTGGTCTTGGTGACCTCGAGTGGCTGGCCGAGGGTGGTGACCTCGAACAGGTTGAGGCCGGCTCCAAGGAGCAGGTTGGAGAACTTGACGGGCTTCTTCTCCAGCTTAGTCTCCGGGGCCGGAGTCGGCACGGTGGCGACGGCGGACATGACGATGGCGGAAGGTTGACGGGGAGGGGCCCTGACCAAGGGAGATAGGGTGCTTCTTCGCGGGTGGGTAGGAGAAGATAGTAGTTGGGTGTTGTGTTGTGTCGAGGTTTAATTCACTCTGGAGCGTTGAGCTGGGCTATTTCTGGTTGAACTATCGGTCAGTGACTGGGTTGTTGTGAGCTAGCTAGCTACCGAGGACCGAGGGTGAGGTAGCTATTCGGGGATTATGTTCTCGAGGACGTACGATGTGGTAGAGAGAGCGCTGGGGGGTTTTCAAGGGGTTGACCTCGGATGCTTGTCTCAAATTACCTAGGTAGGTTGCGGGAATATCTGCTGCAACCGGCATTTGTTAGCAGCTGACATTCGGTGATGGGGTGTTGTCTTGCCGGATTACTCCAGCTTAGGAAGCTCCCACAGCTCCTCTTTCCCATGTCCGGCGCTATCTGACGAAGCTCCTCTGGTCTTTGTTCCCCAGTAATACTTACAGTTTGACAGTATTGCAATGCGCAAGAAAGTTGTTCGAAAGATGAGAATCGACTGAAGGTTTTCAGAGGTACAATTGGAAGGGGAGGGAGAGATGGAGGGGGGGGGAATCAAAGGAAGATCTAGGTTTTGGATCTGGCTGCAGAGGGGGATCAGCTGAAGGGAACGCGCTGCCGGTTGGTTTCGGGCAATCAAAGACGAACAATTGGTGACCGGCGCAAGCTGGCTCGGGGAAACAGGCACCACACAAGGGTCCACCCGTGGGGCGCCAGGGCCCTTACAAGGAATGCCTGCACAACGCCAGACAACACCAGATACCAGCCACTACCGCTAATCTTTGCACTGACGCAATGTACTATCTGATAGTGCACTCTTTCTCCAGCTCAACGTTCCCCGGAATCCGGTTCTCAACTATTGAGCCCGTTTTTCCCAACGCTCTCCGTCTGTCAAATTGGGGCTTTCCAATATAGGACAACCATCATTGGGTGTCCGACCCTTTTCAAGGAAACCCTGCAGACCTCGGGAGCCGGCACGGGAGATCTCGGACTCACTTGGGGGCTGATTTGGGAATCATCATGGCTGCGAGCCAGTCAGCTTGAGAAAAGTCCGAGTGGAACATTCGGAGAAACAACACAGGAAAGTTTATTTTTGTTGTGGTCGTCGTTGTCGTTGTCGTTGTTGTGCTGCCGTCAAGGGTCTCGAAAAGTTGCGCATCTGTTCAGCTGCTCATCACGGACATCGATCATGCAGTCAAGAAGGGAAGAAGAGGGGACGCTCAATGGTCTTTCAAAAAATGTTACATGTTTTTTGGGATTCATACTATACAAGCGCCAGGGATGGGGTATCGCTCCAAATACTCTACCTCCCCAGTCATTCGTTCATAGCACCTGGCAAGCATCCCTTTTGGACCATCCTCTAATTCCCTGTATTTTGTGAGACGCCAATGTTGCCCAGATGCTTATGAACCTTCCTCCTTCTTTAAATCACAATGCTTTCCAAAGCCCATTTAGAGCTTCTTGCAGATCTCAACCCACTTCTCGGTGGAGAAGGACTTGGGCCTGTACAAAGTCTCACGTCAGCGATTGATCCCCGAAAGGCAGGCAATCAGCCACAATGCGCGTCCCAGGGGAAACTTACCTCTCAATGGGGGCGCCAACAGCACGGTCAATGATCAGCTGGGGCAGGACACCAATGGCACGGGACACACCGAAGAGAACAGTGTAGAAGTTGGCCTCAGTCAGGCCGTAGTACTGCAGGAGGACACCAGAGTGTGCGTCGACGTTGGGGAAGGGGTTCTTGGTCTTGCCGTGCTCAGTCAGGACACCAGGGGCGATCTTGTAGACCTGGCTGACCAGCTGGAACATGGGGTCCTGGGGCATCTTCTCCTGGGCGAACTTGCGCTGGGCCATGTAGCGGGGGTCGGTCTTGCGCAGAACGGCGTGGCCGTAGCCGGGCACGACACGGCCAGAGTTCAGGGTGGACCACAGGTAGTCGGTGATGGACTTGTCGGACAGATCGTCACCAACAGCCTTCTTCATCTCGGTGAGCCAGTTCAGCACCTCCTGGTTGGCAAGACCGTGCAGGGGACCGGCGAGACCCTGCAGACCAGCAGAGACGGACAGGAAGGGAGAGCTGAGAGCAGAGCCGACCAGGTGGGTGGTGTGGGCGGAGACGTTGCCACCCTCGTGGTCGGTGTGGATGGTCAGGTAGAGACGCAGCAGCTCGACGAAGTCGGTGTTGCTGCCGAAGCCCAGCTGGTTGGCAAAGTTGAAGGAGTAGTCCTTGTCCTTCTGGACAGGGGCGACCTTGCCTCCCTTGAAGACGTTCTGGTAGATGCGGGCGGCGATGGTGGGCAGCTTAGCGATCAGGTCCATGGAGTCCTCGAAGGTGTGCTGCCAGTAGTCCTTCTTGTTCATGCCCTTGGCGTAGGCCTTGGAGAACGAGGAGGTGTGCTCGAGAGCAGTGACGGCGAGGGAGAACTGGGCCATGGGGTGGAGGTCGGATGGGCAGCGGTCGATGAGCTCCTCGACGAACTTGGGGACATCGGATCGGGCGGCCCACTCGGCGGACAGATCGCGAACCTGCTGCTCGGTAGGGACCTCACCGGTCAGGAGGAGCCAGAAGAGACCTGAAAATTAGCATGAATACACAAGAGAAACTTCCAGATCTTGAAATCAAGGACAGATGAGCTCACCTTCAGGAAGGGGCTCCTTGCCACCGGGAGCCTTGGGGAGAAGCTCCTGGCACTCAGGAATGGTCTTGCCACGGAATCGGATACCCTCCTCAGAGTCGAGGACGGAACCCTCCCAGACGAGGCACTTGATGCCACGGGCACCACCGTAGACCTGGTCGAGGGTCACCTTGTCGATAACCTTGGAGCCATGTTCCCTATATTCAAAGCCGAAGTCAGCTAATGTGATGTGCGGACGTCATCGATGCAGTCGGGTACTGACTTTCGGAGGGCCTTGATCTCCTCGATCTTCTCGGGCAGCTGCTCGGCGAAGCGCTCCTTCAGGGTCTGACAAGAGGAACAAGTGTTAGCGCAAGAGACTTGTGAAGAGCCATCCTCGGCTTCTCGGGGATCATTATCAAGGCCGGGAGTGTACCTGTGTCTTAGCGGAGTAGCAGCGGACGGCGTTGAAGGAGGCATTCCGGGCGGAGAAGGTAGGGGCCCTGAGAGAGGTTCTCAGGGTAGAAGAACCGAGGCGCAGAGCAGTGGCCATTGTGACAGCGCGGGCAGGACTGGCTGATTAGATGTGCTAAAAGGAAGAAAACAGGAGAGGATTGCGGAGAAGAAGAATTGGAAGATGTGGATGAAAGAAAGCAGCTTGTTGACAGGAAAAGGACGCAAAAATTGACGGCTGGCCGGGGATGCGGATGCTCTTTCGGCCAGCATGGAATTCAGATAGCCGATCGATTGGCTGGCAGCAAAGGTCACGCTAACACGAGGTCAAGTACCGGGTTACAAAGACGTAAGGTTGCGTATAGCCTTGCAGGCACCGTTACACAACTTCTTTTTTGTTGACAAATTGGTTCAAAGACCTGTAATAAATTATTTTATTCTCTTGTATGATATATCAAAAGATAAATAAATATTTTTCAGGGGGTTTCAGGGCATATTTGTTTGGACTCGTGGCCACATGTGAACAGAACACGGAGCTGGAGCCCTTTGTCCCATCTACCCCAAAACTACCTCATAGCTCACTGGCGGCGGCATAGCTTTGGGGGATCTCACCATTCGACTGTGGGTGATTGGCGAAGCTCATGGTTCGACTGCTCCACCTCCACCTCCATCTCCGCTGGTCGGGAACTTGACGTCAGGCCCCCCAGAAAGCTGTCCTTTCCCACTCCCGCTTTCTCCCCCGGAGTCCGGAGGATACTTTGTTTAGTAATGCCTGTGCCTGACCAAAATGTACAGAGTTACGGACCTCGGGACTCAAGTGGCCACAAGGAGCAGGAGGTACTATGTATTCTGTAGAATGGAAGAGCCGAGACAAACAATTCCATGTTCAACATGGTTCACTGGTAATGAGAAGACAAGAGAAACCTTCCAAGGTTCTCTTGACATGACCGTCGGCGGCTTCGGGTCCCCAGAATTTTTCAGACTGCCATGCGTCTGCAAGAATCTTATAGTCGCGAGCCCGATGTTGCACCGTGCAACTAGGTTTGTACATATGTAAGTGTGTGTTGTGGTTGTATGATGTATCGTGTGTGTGGGCCCCCTTTTCCATGTAACATCCCTAGCACATGCATTCATTCATGCATTGAAGTTGAGATGTGAGCTGTGAGGTCCACGGGTGGTTATGTAAGCATCGGTTCGGCCTGCCACCTGACAGAATCTTGGAGAGGGACAGGCCCCCAGACTGCCCTTTTCTGCCTGTCCACGCGTGTCCCAGCAGTGAGCACTGACTGATGAGCACTGATGGGCACGCCCTGAGCACATGCCAGCAGTCCGCTAGTACAGCTTCTTTTGAGACCTTTCCTCTCTGGAGCCATTACCATCAATCCTCCAATGTCTCAGTGCTGTCTTTGATAGAGCATTTCAATACGTACACTAATAAGACTGCAAGACTACTCAGGAACTACTTGACTACATGTTCTCGTCATCTCATTCTGTAGGCCCCTTATTTACTGTTTGTGTTCACTCTGTCAAAGTATGTATCACTTGCACCTTGCACCTTGCACCTTGCACCTTGCACCTGACAACAAGCGACATCCCATCCTACAGGCAGTGCACACAGCTGCCTTCCAGCTGTGACGCAGGTGCCACCCCCAGTGCAGAACCCGCTAATCTTTTTTCTTTGCCCCTCTTTTTGCCCAGTGCCGGCGTCAGCTTTTGATTTAAATCCCACCATCTGCCAGCTCTTTTCCACTTCTCTGCGTTTGCCTTTGCCTTCAGCACTTGGACTTTTTCCCTCCATGCCACACAACTCCCACGACCACTGTAACACCATCTTCGTATCAAAACAGAAAAAAGAGCTTCACTTCATCAACATACGACCAACCCGACTTGATTTCATCATCTCTTCCACAAAAAAGTAGTCTCAGCATCTATCTGGTGGCCTTATCTGGACATTGTCCCCGCGTAAAGCTTCCAGCGCTTTCTGACTTCGATTCTGCTCACGCGCGCCACACAAGTCGGCCTCTTTTTAAGAAAATTTTGCCTGCCCTTCCGCAGTAGGATCTCTTCTAGGCTGACGCTGACACGTTTTGACAACGCTGTCGCCGACGTACTCTTGCTGCTGCACTCTTCACTCTTTTTCTGGATCGCACTCCAGGTGGTCTTGACAATTTGAGAAGGCTTTTGAGGTCGTACGCTCAACTCTCAATATTTCTCAAGTCTCTCAGTATCAGGTGACTTCCACCTTTACCTGCCTGTGCCTCCGTAGTCATCTTGAAAGATTGAAAATCAAACGGGGAAGGCTCGAGGGTCATATTATTTGATCACACCACAGAGGGACACAAAGCATACCGTATCCTTCCTTCACTTGACCCTGCATCATTCAAGTCGCGTCGCCGCCAGAGCGCTCCACGTGCTGGTGCCAATCGTACTAGGAGAACGAGACGGAGAGCGTGTGTCAGTCAGACATAAGAAAACGAGAGAGAGAGAGAGAGAGAGAAGTTTGTTGAGACTCGACCGTATTCTCTTGGTGGCCAACCGCCTTACAATCAAGCATCATGTCGTCTGCCGTAGCAGATCTGGAGACCAATCTCCAGGCCATGCTTGCTCTCAAGCCTCCCGGTGTTTCTGGCTCTAAGATCAGCACCGTTACCAGCCTTTGCATAGCCAACGTACAGGTACGATTGATGCATCTGCCTTTTTACGACAGACAGACAGACAACCCTTGCCCCAAAGCCCACCACACCCACACTAGCCAGCCCTCTTACACCCATACATACATACATGTCTGTCTGTAGATGGCATACTAATTTGCCGTGTACAGTCCGAGTCAGTTCTCATCCAGAAGATTTTCACCCACTTCAAGAAGGCCCCTGGTACACACAAACTTGGTGTTCTCTATGTTGTAGACTCTGTAACCCGAAAATGGTTGGAACAGGCAAAGCAGCAGGGCCAGCCTGTGGGCAGTTCAGCCCCAGATGGCACCTTCGCTGCCGGTGTCAACAGGGTGACGGAACTCATGCCAGTCCTGATGAATGACATTGTCTCATCAGCTCCTCAGGATCAAAAGGTATGTTTTGCTATCACCGTACTAGTCTCAACGTTGCCGTAGCCTCGGAGGGTGCGAACTTGAGACCGTCCACCGCCGTAGTGAGGCAACTCAACTCCTCGTAATCACGGGCTCGCGGGCGCTTTCCCTATCATGCCGTTGAACAAAAACTTACTGGTCCTTTGACGGAAACAGGACAAGATTAGAAAACTCGTGGACATTTGGGAGAAGGGCCAAACCTTCCCTGCAGATATGATCGAGGGTTTCAAGGACAAGCTGAGCAGTAGTAGGTCAACCCTCCTGGCAACCAAGCCATGAAACCCCACTAGCAGTCACTTTTTGAAGGCCATGGCCACCATAAATCGTGAACAAGCCTCTCTAACTAGATCTTTGTGTGTAGATCATTCAACGACTCCCCCAGGCAGCCCCCCTACGAACACGCTCGGATCCGTCAACAACCGGCCAAATCCAGCTCCACCAGCAGTACCAGCCAACATCATGGAGACACTCGCCAACATTGCTCGCCAGAATGCGAACAACACCTCCAGCGCTCCTGCGCCAGTGGCTCCGGCCCCGGCCCACGCTCCGGTGTCTGCCCCATATGCCGCCTCTGGACCTCCCAGTAACCCTACAGCCCCTTTATCCTTCATGAATTCTACCCAACCAGGCATGCCCTACATGCCAACAACGCAGCCGATTGTCCCGCCTGTAAATCCGCCCACTATGCCATTCATCCCTCCTCAGCCTCAGACTACGCCGCTGCCCAACTTTGGTGCTCAGAATGGCATGGCTAATTTGCTCGGCGGTATGCCGGGCGCTGCCCCAAGCATGCCAGCCGGAGCCACTGATCCAACTGCCCTGCAGGTGGTGCTGATTCAGCAGCTCATCCAAAAGGGATTGCCCCCAGACCAAATTGCTGCTGTCGTGAAGGCACTTGCAGGTAATGCTGCGGCACCTGCGGCTGCTCCTCCAGTTCCTCAGCCCAATCAAGGCTATCCGCTGCCTCTCAATGGAAACAACGGCTGGGCCCCCCCGAGGCATGATGACCCACATGATGATAGATCTCCCACAACTAGGAACCGTGGCAGATCGCGCTCGCGATCTCCCGGGCGGCATTGGGATGCTCGTGATTCTCCCCGCAGTCGCGATGAGCGACGTTTCGGGGACTTTGGACGTAATTCTCCAAATCGCGATCGCTATGACGACCGGGACCGGGGCCGTGCTTACCGGCAGCGGTCACCTCCTGGACGACATGGTCAGAGCCCTCGACAGGATGAAATGCCTGCCTTCCAACAGCAGAAGTGGATAGGGCACGAGCCAAACCTTCCCAGCAACCATATCAAGGTCCTGAGCCGTACTCTGTTTGTGGGCGGCGTCAACTGCTCAGAGAGTGAGCTGCGCAACATTTTCAACGTCTTTGGTACTGTTCAGACATGCATCGTGAACAAGGAGAAGCGACATGCCTTCGTCAAGATGTATAGTCGCAAAGACGCTGTCAGTGCTAAGGAGGCCATGGAGGAGGGTCGCAGCCCGGATGCTCAATTGCGCACCCGTTGGGGCGTCGGTTTCGGGCCCCGTGATTGCAGCGATTACCAGACGGGAATTAGTGTCATCCCAATTCACAAGCTCACAGAAGCGGACCGCAAGTGGATGCTTACAGCTCCTTACGGCGGCAGCGGTGGCAAGCCCATCACGCATGGGATGGTTGTCGAGGAGCCCGATATCGAGATTGGCGCCGGTGTGTCATCCAAGGCCATCAGTCGCCGTATGCAGACAGACAAGGGTGGTAGCCACGGACCGAAGTCCAGCCTCCGAGACGGCAACGAGGAGCGAAATGATCGCAATGACCGTACTGAACGTGGCCGCCATGGCAGACGCGGAGGACGAGGTGACCACCGACATCGCGATGAGGACCGGTCACAAATGCACAACCCCAACCCCAACAATGAACCTGTCGTGCCCGGTTTCCCATACGGCATCAATATGGACCAGAATGGCATGCCCGTATTTCCAGCTGGCTTTGCATTCCCGGCCCCCGGGGACGCGACCAACAACCCCCCCTACTAGAGGAAACGCGGACCCAGGGGCACAGGCGGCACCCAACATCGAGGCGAGACACGGCCCAAGGAGATTACTGGCCGCCGAGACCCCAAAACTCCATGGAGTTATTCACGGGCCGGACAGGCGACATTCTTCAAGCCGCCGGCGAGGCATCGCCATTAGTGACCTGTGAGGTCACGAGTATGACGAACTCGGTATCACTAGCTAGAGGATCATTGCCTCTTTGGTGAGTCTCCTCCCCCCCTCCACCTGCCTGCTGCCCCAACGTGTCTGCATAACAAATACTAACCTCTCGTAGAGGCCACAGCGCGATGGAGCTTATGGAAAAACAAAAAGGGAACATTTTCAACCGGATATGAACTCATGGGATCGGACGTGACATTTGGCACGGCGTTGGATGGATAAATCACTCTGGTGGTAGTAGTTCATGAGCATGACTTCGCATAGTATGGTTGTTTCGGATACGGCGGGGAGGAGGGGGGCTGCAGAATTGAGTCTGGCTTCTCCAGGCTATGGAATCGGCCGTGTGGTTAGGAAAAGGGGGAAACGTTATGCATTGCTAAGAGATTGTGGCATCACACAAATTCAATCTTAATCCAGTCAACCAACCTTGGAATAGTCTGCCCGCTTCAGAAGTGACTTGCCATGCTGCTATAAAGCAAACAATGCTATGGAGATCACGACAGAGCAAGATGGTGAGAGTAATGATTACAGCATGCGGGAATTCTCAAGATAATATGTTGCTCAATGCCAACATACCACCGTATGTCAACAACAATTAAACGATAATTTAACCACTCCACTCCCATGGAAGATTCACAAAAGACTGCAGCAAAAACGAACTGAATATCAAAATATCAAGCTTCAACGTAGAGAACTCGCACTTTCGTCTTTAGACAGCTTGAATGACCCCGTGATGCCCAGGGGCCTGCGCCATGGACAATGTCAAACCATTCAGGGTGGTTATCGTGCTGGCTGGTGGTGTCCATGTTATTTGTGTTGGGGACTTGCTCCCTTGTTAACCTGGGTACTGTATCACTGGAAAGAGATGTCCCTTGCCATGCTAATGAGTAGGATGCCAAGAGAATATCATGTTCTATATGATGTTGACTGCATATACAAAGAGGGGTCGCTTCAACGATGGGTGGGCGTGACGGAGATTTATCTATCTTTGAGGTAAAACCATCAGAGGCTATTTACATGTCTGTAGTCTATGGGATATAATCTCAGAAGAGGCCTGTGAAGGAAACCGCACGGCATTTGGAATTTTCATACAATAAGTCTCCTATATCTGCATCCCTGAACCTACCTACATTTGTCGGTTCTTGAATTTCCATCCCTCATAATGGCTCGGCAACGGCGAAAGCTCCAGGCTAAGGCTGGTCCAAGAATGCCTGACTTCAGCTGCCCAGGCGAGTCTGACTTGGAGTGAATATTTACATACAAGTCACTAGAGGTATGAAACGTGAACAGGTGATATCGAAAGGTGCAATACTTGTATAACGTCTTGTCTGTCTACACTCGCCAGCAGTACAGATCTATCGTCGGTGTCGGTGTCGGTGTCGTCTTGACCGCCGACGATGACCAGAGTAATCCATCCAGTACCACGATCCGTCCTTTGTTCCAATACCCATCATGGTAATAGCGTCCCTGGAATCGATGGCTGTGGCGGCCACGCGGCTCTTGCCGCTCTTTCACCTCTTAGCTGGGGTGATAGCTGCCGCTATACCAGGGGAACATTCTACTTGAGCGTCTAGGCATTGTTGGCTGATTTGATTATATGGTGGTGTGTGCTGTATATCGTCTTTCTCTGGGAAGAAGTATGGAGGGAAATCAAGGGTATTCTTCGCTTCCTCTATTGTTGTTGTTATTGCTGGTGCGTGCAATGGGCTGCTGCGGCTTGTGACTCTAACACATTGTTATGGGGAGGAAAGGAAGACTGGGTCAGTCTGAGGGGTACTTCTACTCGTACTTGCGTAGAGTTCATCTTCGTAGTGTCATCTGGCCCCGTCGAATTTGGTTGAGAGTATCTGTGACGGCTCTGGACTTGTCCTTGACCATTGCCCCCGAGAAGGAAACCGGACCAACACCCAAGTCGCTGCCGGCCGCGCCTTTTCAATCCCGCCCGCAAAAGGGCCTCCGAGCCCGAAGTTCCGTGTCACGCTCATGGGATGACATATGGACCGCGCCGAGAATTCCCCAGTCCGATGATGGCCTTTTTCCTCCAGCTTCAGTCACACCGGTACAGCTCACTGCCTCCTCTTGCGCGCCATGCCATCAGGCAGGACGCCCATAATAATGTCCAGCCAAGCCCTTATTGTCCAGTGAGTCAGAGGAAGGCCTCGCGATCAAAGGTGTACCTGTGTCGAGCAGCTCCTCCTCTTGGGCTCGGGTGCCCTTCTGGTCGTTGTCGTCGTGGATCCAATGGCGTCGGAAAATCCTGGTGGTCATGACTGGTCGAATCGGAAACTCTCGGTAGCACAGTTGTCGAAATCGTAACGGTCCATCGTATTATGACACAAGCCTCAAGAAACCTGGAACTCCGGTGTTGCTTGTGATAGAACCTCAGGGCGCGTCACCCACCGCTCGTCACAACCAAGCTCAGTTCGAGTATAATGGCAGCTAGGATCTTAACTGTTATCCGCAGCGTGTGGCCCATGTACACAATTGAAGCTCGGCGCTGAGACAACTGTTAAAGCGTAACAGACGGGGACAGTGAGGTCATGGATATAGACACAATGTATCAATGCGGAAATGGGCTACAGAAGACCACCAGAGAGACTAGGCTTGCTTGTTGTGAGGCAAATATGGTTTTATTGTAGACGTAATCTAGCGTGAGGGAGAACTTGGCCCCTTCAACTTCTAAATCCCATCCACAAGCATAGTAACGCCATCATCAAAGCTGCCATTCTCTTTCCGAGCACGTCGACACCTGCACCGAGACCATGGGCTTGTAATACAGTCTCAAAAACGTGTTTCCATCGTGTGAGAGACTGATGTCAGAAGCATCGCCTCGCCTGCGCTTGTCTGCGCCGGCCATGCAGAGGTATACGCTGGTCCGATTCATTGCAGTTAATATCGTTCTTGCTGTAGCATCAGGGCATGGGAATGATCTAGGAAGGAGGGCAAATATTGGCCAGTCGCCTGGCGACTTCCGAGCGGCCTTGCCCTTGGGGTCGGTCTTGACAAGGCCTTGAAAGCCTGTGATAGCGCCTCAATACCTCGTCGGTTGCACCAGGAACGCTGTGGATGCACACAAATCCGTCATCCACGGACCAGCCACTTGGCCAGCTGCCAGTGTCCAACTCGGATTTGGCTGTCAAGCACGTCCTCCGGCCGGGTGGTGAGAACAAAGGTTGGACCGCGGACGACTTGACACGACATAAGCCTATGGCAGCTATCAGGAGATTTTGCGCTGACCCAAGCAGTAGTGTTCGGGAGCATAGATCAGCAGAGCCTGAAACGCCAACTGTCCTTTCCCATAAGGCTTGCAAGCATGGTCGTTTCGTCATGACCGAGACTCATGCGTGAGGGCTTGGGGTTGCTTCGCGCGAGCGACTCGGGCAGAGTTCAAATGCCGACCTCACAGAACCTGCAAGGCTGAGATTGCTGCATGTTACAAGGCTGTAAGCGACAAGAAAGGGGTCCTTGTCATCGCCACATTAAGGGGTGCTGGTCAAAGTCCGTATGTAGTCAGTCCACATGGTTGTTTGTGACACATTGGACCCGTTGTCACTCGCAACTCATGATGTTCTGCTCAGGTAAGAAGGCGATACGCACCGAGAACGTCGTATGTAACAGCCGCCCATGATCCAGTTAAGACCTCAAGTGGCGTGAAGGGCAAGCCTCGAAAACAAGCCCACCGAGTCCACTGTGCCCACTGAAACCACGACAAACCTGCCATGTTTATCTTCGCCTGGCGTGTCTTGAAGATCTCGCGTCATGCTGGCTGCACTGGCGACGCGAGCAGCCAGGAACGATATTTCTTGAATATTCCATTGTCTGTAAGTCATATGGCGATCTGGCGGTTAAAGGGCTCAGTGGCAGGAGTGGGCAACAATGGATTTCCCACGGATTAAGGTTTGAGGCGATAGGGCGAGTGGCGATTGTTCTTCATCTGCAAGATACGGCCCCTGTCAATCAATCCGCGCACGGCACACAGGGTTGCACCTCCTCGTCCCCCCCTCTGTGGACTCAATGAATCGGTGTACCTGTCACACCCAGCGAGCGATAAACTACACGAGCGTCTTGGGCGTTTGTCGGTGTAGCAATGCGCCAGGGACGAGAACAGTTGATCCCAGTCGATCAGGGACCATGACCAAACCGCGTTGTTGTTCCACCATCAGAACCGTATCGCGCTTCGCTGAATGAGAGACCGTTGGCACAAGCTGTCACTGTCAAGTGACAAGAGTGCAGTGCAGTGAGCAACACACATTTGCTCTGCTTTGGTCACGGCAATGACATCAGAATCAGACATCGCAAGCTGGGGCTGCAATCTCCCCAGACAGGTTTCCACCCGATATCCACATCTGTAGGTTTTGCGTCCCCCCGGCGGAGATGAGGGCCAAGAGACACGCGACAGAGGTGGTCCATCAGAGGGCCATCCTCCAGTGGCGGGAGAGGGAAGGGCCCGTCGCATTGAAGGGTCCGTCACAGTCGAAATAGGCAATTCCTACACCAGGCACAGTGAGCGACCAACCGTTCGCCTCGAAGGATGGCCCGTGTGGATCGTCGAGGAATTGATGGCCGAGGTGGAACACAAGTCCGCAAGTTCAGCCTCACCCAGCAAATCGCAGAGGTCGACACCAGTTGATAAGTGGCACCGTCCATATGCTAATGCAGGGGATTTAGCAGCATCCATTCGCTGCTCTCCCAGCAAGTCAGGGCAGGGCCAGGGTCGTTGCGGCTCCATCCATGGGGCCCATTTTCACGAGTGCCCAGCCTGGTCGTGATTGATCCGATTCCATCGGAAGGTTTGCCGCGACCGGTCAAGCGGCTGGGCCCTGCTGGGGGCAGCGACGGTGATGAGGATGGGGAGTGGGTGTGCTTTGTGTGCGTGAGCAGGGCCGCATTATTACCGCTGCTGCATGGCAAATTGTTTCCATGTAGCAATTGGGGAATAGTCGCCGGAATACTTGCCCAAATAGTAGGGTGTTCAGTCGCAAGCCTTATGGGCATTGTTTGAGATTCATCAGGAAACAAAGCCGGCACGGCCAATGTCCGGTATGTAGACATTTCTGGAGCGACCAGGCGGCGGTTCTTCGTTCTTCCTTCAGGATCCCCTGCCGAGGATGACACGGGACGAGCCAAACTTTGTCCATCTGGGCTGTTTGGCCGCGTACAGGTCGGTGGTCCCCATGGGAGTCGTGGTTGAAAGTCCCTCGTCCGTCGCAATTGTCGCAAGCAAATTGGCGGGTGTCCCAGTTGCCGTTACTGCCGTGAGATCCTGGACGATATAGTGTGTGTGTGTATGTGGACAAAACAATAGAACGGTCAGGGCTGTCAGGGTCCTTCTTGGAGTCTCGAAAGGGTTTAGCTATAGTTTACACACTCGATGCCGACAGCACCGACGCGATCCATCGAGCTCGGGTACCCACTCATTCTTTCTTGTCAGGGTTTCTGATTGACGGCTGGCGACGGGGAACGTTCTGGAGGCCGGCATGGCATGGATGGGGGGGCCATGGATGGGGGCATGGATGACATGGGCAACATGGACGACATGGACGACATGGATGGTAATGGAGACGGCCCTTTTGTGGGAAAAGCGTTTTGGCGAGTCGGTACCGCTATGTGGTCTGTGTGTTGTCTACTGTGGTAGGTGGTTACTGCCCAGGTGGTTACTGGTTACTGGTGGTCTGTGTGTGACTTATCGGCCACCAATGCCAACCCTGACAGCCTGACTGACTCTTGCCTGGTCTGCCTGGTCTGCCTAGCAACCATAGCTACAAGTCATCGTACAGACAAACCTTGGACGCCATTTTTTTGTTGCTTCTTCCCGGCAATACGCGGCAATCCTCCGCATAGACGAGTAGTGCAGCCGTCAATAGCCCCGCGGAACAACATGATAGCAGAATGGATCATGGAGATCTCTCGGCTGTTTTTCGCTAGTTAGTCACGGCTACACTACTACTACCGTACTCAGCTACTGTTTGCAGGCAGGACCACCAACAAGGGCACTGGGCCACTGGGGACCACTGGGCCTCTGGGCCTTTTTTTTTTTTTTGCCTGTGCCCACGCGAACCATTCAGGCCATTGCTGCCCAGCTGTGGCGCTCAGGAAATCCCGTCGGTGAGGATTTACTGTGTGATGGACGACGCACCGCTGATTTTCACCTAGTGCTCTAGCTTAGGTAGGCTGATCATTGATCCGCGTGCTTTTTTTGCACCGCTAACATGGTAACGGTCACTGTCCTATCTGACAAAGAGTGTCAATCATGCATAGCGAATAACGTCCCATGCAAGATCCAGCATCTCAGGGTCTCTGGGTCTCTGGGTCTCTGGGTCTCTACTATAGTAGGCAAAACTTTGTCCATTTGCCCATGTTCCTGGTTGGACCGTGTCATTAGTGTACTGTATGTAGTCGCAAAAGTGGTACACTATCCTGATTGTGTACGGATCCGTATGGCAAATCCAGAGATCTTCCATATGTGCCTGGTGTTTGATTTCGATCGAAGCCAAGCCAAGCTCTTCACCTTGGCATCTGTCATCGGTCCGTATATGACACAGTTTTCCCTATGAATCTTGGTTCTCTACCAAGACTTTCAATGGAGTCTTCCCTTGATTTCATAAAACCCGTAATAGCAATCATAGCATAGATGTGAGGATATTGCCGTGTGTCGAAAATATTGGACCACAGGGCAACCTCTCCGAAACGCGCCATTAAGTCGGAAAATTGTTTTTTCAAGGTGTGTATTTAAAATTGTGTCTGATGTCGCGCAAGCCTGGATGTCAGGCCTTGTATATCTTGAAAGAACTCTAATTAGGCGACGACAATAATAAAAATAATAGCAATTAGTACTGTAGCGCCATGTTACTGCGATGCTTTGCAAGTCTCGCAAGGCATAGTCTTTAGACTAGTACTATGTAGGCGTTCCGACAGTGTGAAACTTTGAAATGCGGCGATGCCGACCACTTGACGCTGGGCGATTTGCGATACCCGCTTATCGAGTTGGCGACCCTGCATGAGCACCGTCGGTAGCACCTATCGCCACGACGTTAAGGCCCCATGATCCGAACCGCAACTAGCCAGGAGCTGCAGCCATGGCTAGCCTGTTATACTGGGCAGCAGTACCCTGAAGTGTGTGGTAAGGGCAGAAAGGGGTAGGGGAGCTGGGGGGAAGCCGGGGGGATTTGGGGGTTTACTTGGGCGCTATGTAGAAACCCCCCCCAAAATCCCAAACACCGTGGGCGCGCACGGCTGACCTAGATCCGGCCGTGTCGCCCACATCGTAGGGGGAGCGTGGGAAGCGTGGGAAAGGTCTGGCACTACCGAGGTCTTGAACATCACTGACATCTCAGGACTCGGTCAGAGAGGTCTGAGACTCTGGAAGAACCGGGGAGACATTGTTGATCTGGGGTGAACTCAATGTTTCCTCCTTCCTGCAGTACGGGGAGCCAATCGGGTCTTGTTTGGCGGATCAGAATGACGTAGTTAGGCCAGATGTGATTGATGACAAGTCGCAAGGGCCAACCGGCATTTCATTCATCAGATTCCGCCGTGTTGTTTCTGTATTGATCCTCCCCCCCCCCTGGACAGCCTCATCTTCAGCATGCATGATGCGCGGAATGACAGCGGGACCTTCAGTTTTCAGGATGATCGTATTTGGGTCCCGGATGCACCTCGTCGTGCGCCCAATTGCCAATTTCTGGGCGTGAGTCGTGAGTCGTCAAACCATTTGAATTTGGGGCATGCGGAAGCATATTTAGCCCATCTGGGCAGGCTGACAAGCCCTGGCAAACTCGTTTTCGCTCTGGATAAAAAGCGCAGTTTCACAAGGAGAACCGTTCATTTGTTCTCCCCCAGAGGCGGGACGTTGTGCATACTCGCTAGCGCCAGTTCTGATCAGCAACCCCCACAGTGAATCGCTGGGGAATGGATGGAGTGAGCTGGAGGGATGTGGGATCAATCTGGGTCCCCGGGTCTTCACCCCTTTCACCCCACGGCAACCAGCCTGCCAGCCTGCCAGTGCCAAGTTTCAACTGCAGATGCGAACTCCGGCGGAGAGTGCGGGAGAACGGTGCGGCTCGGCGGTTCCTCGCACTTTTTTGTTGTTTTCTTATCATCGGGTATCACAGATTCTAAAGACGGTGATGCTCTACACGATGTGACGAGGAACATGTCGGTCAATCAGGCAGTCAGGGTTCGATGAGGATTGTGGAGGACAGCAGGTCGCTATGCGAGCAAGGCATCATGCATTTCCGAGGATGAAAGGGGAAGAGGCAAAAAAAAAAAATCAAAAATCCATCGACAGCCAAGCGACCAAACTAGCCCTAGGCTGCACGATACTATAACCCATACTCTGGTACGGTAATATGTATGCAAGGTCGAGGACGGGAGCTACGAGCATCCTTGTGTGATTGAGTTCGAGGCCAGTTAAGCGCGGCCTGACCACCGCATGGACGACCCCGGATGCCGGGCCACTGAGGCCAGCGCGGAGGCGGAGAAAGAAATGCATTTGATAATCTGCCCTGTCGCCTGGTGGTCGACATGTTCAGCCAGGTTATTCTGTCTCGTTTTTCGCATCAGACGCTGTGACCAGCCGGCTAGTTGGGTAATTTGTGTCGAGATTTTGCGATCGCGCGGCTTGCCGATGAGCAAAAAAGCTGGAGAAGAGGAGAACTGGAGAGCAACATGGAGTCCGGGGAAAGAGAGAGAGGAGCTGTCAGAGACTGTGCAGAAATCAATAAGCGATTTCACGGTTAATCTGTACACAGTACAGTGTGTTAGAGGGTCAGCAGAGGGTCAGATTGTCAAGATGTCTGGGCAATGCTGGTCAAACAGACTCACGGCTCATTTCGCCTCCGGATTTGAGGCTCATCGTCGTTGACCTTAATCAGAGCACGGGCGCCGATGTCTGTTGACAGGTCGACGTCCCAGTAAACAGTCGGTGTCAATACGGGGCCGTACGGATCCGTAGTGTGTCATGGGGTCGGACTTGAGAGTCAAGGGCCAAGACGATCAGACAAGACAACCTTCCTTGGAAGACAAGACAAGACACGGGAGGAGGGTAGGTAATCTGGACATAGACAGTTTAGATTGTTAGGACGGTAGTAGACAGACCAATTGGTGTCGCCGTAATCCATGATGGAAACTGAATGGAAATAGCCTCAAGCCTCATCATGCCATACAGATTCAGATGGATAAGCTGAATTGACCGCCTTTCGCCGCAAGCAGTCAGTCGTGCGCACCAGCGTATCAGCGTACCAGCACACTACTATAGTACCATAAGTTAATTCTCTCCTGCACGGCGATGTGTCGTCATTTCGCGAATTGATGCCGAGAGCGAGCCAGTCCAGAGCCACCACATGCAAAGCAAGTACCAACGAAAAATCCCTCATCCGCTCAATCCAGCCATCCATCCATCCATCCCCATCCGCCGGGCCTGGGTGTTTG
Organism: Cytospora schulzeri; assembly: GCA_003795315.1. Lineage (NCBI taxonomy): Eukaryota > Fungi > Ascomycota > Sordariomycetes > Diaporthales > Cytosporaceae > Cytospora > Cytospora schulzeri. Next base: position 285,479 of record LKEA01000010.1, on the reverse strand, counting down.
GTCCTCTTGGAATGGACACCACATGTGAGTAAGGCCCATGCAGCCAGCAGCACCAGCACCAGCACCAGCACCAGCAGCAACAACAGCACCAGCAAGAGGAGATACCTCCAGTGGGTACGATTCTCAGGTACCCGTGAGCTACGGCATGGGAGCGAAATTGAGGCGTCCGGGGTTGGTCCCAGTGTAAGACTGGGGCAACTCGCAGGCAGCTTGGTGATGATCAGGGATAGAGCAGATGGTTGCTATGGAGCCCGGGTACCTGGTTCCTTCGAGAAGGAGAAGTACTCCAATTGAGAGTTTCGTCCGGAGCGTCATTGGCCAAAGCTCTTGGGAAGGGTGGGGCAGTATTAGGGGCCATCTTGAGAAGTCCACAAGTCGGGCAGGCCCCACAGCTTTTTTTGCACAGTATGGATTGGCGGGACTGACAAGGGTTTACCCAGGCATGGAGCCAGGCATGTTGCGGTGGGAATAAGCCGAGCTTTAGCGGTAACAAGCCTGCAAGCTTGGACATAGCCGAGACTCACACCTCTTTTGGGGGTCGCCCGAAAGCTCGCTCCCTATACAGTAGTGCCAATTGAGTGTCAACATTGGAGAGGTGCACAGTACAAGTATTTTGCGTGGTTTTGTTTCCCTGGGCAACCTTACTGGGGTGCAAGGTACGGAAGGAAGGTACGTACCGTACTGTACTTACTGTAAGATCCTTGTTTGCACTAGCTCTTGGCACCTGGACCTTGCACCGCTGCACCGCTGCACCGCTGCACCTCTGCACCGACAGACTAGCGACCGCCCCAGTACAGCAGCTCCTCTCAGATTCCTCCAGCACTCGTCGAAAGCTAATAAAGACTGCCTCAACCCCGACTTGATCTCTTCCTTCCTTCTTCCCTTTCCCTCTTAACACCACTTGAAGGCCTCGAACCTAGATTACCTGAAAAGGTGCGACCTTCACGGTGCTTCTCCCCCCCATCTAATCCCTTCGTCGTGCGACACTCTCAATCTCTTTCGCCTCGTCAAGATTGCGACAGAGTTTCCGAGCACCACTTAGGTCAACAAAAACAAAAACATTACTACCTCTTTTACCCCGTGTCTCCCGACCCAAAAACTACCGGCCACCATACAATTACTATTGTCTTAATATCAAACCACATTCACAATGGCCGAACACGGCACTCCTGCGTTGAACACGCAGATCGAGACCGGCGGTTTCGATGAGAAGCGTGAGGCTACTCAACAGCCTATCAGCCACCAACCCAAGCCTGAGAACGACGAGGATGAGGATGAGGACATCGATGCCCTGATCGAGGATCTTGAGTCCCAAGATGGTCACGGTGAGGATGAGGAGGATGAGGAGCGTGATCAGACCGGTGGTCGTGTCATCCCCGAAGAGCTGCTGCAAACTGTAAGCCATCAACCCCCATCCCAGACTCTTATCTCCACTTTATTGCCTTTCCCCCACAATATGCTAACCACACCAACCGCTCAGGATACCCGCACTGGTCTTACTGAGGCTGAGGTCACCTCCCGTCGCAAGAAGTATGGTCTCAACCAGATGAAGGAGGAGAAGGAGAACATGATCCTGAAGTTTTTCATGTACTTCGTTGGTCCTATCCAGTTCGTCATGGAGGCTGCTGCCGTCCTGGCTGCTGGTCTTGAGGATTGGGTTGATTTCGGTGTCATTTGCGCCCTGCTCCTGCTCAACGCCTGTGTCGGTTTCATCCAGGAATTCCAGGCTGGTAGCATTGTCGACGAACTCAAGAAGACTCTCGCCCTGAAGGCTGTTGTCCTTCGTGACGGTACCCTGAAGGAGCTTGAGGCCCCTGAGGTTGTCCCCGGTGATATTCTCCAGGTTGAGGATGGTTCCATCATCCCCGCTGATGGTCGCATTGTCACCGAGGATGCCTTCCTGCAGGTTGACCAGTCCGCCATCACTGGTGAGTCTCTGGCTGTCGACAAGCACAAGGGTGACCAGTGTTTCGCTTCCTCCGCTGTCAAGCGTGGTGAGGCCTTCGTCATTGTCACTGCCACCGGTGACAACACCTTCGTCGGTCGTGCTGCCGCCCTTGTCAACGCTGCCAACTCCGGATCTGGTCACTTCACTGAGGTCCTGAACGGTATCGGCACAGTGCTCCTGATCCTGGTCGTCTTCACCCTGCTCGTCGTCTGGGTTTCCAGCTTCTACCGATCCAACCCTATTGTCCAGATTCTGCGCTTTACCCTGGCCATCACCATCATTGGTGTCCCCGTCGGTCTTCCCGCTGTCGTTACCACCACCATGGCTGTCGGTGCTGCCTACCTCGCCAAGAAGAAGGCCATCGTCCAGAAGCTGTCCGCTATTGAGTCCCTGGCTGGTGTCGAGATTCTCTGCTCTGACAAGACCGGTACCCTGACCAAGAACAAGCTGTCTCTGGCCGAGCCTTACTGTGTCGCCGGTGTTGACCCCGAGGACCTCATGCTTACTGCTTGCTTGGCTGCTTCCCGCAAGAAGAAGGGTATCGATGCTATCGACAAGGCTTTCCTGAAGTCCCTGAAGTACTACCCCCGCGCCAAGTCTGTCCTCTCCAAGTACAAGGTCATCACCTTCTACCCCTTCGACCCCGTCTCCAAGAAGGTTACCGCTATTGTCGAGTCTCCCCAAGGCGAGGAGATCACCTGTGTTAAGGGTGCTCCTCTCTTCGTCCTCAAGACGGTCGAGGAGGACCACCCCATCCCCGAGGAGGTCGACCAGGCCTACAAGAACAAGGTCGCCGAGTTCGCTACCCGTGGTTTCCGTTCTCTCGGTGTTGCTCGCAAGCGTGGTGAGGGTTCCTGGGAGATCCTGGGTATCATGCCCTGCTCCGACCCTCCCCGTCACGACACTGCTAAGACTATCAACGAGGCCAAGACTCTGGGTCTGTCCATCAAGATGTTGACTGGTGATGCCGTCGGTATCGCTCGTGAGACTTCCCGCCAGCTCGGTCTCGGCACCAACGTCTACAACGCTGAGCGTCTCGGTCTCGGTGGCGGTGGTGACATGCCCGGTTCTGAGGTTTACGACTTCGTTGAGGCTGCTGATGGTTTCGCTGAGGTCTTCCCCCAGCACAAGTACAACGTCGTTGAGATTCTCCAGCAGCGTGGCTACCTCGTTGCCATGACTGGTGACGGTGTCAACGATGCTCCCTCCCTGAAGAAGGCCGATACTGGTATTGCTGTCGAGGGTGCCTCCGATGCTGCCCGTTCCGCTGCCGACATTGTCTTCCTTGCCCCCGGTCTTGGTGCTATCATCGACGCCCTGAAGACTTCTCGCCAGATTTTCCACCGTATGTACGCTTACGTTGTCTACCGTATCGCCCTGTCCATCCACTTGGAGATCTACCTCGGTCTCTGGATTGCCATCCTCAACCGATCCCTGAACATCGAGCTGGTTGTCTTCATCGCCATTTTCGCCGATATTGCCACCCTGGCCATCGCCTACGACAACGCTCCCTTCAGCAAGTCCCCCGTCAAGTGGAACCTGCCCAAGCTCTGGGGAATGTCTGTCCTGCTGGGAGTTGTCCTCGCTGTCGGTACCTGGATCACTGTCACCACCATGTACGCTGGTGGTGTCAACGGTGGTATCGTCCAGAACTTCGGTAACATCGATGAGGTCGTCTTCCTCGAGGTCTCCCTGACTGAGAACTGGCTGATCTTCATCACCCGTGCCAACGGTCCCTTCTGGTCTTCCATCCCCTCGTGGCAGCTGACTGGCGCTATCTTCGTCGTCGATGTCATCGCCACCCTGTTCTGTATCTTCGGATGGTTCGTTGGTGGCAAGCAGACCTCCATTGTCGCCGTCGTCCGTATCTGGATCTTCTCCTTCGGTGTCTTCTGCGTCATGGGTGGTGTCTACTACCTCCTCCAGGACAGCGTTGGATTCGACAACCTCATGCACGGCAAGTCCCCCAAGGGCAGCCAGAAGCAGCGATCCCTCGAGGATTTCGGTAAGTTTTCCCCATTGAGAGCACCATCTTGTCTACAGCCGACTAATAAATTTCTACAGTTGTTTCCCTCCAGCGTGTCTCTACGCAGCACGAGAAGTCCCAGTAGGAAAGGACTAGGTGATGAGAGGATGATATACCCCAAAGTGTCCATACATGGTCTGCAAGCATGCAGCCTAGGCGGCTTTCAATTTCAGTTAATTAGCATGTGCATTAAACCACGATGGAGCTGAAAGCCCGTCATGCAGTTCACTAGAGGAACTTAATACGAGAACATAAGTAATGCCAATTTATACAAATACTCATGTGTGCCATTATAATCATGCGATGTGTGAATGAGACAATTGCCGTCCCGGTTTCTCTGGTGATGCGTTGCCCAGGTGATTCGACGTGAGACATGGACTTGTAGATGGAATGGTGAGTTCGAGGCATATTTGAATCAGTGTCTCGAATCTGGTCTGTTCCGAATTTCTGGAAGAGTTGCTGGCATGTCCACGATTCACATTGGCATGGCACCAACAGTGGCATTGCACCACCCTCTTGGTCTACAGTATAGGCCTACAGTATATTTTGACTCTAGTTTGGCATGAAGCTATCCCGGGACAACATGTACATGTAGAAGATGAACAGTTGATTGGTAGCAATGCAAGTGCTTGTATATTTTTGTTTGTTTATTTGTTGGTTGGTTGGTTGGTTACTCTACATAACATCTAATGTTTGGTAATATAGACATTTAAGCAGGGACGACGACGTCCTTGCTGGTGTCGAGCTCCTCAGCACGTCTCAGGTCCATGGGGCGGTCCAGCAGGGGGATGACGTAGGGGTCGAAGGTCTTCCAGTAGGGGTTCTCGAGGTGGTACTTCTGGCTCTGTAGTAGGGAAAAAGCAAAGTCAGTCAGTAAGATTGTTTGCTTTCTTTCTGCAGGGGAAGAAGAAGAAGAAAAAAAGGATCATTGGGAATTGGGGAGGAATTGGGGGGAGAATAAAACTTACACCCTCGTTCTCGTAGCGCTCGACAATGGTGAAGTCCCTGGGGTCCGAGGTGCTCTGCATGACGAACCAGCTGATGGTCTCCTTGTCGTTGGAGTAGATGCGGCTGGCCTCGACCAGCTTGGCCTTGAGCCTGTCGACCGACTCCGGGTGGTCGTTGGCGTGCAGGTGGACGGTGATTGTGTAGACCATCTTGGCG
>LKEA01000010.1:248248-279897 GCA_003795315.1 Cytospora schulzeri | reverse complement strand
GTCCACGGGTGGCAGCACGGAGAGGCTCTCCGGTCATCCCCATGGATCGTATAGTGGCTGCATTTGCCAAGCTCCTGGGCATCTTGAAGGTGTGTGTCTCTCTCCCCCCATCTCGATGGTCCCATGTCCTCTCTACCACCACACTGTGAGGGAATTCACTACGAACCGAGCAACGCAACACCCCCATTCCGGTAAGGACAAAAAACACCCCAAAATGCCTCAAGTGAGTTGAGACCCTGCACTCGTTGCACTGTACACGGCAATGGACCGAGATGGATGTTGCTCTTTTCGATATTCATGGGATGATTTGTTGTGGATACGGCCTTGGGGGGGTTCTGTCTGGTCTGGTTGGTTGATGGTAAGTGCCGGGGCGGCTTCGGAATGGTTTCGGCACGGGCTTCTAGAAAGGCAGGAAGGGTTTACATAAAGTGAGGTGTTTCTGAGGCTTATGATATGTCGGTGAGGCTTTGTAGCATCATGTCACCGGGAGGGACGCTGCTGGTGGTGGTGGCGATGGTGAGTCTTGAAGAAAGAAGGTCATCCTTGCCCGGTATTATTACTATTATCTATTATTCCTATTATCGCGCCTGAGACATTCTAGCCATGAACTACCTAGGTAGTTATGGAGGTACTGTACTATATATTCCACACTAAATGAAGACTGCTTTTCCAAAGAAACACCCTCATCCAGACTGCCCCATTAGGCATACGCTTGAGGAAGAATGTTGACTGAGATATAAATGGACAACTTTCCATGGGAACTGCCCAGGTGGTTCAGCTTGAGCCTTCATGTTACAAGGCACAAAATAGAACATCGTTGCTTCCGATTCACTGGAACCAGCATATCAAGGTGCTTAATGACCAACGCACGTGACCAGGTGCAATGTGATGTCTTTGACTTCACGTTTCCATGAGATTGGGATATTTTTCTCGGTGGCAGCAGCGAAACAACTTGGGACAGATTTTGGAAGGGAAACAAAAATATTTACATGAATCAGATTGAACAGAGCAGAAACGGTCCTACGTCAAAAAACCAGACTTGGTTGCTTTTTTCCTTACTGAAGCCAGCCAGACAATATAACCTTGGCTCAATTAAACCACCTCTCTCTCCATACATACCGTCAAATACAACAGCCCCACTGCCGATTAAACCCATCATAGTATCTGTGCCAGGCCAACTCCCCGTGTATCTATCTATATATCGACCGCCAGCATGCCCGTCCCGGCGCCTTCAGGCGCCAAGATGCGCGACCTGCCCGGGTTCTACTACGGCAAGTGATCCAATCTCATGCATTGTCACCCATCCACAGTGTCCAGCCAGCCAGCCAGCCAGTCAGCCTTGCTAATCCATCCCCGCAGATGAGGAGAAGAAGCGCTACTTCAAGATCGAGGCGGGCCGCACGGCACCCTCCAGCGCGGCATGGTCGGCAGAGAACGTCAAGAAGCGCAAGGCCGAGAAGCAGCTGGCCGTGCGGGAGCAGAAGCGGCAGGAGAAGACCAAGGGCCTCATCAAGCGGTCCGGCGCCCTCGCGCACCCCCAGACCGGCGGCCGGCTGGTCCGCGAGTTCGGCGTGGTCGACCCGGAGCTGCCCGTCGCGGGCTGGGCGGCCGGCCTGCGGGAGAGGGGCAGCATATGTTTCCTGCCGGGCCAGGAGTGGAGGGAGGATGCGCGCGACATCTCGTGTATGCTTATCAACGGCGAGGATGAGGCGTCGGGTCTGGGTGCGGCGTATGCGAGTAGGTCCTCCCCTTCCTCCCATTGCCCCCTGTCCCTGCCCCAGTATTCACCCGGGTCGCTAACCATCTCCCCCAGCTCCTGACGGCCACCATGTCATCGGCAGCTATATACCGACCGACAAGGACGAGAAGATCAACTTCGCCGAGACGGACAAGATGCGGGCCTCACGCCTGTCTGACCTCAGGGCAGAGGCCATCCACCTGCACGAGATCACATCCATGTCCTACCACAAGCCATCCCACAGCGTCGTGGTCACGTCCATCAACCCCACCGGCCCCAACGGCAGCGCCCAGAGCCAGGTCTCCATCTTCCAGCCGCGCCTCTCCGAGGACCTCGTCGACGACGACGACGCGTCGCGGCGGTACTACCGCGAGGAGTACGGCGGCAGGAAGCCGGCCTGGCTCATCGGCGGCTGCGACAACCACCTCCGCTTCACCTCGCCCGTCAGGGGCCTGACCATCAACTCCGCCCGCACGTGCCCCACCTCGCCCCCCGGCCAGCTCAACGCCGTCCTCGCCACGAGCCACGGCCTCATCCACCTCGAGGGGGCCGGCGGCCCGGTCAACATCCACTGGGTCACGCCCGCGCCGGGCGACAACGGCACGCACGGCTGGCGAGGAGGCGGTGGTGCTGGTGGTGCTGGTGGCAAGAAGGAGAAGCCCGTGCCCCGGGACGTCTTCAGCGTCGACTACCATCCCTCCTCGAACGGGCAGGTCCTCTACGCCGGCTGCCGCGACTCCAGGATCCACCGCGTGGACATGCGCGCCCCGCACTGGACGACAGCGGCGGCGTCATCGTCCGGCTGGGACTTCTTCCGGCACCACAGCGCCGTGGCCCACGTCCGCTGCCTCGACGACAACCAGATCCTGGCGGCGGGGCCCAAGAGCTCCATGGCCATCTACGACGTGCGCTGGATCTCGTCCTCTTCCTCCTCGTCCTCCTCCTCCCCTTCCTCCTTTTCCGGTAACAAAGGCAACAAGGGCGGCAACAGAGATGCCGCCGCCGCCGCCGCCGCCGCCGTGAAGCCGGTGGTGCAGTTCCCCGGGTACAGGAACGCGGCGCACATGCAGATCGGGCTGGACGTGACGCACGACGTGGGCGGCGTCGGGGGCCTGGGGTGCGGGGGCGTGGTGGCGGCGGGCATGGACGACGGCACGGTGGGGGTCTTCTCGCTGCGGAGCGGGCGGAGGCTGAGGGCGGGCGACGTGGACGACCCGGGGAGGTTGAGGGCCGCCAGCGGCGGCGTCGTCAAGGCCCTCCAGTTCGAGAGGATGCCGTGGGAGAGGGGCACGAGCCTGTTTGTGGGCGTGGGCCCCGTGGTGAAGAAGTTTAGTTTTGGGGTGGACGATGATGATGAGGAGGGGGAGTGGTGAAGGTGAGCGCCTGCTTTTTTTTTCTTTCTTTTCTTTTGTGCTTGCCCCAGACTGGGAATTGTTTCGTTCCCCACTGGGCGGTTTGGTCTGGTTTCATCACTCTGGGGGAGGGTCGCAGGTCGGGAAGGGGAAGCAGGGGACTGCTTCGGTCGCATGGCGTTACGCAGTCGCATTTTGAGTTTTCCCTCCAGCTCATTGAGATACCCCATACACACGCTCTTCACTTCAGTGTCTTACATAGGCTTCCGTATCTGTAAGAAGGATCCCCATGTGTCGTACATACCTTCAAGACTTGGTGGGCCCACATTTTGGACACGAGAGGCCATTGTCAATACGTCGCGACTTGCTCGCCTACTGCTTGTTATCTTTGCCTCTCCTCGATGTTCCTGTGTTTCCAATGTCACAAAAAGTCCAGCCCAGCAGGTACCGCATTTGCGCACATGGGGAAAAGACGAGCAAAAGTGGCGAGAAGCAGTGGTTGAATCTCGGTCCGGATTATATCTAGCGATTTACTACTCGCCTACCTCTTCAGCAGCAGCAGCAGCAGCAGCAGCAGCAGCAGCAGCAGCAGCAGCAGCAGCAGCAGCAGCAGCAGCAGCAGCACAATTACAAACTACAGAGCACCCTACGAGCAGCAACTTTCTGCATGCTATTCGACCCCGTGCCCCTTCCCCCGGCCTTCTTCCAAGATTGTGGGTATCTGTTTCGGCCATTTTGTTGGTATAACGCCGTCTTCAATTTCAATGCTCAAACGCCTTCATGAAAACCATCATCATGCTGTTCCCTAGACTTGGGTACCATCCACGTCGAAACCACCTCGTCTTAGAAGCGGTTCAGGTGGCTGACCTCGGAGTAATAGCTGGACCTAGCCCCGCCTGTGTACGCGGGATGAAGTGCCGTAGGAGGACGCTGGAAAGAAGAAAAGAAATGTCAGCATACCATGTCTCTAACTCTCATCGGGTTACAATCATCACTGACCTGAACATGTGGAGCAATAGGACTCGCACGGTCACGTGCCTCCCACGACCCCCTGCCGGACTCGGGGCTGCCGGGGCTGACCTCCTGGTGCTGGTTGTGGTTGTACAGGGCCTCGACGTCCTCATCCTGGTGGTGCTGAACGATTGGGCCGCTGATCTGGGGCTTCTTGTCCTTGGCGAACAGCCTCGTGACGCGGTTCTGCCTGAAGCCCTGCGAGAAGTTCTGCGTGAACTTCTGGGAGAACCTGTTGGCGGCGTTGCGCTTCTCGTTGTGGATCGAGTTCGAGCGGTGGCTGCTGCCGCTGCCCAGCGAAGCGTGCTCGAGGTCGTAGGCCGGCGGCATGACCATGGTGCGGGCGTTGTAGACGTTGGCGCCGTGCTCGCGGACCATGCGGACGGTGATGCCCTGGGGCCCGTTGCGGAAGAGGGCGGAGACGATGAAGTTGAAGAAGCCGAAGACGACGGCAAGGATTCCGGAGCCGAGGGTGAGCCTCCAGAGAGGGAGGGAGAGCTTGCCGATGAGGCCGTCAGCGTTCAGGGAGCCCATGGTCCACACTCCTAGGGCGACCATCCAGGCGCCCAGCCAGGCCAGCGAGTGGCCCCTGTTGCAGGCGTCGACGGTGGAGAAGATGGGCCAGTTGCGGCGGTAGAACTCGCGGACGAAGGCGGGCTGGGGGAGCTCGCTGGCGATGAGCACCAGCGCCACGCCGCAGGTGATGAAGTGGCTGAAGGCCTGGAAGAAGAAGAAGTTGTTGACAATGACCGTCTTGATGACCATCACGACGCTCGAAGCTGCGATGCTGAGCAGGGAGATGATGTTGCATACACGGAGGACTTGGAGGATCCACCAGGCCGGGCCCAGCCACCTTGCGCCTTCTGACATGTTGATCATTTTGATAATTGTTGTTGTAGTAGAAAAGTAATGGTGGTAGTGGGTTGGAGTTAGAGACTAATAGGCGGTTAGCTAATAGCGGATTCCCATTTATTCTGTGGTCTCACTTACAAGGACGTGTGTGTTACTGCCGGCAGTGTTGAGAGTGAGTGACGACGATGAAGATGTTGACTTGACTCTGTCTTGCAGACTCGAGGACTTGGTAGGAAAAGATTTGAAAGAGAGATGAACGACGAAGATACGAAATCAGAAAGATCGGCGTCAAGTAAGAGGAGTTTTATCGAGTCTGCGTCGAGCAGCTCTATTGTGGCTGAGGAATATAATGATAGAATGGAAGGATATCGTGCATCGTCGACGGCAACTATGCCGAGTCCACGGGTCGGATGGTCAAGAACTCAATGGGGATAATACAGAAGAACAATGGAAAAGCGGGTGCCTTGGGCTTTTAATAGGATGATGGCAGACCAAACCGTCTCATTGTGCGAAACCTGCCGGTAGAACTGAATGGAACACACAAAGAGGAAAATGCAAGATAGGAAAGCATGAAGACTCACTCACATACTACCCCATCTTCACAGATTGCTAGGGTGCTTCCCAGGATCCTGTTCATTGCAACGAGAAGGCATTTCAGCCAATGGGTCAAGCGTCCGTCTGGGACTGGTGTTCAGAATAGATCCCAGCTGCCCGTTTCACGCAGACAGGAGCCTGCATCTTAGCTCGTCCAGATCCCCCATTGTCACGTAGCATACGGGGACGAGAGGCTCAACCTGATGCTGCCTTAGACGCGCTCTTGGTGGTGTGTGCCCACTCCTTGGGTGTCTATGTGGAGGCAGGGGGTCACCTATTTGGGCCGAGTCGACTCACCTTCCAAGAAGTGTGGCACAGACAAGGGACGACGATGGCCAACCGCTTTCCGACCAGGATGAGTGATCCCATGTCCAGGGGTGGCGATTCTGCAAGCGGGAGGGGGATGGCAGTGGATGGTTACTGGGAGTTGAAGGGGAAAGGAAAAAGAAGACTCCCGTCGCGTTCCGTGTCGTGTGTGCTTGGGCGGCTGAGGCAAACCGGGGTAGTGCCCAGTACAGCATGCATGTCTGGTTTGCGGATACGGGGATCTAGATTTGTTCAGATTGATCATCGATAGGCCCAATGAACTGAAGGGGCTTGGAATAGCAGTGGGAATTGTTGAAGATCGCAAGCGGGAAGGGCATGGGAGGAAACAAAGCGCGTCTCCAGGAGAGGCTCGCGATGGGGATTCGATTGGATGTCAGAGGCTCTGAAGGTGTTTCACATCGATTTAGCCTTCTGCAGCAAAGTTGAGAGACAGAAAGAGAGAGCCCCATTATGCGCATGCGATGGATTTTGCCAATTGCAACACCACGGGGACCTGCATCGATGAAGGGCCGTTCGGATCGCGAGAAGAGCACGAGTGGGAGTCATCTGATGAAGATGTTGGTTGTTGACTACTTGAGTATCTATTGTACTATGTATATTTCCAATTGGAAGTCGATTCTGCTTTTTGGGGAAGCCACCAAGTGCTAAACCCTTACAGCCCCCCCCCCAAGAAACCCTCTACGTAACTCTCAGGGTTAGGAGAGGACTCCTGAGCCACCTTAAGTCGGATTCCACCTCCAGGGTCATCTATCCGTCGTGAAAGCTGTTTTGCTTCAGGGACTGACCTCGTTCCGGGCGCTTGTGATACCTCCCAACAAACAAGAAGCGCTGCACCCCCCTCCCCTGTCCAACACTGCTTCTCCTGGAACAAGAAATCTATATGTAGCCCAGCGCTTGCGCTTCGGGAGGGCGCTTGGGCGGCAGAAACACAGATTCGAAGCGCGCCGTGGGCTTCTTTACATGGCCTTGGGAAATTGCATTAGTTGGCCGGGACACACGCGCTTCTGCTATATTCATACTTGATGTTATCGAACATATCATGACTGTTGGCTCATGTTGTACTCACGGTATGAAGACTCGCCCAAGTGGCCCGTCACCTCACTTACAGAAGAGGATGTTTCAGACCCTAAACACAGACTGCTCATTTCTTCCTTATGTCATTTTAGTGAAACAAACCCATCTCAAAAACCATGTGGAAGGTATATACTCAAGTAGACTGGCTCCTCCAAGGGCTCTCAGTGAAGTTTGTTGACTTTTCGGGCCTGGCAGCCTGGCCACCATACTGACCTCGGCTGCCCAATTGGAACAGGTGGTCCGAGCGTCCCCTGGTGTGGACACAGCCTCGTCCATAGTCGTCCACGGATGTTCTAGAACCCCCTTTCTTACGGGCTGGTGGCTGTCGTCTGACAGCTGAAGGATAAATTCTTCCCCACCACTCACTCTTCCTCCTCCTGCTGATAGCGCTCGTGACAACAACTTCTCAGCCCGTGCTAATACCCAGAGCCAACGAGTCCATCGTCAAAAAAAGAAGAACGTTACGCTTCACAAAAAAACCACAAAAAACAACAACAATGGCTCGTGGAAACCAGCGTGAGAAGGCCCGAGAGGCTAACCAGAAGAAGATGTCCCAGATGGTAAGTTCTTGCCCGTTTGTCCCGGACAGCAAGGCCCGGGCTGCGGCATCCAATTCTCCTCCTGCTCTTTCGCCGCCGCGACGGCCAAACCTTGAAATTCTATGTCGAGGAGCGCCCGACCCGGCCGGGCATACCTGGGGTGGCCCAGGCTGGAGTGACCGGCCATCTTTGATGTTTGGCAACGCGGCACCGGTCAAGCGGGAGAGGGGGGGGGGTGATTTTCTCTGATGACTTGCTAACCCGATCTGCTTTTTCCGCGCCGCAGAAGTCCAAGAACGCCAAGACTGGCAGCGAGATGCAGCGCGACAAGGAGGACGTCGCCGCCAAGATGCGCGAGAAGCAGAGACTAGGTAGGGCGGGCACTATGCCTACGAATACTACACCAGTGATGGTCTGCAGAAAATCTAACCGTGGGGACAATGTTACAGCCGACGAGCGTAAGGCCGCCGAGGCGGCAGCGGCGGCGAAGAAGTAGACCGCGTCTTCTTCCTTCCCTCGACGACCAAAAGACGACGACGACGACGAAGCATTTTCAAAAGCGTCACTGCGATAGACGAGTCACGAGAGGACTTTGGATGGATTTTGCCTTTTTTTATATATCAGCATGGAGCAATGGGTTTGGGAACAGGGAAGAGCCTGATATTGTCGACGACCACCCTACGACGGCATTATCTGGGAAGAGACCATATATTCTAGACGGCATATTTGGTTTATTGCCAAGAGTTTGCGGCAGCGAAGGCGATGTCAGGTTTGGCGATTTTATACGGGTCGGCGACTGGAGGGCTGTTGTAGTCTCCTTTCGCGCAATACAATTTTAAAACCCCAAGCAATTTTGGATGGGTTGGACAAGATATCCAGAGTGTTTGTGCGGGCTTGACTGAGAAAATGCTGCTCCTATCAACATTCCCCGGCCAGAGAAGACAGCCAGGAGGCCCCAGACAAGGACAAGCCCTGGCTGGGGAAGAAGACGCCGTGACACCAAGGGACCGAGGGGAAGAATCGACAATGTTATTCAACACTGGGAGGACAATGGTTCGGGTTGTATTTCAGCCATTGCAGGCGACTTTATCTAAAGCACCCAGGCTGTGGTTTGTTTCGTAATTCTTGAAGCCGAGAGTTCACCTCATGCGCAGCGTTTCACATTCGCAACGCCGCCACTTGGACCAATTGACAAGCCTATCTGACCTTCCACCGGGGTATAATGGCAATTGCATGTCCGCAATGCTCGCCTGACTGTCTGCGCTGCAGGCCGTTGAACGAACCTGTGCATAGTGGCTGGTTAACTATGCCAAATGTCGCCGGACCATCAGAGCAGGATGGCTGCAGCACGTCCTACGGCGATGGGATGCGATCCGATATAACGTGTCCGGACCGAGGGGTCGACCAGGAGGAGAAACGCCTGCTAATGCTCTAGCATTGCGTACCAAGAAAACATGGCGCGAGCACTGCTTTTGCTTTCCCCTGTATCATCTGTCTCTTGCAGTTTTTTGGGAACTGCAAGTCTGCCGGCACGTCGGCTTGCGTACGAAGCCCAGCCTCTGGTGAAATAACTCCTCCGGCCAGATTCCAGATCATGCTTGCCATTCCATGATGGACGATGATCAGACCGATCATGCGATTCGGGGCGGTGTTCTCGCCTAGGACTTCCGCTGCTGACCCTCGTAGAGACCTGTGTAGTAACCGGCGTAGTACCAGGACATGAGCAGCCTCTTTAGTCCTTCGTCTTGCACTGTTGGGAGTTTCCTCTGGTTAGTCCCAAATGATCGTGATAAAGGAGGAGACAGGATCTTGTCGATCCGCGAGTGAAGTTGAGAGATGTTACACGTACTAGAGCCCAGCAGAGCTTGTGGGGGAGGCATAGGTCCTCCGCCACTCAAGCCCTGAGCCACGCCCGCATTCGAGGCACCGTTGGCCACGCCGTCACCCGTAACCCCTGCGGAATCGGTGGCCGTCTCTTCGACCTTACTGTAGTGCCTTTCTACGTGTTGAGGCTGGTGATTTGATGGTGCCTGCTCCTGCTCCTGCTCTGACGTAGGTGCATCTGGCGGCGAGGCGGGCTCAGGCTTGGCATTGCCATCTTGCTGAAATCTGCGACGACTGGTGAGCTAAAGGTCAAGCGTGGGAAAGGGCAAGAGAGTTGCACGTACTCGGGGAGGTCCTCTAGCTTTCCTCCGCTGGCGTGAATGCTGTGGTATTTCTATCGCGAGAGGGTTTTAGTTCAGGCGGCTTTATGGAACTGGGGGGGGGGGTGAGGTTGAGTGAGGTGATTGACCGTACCTTGTATTCGTCCAACGCCTCGTTCCAGCTGCTCACCAGGGCCGAATCGTCCCAGATGTCATCATGCGTCAACTCGTTTCCTTCGGGACCCATTTTGTCGACGGTCGGAATGGCTTCTTGTGGTGTTGTGGTTGGCTTTGCGCTATGAAAGTTGTTCGAAAATTGGACTGTCTAGACTTGGATTTTTAGAGGCAGGCAGGCACAGCAGCTGCGGCCGGGGAATCTCAGCAACATTTCAGTGAAGGCTCACTTCCTTGAGGCACAATTTCAACAATCTATCCCCGTTTCAACGTCCAGAGATCTCAACTCAATTTCGGGTTCGTACTGATTTCATTCAGTTGCTAGTCGATATCTGGTCATTGGCAAGTAAGTCTTCTCCAGAGAGAGTTTCCGACTGCACTAGTCCCATGTTCCAACCTATTAGCCCACCGAGTCCTCAACGTTTACTGACTGAAGTTATAAATAAGAAAACGATTATTCGCAGCAAACAAGTCAGATAATTCAGCAATAAAGTACATCCGCGCTGCCCTTTACCAAGATCATCATCTTCTTGCCCTCTGAGTCTCCCGGTTTCTTAGGATCCTCATGGATATTGACCACGGTTTCCTAGTATCGAATCGATCTTATAGTGGTAATAGTTCAGTCAGCTGTGGATTCACGGCCTAGACGTCTACTAATATTGCTGTATTACATACCTAGGTATGTATCCGGTGATTACTTTCTTACTAACACGAGGTCGTCCCTTTTGTCTGTAGTCCTCGGTTGCGGGCTTCTCCTGGGACCTCGGGAGGCGCGGCTCAAGTCTTTGCCACTTACAACTTGCCTACATATCTAGGTACCTTACCTTCGCTTGTAACTTCCCTTGTGACCAAGCAACCGAAATCACACACGAGCTCTACGAATCTGTGGTCTGACCGGCTCGCCGAGTCCAGACCTTCCTGACAGTGAGCCTGTGAGTTGGTTGGAGCTCCAATGTCAACACTTGAACATAATCGACCTGAACAATCAGCTGCTTGCCTGCGGAAGTGTAGTCTAGAACACTGATCCTTGGCTGATGTGCTGCACACAACATTGTACTACTACGGGATCCGTACTCCATACAAAGCCCCAACCCTCGATTCCGGGGAAGCGGATACTCATGTCCTAGTCAGGCACACGGTTTTGGGGTCTGGGGAAGGCTTGACATTGTGACATTGCACAAGACCTCGGAGAGCCCCGACCCTGACGTTCAATGCTGTCTCACTCCTTCCCTACGGCTACGGGTCACAGTCACCCCAGAGATTGATAGAGGCATCGCCTGAATATGAAGGATCAGGTATGTACTTGTGCAGTTGTGGTACACAGCTGGGCGGACACGGAAGACCGGTTGGCCATCGGGTGGCCATCGGGTGACTGCTAATGCTGGGATTGTTTGCTGACGGCCGGATTGGCATTCCCGCCGGGAGGAAATCTGACCGCCCGGTGATGAATGAATGATCCAATGCTCAGGGATGAGGTTGAAAGGCAAGAAAGGTATCGCCAATGTCATCAAGTCTGTCTGCAAGAACAGGGTTGAGATCCGGGGTCGTGCATGTATTCCCGGCTGCCAGGAAGCAGAACACCAATATCACACTCACGATGCTGCCGCCGGGTGGGGCTGGAATGCAAGCCCTCTGAACTCGTGTCGATCTTCCAGAATCCCTTCGAAGGATGTGGGGCATCTCCTAGAAAAGTACGGACGTATCTACTATAATTCTAGAAAGTACATACTAAGTACGCTTTGCCCCCCCAACGTCATCCAACCGGTGCATGCGGCATCGGGTGATGAGGAGCGTGCGAAACTGAGGGAAGGTCAAAGCAATTTAGGGAGCTTGTCAGCCTCTTGAGGTTGTCTCAGGATATTTTCTTTTTGCTGCTCCCATCCTGTTGAACCTCCCTTGTACCTCAGTTAGCTGTGTTGATTCCCACCTCGGTGATACAACCTCTTGTTTGGCGCCCTAAGCTCCTAATAGAATCGGTCTGACTGATATCATTGATCCCTTTGCAAGCAGCTTGACAGTACCGTTGAGATAGCAATTGAAACAAGCCATTGACCTCATCCCATACCACTCTACTTTTTCCTGAACTTTTCGTCTGATCTACGAATCAAAGCAGCTAACCTGAGACCTTTTTGATCCACCATGGCCTCAGTGTCTGACACAAATTTACCTACCACTGAAGAGTTAGTTACTTCACCTTGAAGTTTTCAGCCTCGTCGTACACACACACTTTCATACACCTCGGAAAATAGCTTCTACCAAACAAACCAGAAGCTGACTCAAAATGGACAGACGCCAAGAGCACTACATCGGCATCGATGTGGGCACAGGCTCAGCTCGAGCTTGCATCATTGACTCCACTGGAGAGATCAAGGCGTTGGCCTCCCAGGAGATCAAGCTATGGCAGCCCGTCGGTGGTGAGGCGGCCCACTATGTGAGTAAAAGGCCGAAGCTGCCCAGTGTGATTTCTGGTGATCAATTGTCTGACCATTTGTTCTTGCAGGAGCAATCTACTACTGACATCTGGAATGCCATCTGCAACTGTGTGCAGAAGGTGGTGAAGGACTCCTTGGTCGACCCCGGCACCATCAAGGGCCTTGGTTTCGACGCGACATGCTCCCTTGCTGTCTTCTCTCACGATACTGATGAGCCAGTCCCCGTCACTGGTCCAAACTTCAAGAACGATGGAAACGACCGCAACGTCATCCTGTGGCTTGACCACCGCCCCATTGAGGAGACAGAGAAGATCAACGCGACCGGCCACAACCTGCTTCGCTACGTTGGCGGCACCATGAGTGTGGAGATGGAGATCCCCAAGGTCCTCTGGCTGAAGAACCACATGTCCCCCGAGCTGTTTGACCGTTGCAAGTTCTACGACCTGGCGGACGCGCTGACACACCTGGCCACTGGTAATGAGACCAGGAGCTTCTGCAGCACCGTCTGCAAGCAGGGCTTTGTCCCCGTGGGCGTGGATGGCAGTGTGAAGGGCTGGCAGGAGGATTTCTACCACTCTATCGGTTTGGGCGACTTGGTGAGGGACAATTTCAAACGCGTTGGAGGCGTCAATGGGGTGGTGAGCCCTTTCGTTACTATTTCCCCCAATTTCTTTTGTACTACTTTTACTACTGCTACGAAGACAAGAGACACTGACTCAAACATACGCAGAACGGCACCTACCTGAGCGCCGGCGAGCTCGTGGGGGCACTGTCTGAGAAGGCAGGCAAGCAGCTAGGACTCCCCGCTGGAATTGCTGTGGGAAGTGGTGTTATCGACGCGTACGCCGGATGGATTGGAACCGTGGGTGCTAAGGTCAATCTCGGCCCGGACCGTCTGGACGACTCTGTAGCGAAGAACGACGTGAGCCAGGCTTTCACCCGACTGGCAGCCGTGGCCGGAACCTCGACGTGCCACCTCGCCATGTCACCCGAGGCCGTCTTCGTCAATGGTGTCTGGGGTCCATACCGCGATGTCTTGATCCCGGGATTCTGGATGGCCGAGGGCGGACAGTCCGCGACCGGCGAGTTGCTGAAGTACATCTTGGAGACGCACCCTGCGTATGCCGAGACGAAGGCAAGCGCGAATGCCCTGGGCAATAACATCTACGACTTCCTGAACAACCTCCTGCAGGAGATGAGCGAGAAGGAAAAGGCCCCCTTCATGGGCTACCTGACCCGCCATTACTTCTTCTACGGCGACCTGTGGGGCAACCGCTCGCCCATCGCGGACCCCAACATGCGCGGCGCGGTCATCGGCATGAGCAGCGACAAGACCCAGAGCGGCCTCGCCCTTCTGTACTACTCCGTCATGGAGTTCATCGCCCTGCAGACACGCCAGATCATCGAGACCATGAACAAGTCGGGCCACACCATCCTCAGCATCTTCATGTCCGGCAGCCAGTGCCAGAACGACATCCTGATGGACCTGATCGCCACGGCGTGCGACATGCCTGTCCTCGTGCCCCGTTACGTCAACGCCGCCGTGGTCCACGGGGCCGCGATGCTGGGGGCCAAGGCCGCCAGCGGCGACGAGGAGGGGAACACCGAGTCGCTGTGGAGCATCATGGACCGCATGAGCAAGCCCGGAAAGACGGTGCGGGCGGATGCTGACCCCGCCAAGAAGAAGCTGCTGGAGGTCAAGTATGAGGTCTTCTTGGAGCAGTGTCACACCCAGCGGGAGTACAGGAAGAAGGTCGATGCGGTCCTCAAGGGTTAAGGAGGGGAGTTGATGTCTTTTCACCAGCTCTGAACTTGCCGAAGGAGGCAGAGGGCTGGTGTTCCTCAATGATGAAATGAACCGTTTAGTTTTGGTATTGGCGTTAGGTACAGGTAGACAGTTAGACTGCCATGATTGATTCTAATGAAGCCAAAATTGTGATGAGCTATGAGTTATGGGTTATAGGTTTGTTGATATCATTGTGTCTTGAAAAGCAGTGAGATATGTGTATGCCTGGCTCCGTCAAGGCACCTGGGCTGCTGGGGTTTCAAAGGTTCCATTGAAACATTGAAGTGACCTTTACATGTAGTATGCAGACTCAGTGGGGTTTTGATGTTTTGGTGGATGTGCTCCAGGTGGGTCTGTTGGCCTAGCGCCTGGAACCTAAAAATTTGGAGGTGCTTCCCTGGCCTAGCTTGTCCTGCTTGCCTGCCGAGTGACCGAACTTGCAGTGGCATCAGTGTGCCAGTGTGCCAGTGGAACCCAGCTCAAGCTAAAGCTCAAAGCACAAGCACATGCAGCCTCTGGATTTGACTGTATTTCCCAAGACCTTGTTGCTGCACTGCACGTAAACAAAAAGGTTGCTGAGGAGGTTTTGTACCTGCCTACCTACCTTCCAACGCGTCCACTTGACGTGTCTTTTCATCTCATCTTGATCCTGCTCATCTCTCAACCACCATTGCAGGCAAGATGTCTCTGTTTGGCAACCTGAACACCCCTGGGGCCTCCAACCCATCAACATCGACACCTGGAGGAGGTCTCTTTGGAAACTTGAACAAGCAGACCCCAAGCACTGGCACCGGTGGCCTGTTTGGATCTGGTGCGGCCACCTCTCAGCCTTCAGGTACAGGAGGACTGTTTGGCGCAGCGACAACTACTCCACAACCTCAACAGCAGTCGAGTGGACTATTTGGGGCTGCGACGACTACTCCGCAAACTCAACCGCAGGCAGGAGGCCTATTCGGAGGACTTGGACTTGGAAGCAACACCCCAGCAGGCCAACCCCCCACGAACACCGGCGGCGGCCTTTTTGGCGGAGGCGGCAACACCAACACAACAACCCAGCCACAAACGAACAGTCTCTTCGGAGATCCAAACAAACCTTCACTGTTCGGCAACACGACCACTCCTGCCCCCACCATGCAGGCACAACCTGCTGCGACAAATACACTCGGTGGAGGCATGTTTGGGAACACATTGAGTGCCCCCAGTGCGACTCCCTCCCACCAACCACCGACCGGCGCCTTCTTCGACAGCCTACTGGCCAAGAGCAAGAGAAACCATATTGAGGGTGATGCCACCATGGAAGACCTGCCCAGCCTGCAGCTGGGTCTCAGCGACCTTCGACAGCGACTCAAGAAGCTCGGCTCCAGGTCGACCACAGGCGACCGTCAACTGGACGGAAGGGCGCACTACCTGCTTGCTGCGTCCGGCGTCGACCCTGGCTCTGCCGTCCGAGACCTGGGCTCCCTGGGCTTCCAATCCTCGCGCTTCGATCGAACTACATACGCCCCCCCGCAAGGCGAGATGGACGTCGAGACATACCTTTCGAATTTGCAGAACAAGACTACACTGAGCATGATTGCCGACGGGCTGGAGAGGTCTGTCAGAGACTTTGATGCGTTCTTGGAGGACAACGTCACGATGGAATGGGAGGCGCAGAGAAGCCGGATTTACGAGCATTTTGGAATCAAGCCCAAGCAGGAATCTGCGGGAGGTGCCGGGTCCACGCTCAGGGACTCGCAGGGCGGTTTTGGCAGATCGCGGAGAAAGGGTGCAGGATCATCGAGCCCAACCAGGTCGACGAACAAAGCCAGTGTGCTTGCACGATCCGGTCTTGGAAAGTCTGTTATCGGCACTGCAAGCAGGATCGGCCAACACCCTGCAGACTTCTCGGACGTTAGCGGCCCTACTGGGGGTGGTGCTTTGAACGGAGGTGCTGCTGACGACCGCTTCCTGCGAGAGAAGCAAAACAAGCTGGCGGAGAAAATCCACCAACTCAACGACACTCGCCAACAGGCCCAAGCCGTGTCGTATCCTATCCTTCACGAGCTCGCCGAGGTCGAATCGAAATCTGGCGATCGACACGCGGAGCATCTCGTTGATGCCTATCATGCCATGGCGCAGATTGTCGGCGAGAATCCTGATGCTGATCTCCCGGGTGCGGATGCTACGGCCGGTGAGCGACAGTTCTCTAGTGCCTACCTGGATCCAAATACCAACTCGGTGGGTGGAGTGGCTCTGAGGAAGAGGATACTGGCCGGCGCCAATAGATTCCTGGAGATGAAGTTCATGGACCAGGTTGAGCAGCAAATCGCTAGGAACCCTCAGAACGCTCAGCTTGGCGGAAGACCGGATGTCACTAGCAAGATCAAGGCCTACGTCCGTCTTTTGTCGCAAGGAAAGCATCTCGCCCCAGACAACACGGACCTGCAGTCGATTCGACGCGACGGACAAGAGGAATTCGTCTGGGCCGTCATATTCTACCTCCTTAGATCGGGCCACGTTAACGAAGCGGCGCACTACGTGAACGAGAATTCGAACCACTTCAAGAGCATCGACCGGTCATTCCCTGGCTTCATCAGCAGCTTCGCCTCTAGCGAGGATAGACGTCTCAAGAGGCAACTACAGGACCGTTGCAACACTGAGTTCAGTCAGCGTATCCGAAACGCCCCTGACAACTCAATTGACCCCTACCGGGCGGCATGCTACAAGATCGTTGGTCGCTGTGAGCTGAGCAACCGCAGCTTCGAGGGGTTCAATGCAGATGTCCACGACTGGATGTGGCTGCAGTTCAACCTCGCCCGAGAAGGCGATCGGTCGGTAGAGATTGCGGGCGAGATGTTTGGGCTGTCCGATGTGCAGAACACGATCCGCGAGGTTGGCATGAAATACTTCCCCAAGAACAACGCCGACGGTGCCAACGGCAACTTTGGCATGTTCTTCTTCATGCAGATCATATCTGGAATGTTCGAGCAGGCCGTCGCATACTTGTACTCGTTCGCATACGTGGACGCAGTCCATTTCGCAATTGCTCTGGAGTACTACGGCTTGCTTCGCGCCTCGGATTCTATGACAAGCGGCAACGACCTTTTGACACACAGCACACGCGGTCTGCCCCAAATCAGCTTCGGAAGAATGCTGGGCTACTACACGCGTGACTTCCGCGCCGGCAACGTGGCTGCGGCTGTCGACTACATCATCCTCATCTGTCTTAACCTCGACGATCCCAACCCCGAGATGGGCAAGCAGCATGCAGAGCTGTGCCACGAGGCACTGCGGGAGTTGGTACTGGAGACAAGGGAGTTCAGCAAGCTTATCGGAGATATCCGACCAGATGGCCAGCGCATCCCCGGCATTATCGAGAACCGCGGCTCGCTGATCGGCCTCCCCGACCAGCAGGAGTTTGTCCGGAGCATTACGTTGCTGGCAGCCCGATTCGCAAACGACAACGGCCGGACGACGGATGCTGTCCTGCTGTACCATCTTGCAGAGGACTATGACACGGTGGTGGCGATTGTCGGCCGGGCGCTCAGTGAGGCTATCTCTCTGGAGGTCGGAGGAGAGTCCATGCGTCTCCAGCCTGTCAAGCCACGCCTTGAAAGCACCCAGCTGGACGCACAGTCGGGCAACAGCCTCAGCCTCGCAGCTATTGATGATCCTGTGGAGCTGGCGCAGACGATGATGCAGATGTACGAGAGGGACAGGTTCTTCCGAGAGAGGATCCAGGACGTAAACCGCACTGCGTGCGGAGTGCTGCTGCAGATGTCGGACATCAAGAGCCTTGTTGAGGCCAGCCAGTGGATGCTGGCTCTGGATGTAAGTGCATACGAAACCCACTTTCTTTCTACCTTCGAAAGTTTTCCATGGCCCCAATGCAGGTACTGACAGCACTGTGACAGCAAATCAAAGCCCTCGAGATCCTTCCCCTGGAGGCCAGAGGCGACCCCACGGCCATCCGGGCCTATGCAGCCAAGTTTGCTAGTCTACCACAGTCGGTGTCGGCCAATGTGGGCAACCTGCTTATGTGGACCGTGGTGTGCTGCACGCGACAGCGGGACAGGCTGGCTAGTGGGCAATTCAGCGGAAACGAGGGCACCTCGCGCGATCTGCAGGTACAGCTGAAGCAGATGAGTCTGGATCTGACGACATATACATCCCAGCTGCGGTACCGTTTCCCGTCGAGCCTGCTGGAGGCGTTGGCGAGGGCTTCAGCGGATTGAGGGAGACTGTTGCCGAGTTTTGGGGGGGAAAGAGGGTGTGGAGTATTTTACACGAGGACAGCATGAATGCCTAAAAGTCGGCATTGAGGGAATGATCCTGGAGGCTGGAGGCTGGGGGGCGCTGAGGCCGAGGAGTGAGCCCCGCGGAAATACGTGGATGGATGGGATGGCTACGTGGTTTTTGCTCGGCTGCCAGCTGGCCTAGCGTTTCGTTGAACTGCATCAAATGATTGAGCGGTGCAGAGGTGTTTAGAAATGACATGATGAGTACCAGTATGTGAGAGAGCTAGGACCAAGACCTGGACTGCGGACCGGGACCGAAATCGGGACATTGACTACTTAAAGTAGGTAGAGGAAAAGCTGTCATGTCATATCATGTCATGTCATGATGGACAGACAATATAATGTGTGAAGACCACAGTACTTCAGTTAAGTATGTACCTAGGTATGTATTATACCTAAACATACAAACACTAAAGGGAAATAAGCCGGCGTATCGGACGGCAATAAAAAAAAAAAAAGGACCCCCAAAGGGAAGGGGGAGGAAGAAAAAAAACCAGCCCCTGCATGTTATAAGAGAGCGGCATATAAAAGATAAATATTTGTATGAGATACCGGGATATGACTGCCATTTTGAGCAGTAGTGTGAGGTCATCGTGAGTTGCAGGGACAGGGACCAGGGTTTGACAAGCTTCGTTATCGGTGGTCTATTTTTCTATCAGCAAGGGGGGGCCGATCAGGAGCAGCATGGGCAACAGGGAAGCAGGGAAGCAGGGTACACTAAGTAGGTGTGTGGACAGGGCAGGACAGGGCAGGACAGGGTAGGGCAGGGTAGGGCAGGGTAGAGCAGGGGAGGGCAGGGCACACAAGCTCTAGCTCTCTCTTCTCTCTCCCTCTTTCTCTCTCAACAAAGCTCAAAGGAAAGGGTTTTGTGACAGCTGAGCAACAAAAGAACGGAGAACAGAGAACACACGAGGAACGGAGAAAGTTGTGAGAAGTGAAGAAAAAGAAAAAAGAACTACTGCCCATGATTCTTACCTAACCCAAACCTACCTATGCAACTGCACCTATACAGATCGTACATACTACATCTAACCTGCAACCTGAACCCGGCCCCTTGGAACCGACGGCTCCTTTCAGAAATTTTCTGACTCGGGCTGAAGAAACTTCTCATGACCTTTTCGACATCTTCTGAATCGGTTTTATTCCCCAAACAAACGTCCTCAGCAGCCTGACAGCCTCATAAGGCCCACGGAAATAATTCTTGGTCTGCTGTGCCACACCGATCTTGACGCGCCGAGATCCCCCCCAGATCTGACAATCCCGAAAGAAAAAAAAAAGCAACCAAAAAAGGATCCGAATCATCCATAAACGGCAACCAGAACCAACCCCTAGTCAGTTCTCATCTTGTTCAACGTCAGGGACCCTCTTCCCCAGAATCAGTTCCTCCTCCTTCACGGCGACAGACGCGACTCAGGACGGCCAAAAAAGAGAAAAAGAGACGCGTCTTGGAAGATCTCTTCTTCTGCCTTCCCTTATCCGGATTCGGACAAACCGCTCCAACCTCGGCCACGCGGATGTCATTGGGTCCCAGTACCGTGGGACTGGGACTCGGGTTGGGAAATTTAGGGTTTTATTAACATGTCCAACATCTCGTCCATTACAGCTGCAACTCCGGCGGGCGGTACCCGTAGCCATGGCCGGGCTAACAGCACCGCCGGCGACTCGTCGGCCACCGGTATCAAGAGGGAGCGCGCCATCGAGGTAGCCACCAGTCCGCCGGCCATGTCTCAGAGTGATTCTCAACGGTCGACTCCTGCCGCTTCCCAGGGGCCTGAGGTCAAGAAACGCAAGTCTGCGCCTGGCTCGAGGGGTGTCGCTAATTTGACCCCGGAGCAGCTCGCCAAGAAGCGTGCCAATGGTATGTGTATTATCTATTTGCTATATCTATCTAGTCCCTGTCACTTCTCAGCCTCTCAAGATAGCGTCTCTTCGTCAGCAAAAGACCACATGACTACTGGCGTGACTGCATTGCATATGCGATGTGATCCAGGTGGGGACCTCGTTATGGCTGACATCCAGTTACAGACCGTGAGGCGCAGAGGGCCATCAGGGAACGAACCAAAATGACCATAGAGAGCCTCGAGCGGCGGATCCGGGAGCTGACTAGCCAGCAGCCTTATCAGGAGCTGCAGGCTGCGCTGAGGGCCAAAGAGGCTGTCGAGGCCGAGAATGCTGACATCAAAAGACGTCTCGCCTCCGTCATCTCTGTGCTACAGCCTCTCGTAACCCAGACTCCAAATGAGCAGCCCGTTCTGCCATCGCCCGGCCAGTCATATCTCAATGTGCCCACAACCACCACTCCGGCCTCTGCGCCCGGCCAGAACAACATATCGACGCCGTCGAGTGCTGCCTCGCCTCCAGGAGACCCTTATGCTCAATGGAACTCAGGGACGTCCACCAACAGCGGCCCCGTTACGGCACAGGCTCAGAATTATAGGTCTCAGCTGAACCAGCAGCGCCACGAACTGGCACACGGCTTGGAGTTTGGCTCGGAACGGTTGGGGCTGGACTTTCTTCTCGACCAGTCTCAGCGGGCAAGGGGGGCACATAGCATGTCCAATGGGGCATCACATGAGGCCACCAGCTACCGCCAGCACCATGCCCCTACCAGCTCATCCCATCCCACCTCGCCCTACCCGCACTCCAACAGCAGGGTCATGGACTACTCTTCCACTGCACGCGATGCCGCCACCATGAACAGCAACATCGACCCGGCCTTGCAAGGTGCCATCGACCCTGCGTTATCGAGCTACTCCACACCGATTAAGAATTGCCCACCGACGTGTCCCCTCGACAACCTCCTCCTGGACTTCCTCCACGAGCGCCGCCAACGCGCCGCCGAAGGTCTGCCCACGAGCGAGATCATCGGCCCGCGGTACCCCAGCGTCTCCTCCTTGCTCAACCCCATGAAGGATTCCCACCCCCTCTCCAAGGTGTTCATCGACATCCTCCAGACCTTCCCCGACATCTCGCTGCTTCCCGAGCGCGTTGCCGTCTTATATGTTATGTTCCTCCTCATGCGCTGGCAGATCCACCCCTCGCAGGAGAATTACGAGCGGCTCCCCGAGTTTGTCCGCCCCCTGCCCTGCCAGCTGTATACGCCGCACCCGTCCTGGATCGACCACCTGCCGTTCCCCGCGATGCGGGAGAAGCTGATCCGGGAGTATGTCCCGCCGGATGTGTTCCCCTTCGAGCACTTCTTCATCCCGTTCACCACCACGGTGAGCCTGAACTGGCCCTATGAGGACACCGATACGTTATTGCAGAGCCCGGAGAGCGACGAGTTGATGATTAACCCGGTGTTCGAGAGGCACCTGCGGAGGGCGGAGAACTGGACGCTGGGAGATGCCTTTGCGAGGGCTTTCCCTATGCTGGAGGGGACATATACCCTGAAGGTTAATGGCGGCAGCCATTCGGAGGCGAGATAGATTGTTCCCTTGGTGGGCAGTCTGCTCCATAAGAAGCTGATATAGGAGTTTGGCTGCTAGAAAGAAGTCAATGTTTGATGAAAGGCCTGGTGGGCTGGGAGGGCATTAAGTACACGAAAAGTTCTTATGCTTTCAATCTCTTGGCGGCCAGGTGTTGAGGCGGGCTGTTTTTGTTTCTTGGATAAGTCACTCGCACACGTGGATATATTTCTTATCTTGCGGACAGGAGCTTGGGGGTTGAACGGGTGGCGGAGTGAGCAATGCCGGAAGGGGGTGGCGGCGTTTCCCATGTGGACCGGGGCGGGTGGGCGGAATGTTCATTGGAGAAGAGTGCGCCGTCACCAGTCCCGGCGTGTAAAGTATACGGAGGGAGCAGCTTTGGTTGTGCGAAGATATAGAACACTGGAGGAGAAAGGGTATGCCATCAGGGGTTTATGGCGGGCATGGCAGGGGCATGGCACGGTATTGCATAGCACAGAGAGTTCAGGACAGGTAGCATTAGAATTGGATTTTCGGGAAACAAAACCCAGCATTTCCTACAGCCTTTCGGGTGGGTTGGCCCGCGACAGAAACCTGGGATGGGAGCTTCTTGAGTGTCATCTGTAGCAGTGAGTGAGTAAGGGTCTGAGTGATTCATGTACATACTTGAGCTTACGGGTCCAGATCAGGGACTATGAAAGGGGCAAAGTGAACCTTCCCAACTTTCACCCAATTCTCGACCTCTCACCATTCGCCGTCCCCTGACCAAGCTCATCATGATAACAGAAACAAAGATGAAAAGGACACTAGACCAGAGTCATATATACCTTCTACGCACTGAACACGCAATAAAGCCATCACGCACACACGTTTAACTAGGATGCAGTTTATCACTCGCCCCCTCTTCCAAGCCATCTACCAGCTGTTAGCCACCGGCCTCGCACTGACAGCCGGTCTCCAGAACCAGATCCCCACCACCGTCAAGAACGTCACCCAAGGCGGCCAATACGCCGGCTACCAGTGCGGCGGCGTGCACTTCAACCTCAAGATGCGGGACTGGGTGGACTCAGCGGACGATGATGCGACGTTCTACTCGGTTGTTGGGTATGGAACGTGTGAGTTTGCGGTTCGGAAGAGATATGGGGTCGATGATGATGGGCCTGTGTTGTGGATATATTTGCATTTGCCATCGGCCCCATTCCCCCCCTTTACTATGGGATTCGGGGAAATGATATGTGCTAACCTTTGGGATAAACTGGGGGACAGCATGGGGGATGGTGACATTGAGCATATCATCTCTGCCTCCGTCCGGAAGGCCCAATCGATGACAGGAGATGGTAGGCAGCTCCCGCCTGTTGTAGGGAACATGAACTGCACTACGGATACGGAGCCGGCGGCTCTTATCGAGTGGACTTTGCGTCGCCCTGGTAAGATGGTATAGATAGCTACAGGACTTTTCTGGGGACTTTGGTTTGGAGATTGCTTGAGGGGAGGCTTCCTCCGGACGAATAGTGCTACAATGATCTGTGCAATCTGCAGACTTCCTTTACTACTTGGTGCAGGCTCCTGACTATATACTAATGAGTCTTGTTGTGAGTTTCATGACGAATCACTATGACAGCTGGCCATTCTCTCAGGGCATCGAAGTGGCTGCCCGTCACACCTCGGTAACTGTCAACCCATCAGCATCCTACGATACCCTTGGGGACATAGGACGACCGAAAGTGGTAGCTAGCCACTCAACGCTTCGACGGCAAGGACTGTATATAAAAGGCTCTCTTTGTCATGCGGCCCTGGGCAAGTATCCTTCTTATTTCTTTCCACCGCCGCCAATATCTACCTTCACAAGAACCCTCAAGTATAGAGCACATCGTAAGACCTTATGACTATCACGAACCAAGCTCTACCACAGCCCAACAATTTACAGCAAGCCATCCTTGTCAAGATGTCTTCCACCATTCGAAGTCTCCTCCTCTTCTTCGTGGCTCATTTGGTGGTGAACTCCTGCCTCGCCGCCGAGTACCAGGTCCCAGGTATTTTCAAGAACCTCACCACTGGAGAGCCCAGCAAGACTTGTAGCGACAGCACCTTCGATGTTGTCGGCGGTGGCGTGATCTTGGCCCGGGACTGCGGTAAGTGGTTCCACACAACTCTACATTGAAGAGCCTCTTCTTCAGTTGCCATCTTTGGGTGGTTGATAGGTAAACTGATTCAAAGGACTACCTCAGAGGCCATCATTCAGGGCTGGCAGGGTAACTCCTTCAGCGTCGAGATGTATGAGTGGACCAATGCCACCGATGGCATGTCCGACATCAAGCTCGTCAACCAGGGTACCTGCCAGCTTGTCATCAAGCGGCTCGGTGGCTACAGTAGCTCCCTTGATGATCTCCTCATTGTAAGTCTCCCTGGATCCCTACCTTAATAGCCCCTGTCCAGTGAGCCGTCTCAAGCTGACTTGAACGACATACTGACATCTTTACTATTGACCAAACATAGATCGGAGACCAGGACCTCAAGGACCTGATGAACACTTCCATCGAGCTGGCCAAGTTCGGCGACGGCACCAAGCTCCACACTGTGGATGGCAGCATGAACTGCACTACTTCTATGGACCCAGACAATTCCCAAGAGGGTACGATCTACTGGACCCTGAGGAAGACGGGGATCAAGGCCGGTTTCCCACTTTAGAATTCATTTGCTTAGAGATAATCTTGGGAGGATATG
The DNA here is from genome assembly GCA_003795315.1 of Cytospora schulzeri. Taxonomy (NCBI): domain Eukaryota; kingdom Fungi; phylum Ascomycota; class Sordariomycetes; order Diaporthales; family Cytosporaceae; genus Cytospora; species Cytospora schulzeri. Next base: position 255,466 of record LKEA01000010.1, on the reverse strand, counting down.
ATGGGTGGCATGATGGAAATGGACGAAAGCTCGTTGCAGATAGCAACATAACAAGCACGGTTGCAATAAACGAATGAAAAGGAGTGTTTCGTAAATGCTAGATTGCCGATATATATATGTTGTATGTGACATGATGTATAGAAATGGAAGAGAAATACTGTGTTCTGTGCCTGTGGAAGGTCGTCCTGTTTCTCGACATTTATATATCAGAGAGAAGGTGTGTTAGCTGTAGGTATGTACCTAAGCTACTTAAGAAGTACAGTAAGTACCTAGTTGTACAGGAGCTGTGCTGATCAAGGGTCCTAAGCACGGGCCACCTTTTCCGGTACCTGGCTATTTAGTACCTAAGTACATAGCTCCCGAAGTCCCTATAGCTAACAGCCGTTATGTAATCATCATTCGGCACTAGCACCAGTTGACCTCTTGCCGTCTTCAATGCGACTCACGCTGGAACCTCAATCCTTCCTTGTGCCATCTTCGACCCATCCTCACCAGCCAAAACCACGACTCATCACGACGATATCTTCCGAAGCCAACCGAGTAGAGCACACTGTAATTGCTGTACTAGCAGTACCTACGATTTCTACTACGGCCTTTGCGATCCCGGCTGCTTGATTTGACCTGTGTCGACTGGTCTTCTTCGCCTGCGAATTTGCCGTCCCCATCACGATAAACCGTTAGCCACAAACAAAGACAGCCTTTGTCACTTCTACAGAGCTCCCGTTGAAGACCTTTGAACATCGTCTAAACCACGGCACTATAACTGACTGACGGCAAAAAGTGGTTGGAGTCGCAGTTGGGAGGAAGATAATGTTGAAGTGAGGAGCACACTCAATCCGCAAGCCAGATTCACTTGGTCAAGCTGTGGTGGACGAGCTAGGAAGAGCGTCCCCTGAGTGCCAGGTGCTTAGAGAACATCAGGTCCTGTGCTTATCCAGATTCATTGTTCGCTGTCTATTTGATTGTGACTGGAGTTCCCGGCGATTTCTGAATGCCACTTCGTTGCAAACGCTGGCACCAGACAATTCCCAAGGCCATTCCTTAAAAAAACCATCCTCTATCTTGGCCCGTTTCTCTCCCTATCCCTTCAAGTGCACACTCTTGAGGCTTTCCAATCAAACTTAGTCGATCAGCCCAGAATCTGCCCACCATGTCATATGAAGAGCAGGACCAGACGGCCGAGGTGATCGAAGACTACCAGAGCGCCCTGGATGGCTTGACAATGAATTCTCGGTTCGAAATTACGAACCTGACCCAGATCGCAAGAGACTTGACAAGCTATGCTTTCCCCATCTCAGAAACTCTGGAACAGCATATTAAGAAGGTAGGTAGACTTGTTCCCTACGGCTGCCTCGCTTGCTGCGTAATAAGCCAGCCGGCTGCCTCTGTTTTCCCGAAAATAAATCACCTATCTATCGTTTATCAGCATATACAAGCATTGCTGACACTGGTATCAGGTACCGCCACAAAGGAAGCTGCCAGCTCTTTACGTGCTAGACTCCATCGTGAAGAACATCGGCACCCCTTACACCTTGTTCTTTGGCAAGAATCTGTACCAGACATTTATGGAGGCATACACCATAGTTGACAACAACACCCGCAAGAAGATGGAGGAAATGTTGAAGACATGGAAGGAGCCTGTGCCTGGATCCATCGACAAGAACCCCGTCTTCCCTGCCGACGTTGTTCGACCGATCGAGAATGCCTTGATCAAGGCTAGGACCTCGGCCCTCCAAGCCCAGCAAGAGCAGATGCGAAGCCAATCGCAGCTTTTCAACAGAGGCGGAAGACCTGGTGCCCCTTATCGTCAGACGCCGACCCCGCCAAACGCTCGTCCACCTTTTAACCAACCCACGTATCCCGGAATGAACGGTCACCGCCCGGAATCGGCCATCGGCCAGCAGTCGTACACACCACAACACATAGTAAGATTCGCCTGATCCGTTTGTTTCTGTGCGCAGCTACTGACCATTCCTGCAGCCTGTTGCCTACCCTGGCACGACACCGCAGCCGCCCCCTTCTGCGTCAGCTGCTGTTCCTTTCCACCCACCACCACCTCAGGGCTATGGTGCCCCTGCTGCTCCTCAGCCTGGAATAAGCATAGATTCCGTGATCAATGAAATCGAGCAACTCATTGTTGCCGCCGGAGCTGAACTTGCAAGATCGCCGTATGACAGTAGTATACAAACGGAGTTGAAGGCGCTGTTGGATCTGCAGACGGTTTTGAAGGCCCGCGGGACAATGCTGTCGCAAGAGCAGTTGGTGCCTGTGAAGACTCAAGTAGCTACTCTTGCCGTAAAATACCGGGCCTCAAATGCCCACCAGACTGTCACTCCTACACCACCTATACACGCACCCCCTTTTCATGCTCCTTTGCAGCACCCACCTCAGCCAGTAGCACCAGTAGCCCCCGTGCCGCCTGCTCCGGCTCCGGCCCCGGCTGCACCGGCTCCTGTGTCGCTTGATGCGCTGCTCGGCAAGGGTGCTTTGGCTGCATTGCTGACTCGACGGTCTGCCACTCCACAGACCTCGACACCACAACCACCACCGCCGGCAACTGTTGCTGCCCTGCGGTCACCGACCCCTCAAAGAGCTGAGCCGCAAAAGCCCGCTACTCCTGACCCCTTGGCACTACTTGGTGCATTACGAGGTGCTGGATTACTACCTGGCACGACACCGTCTGGCACGACACCCGTGAACAAGCCACTTGCGCCTCCTCCGGCGCCTTATGGGCCCACGACCACGGCTGCTGCTGTCACACCTACTCCGGCAGCTGGAGGTTTGTCGAAGCCTATGAACCTCGCGAGCATCCTGGCTTCGGCTCGTAGCCTTGCAGCAGCACAAGCGCAGCCGGTTATCACGAGCGGTGATATCAGTTTGACGGCATCTTCGCTCAAGCAGTACGTATCTCCAATCATCCTGTCACCTCCTTTGCTTCTGAAACAGAGCTGTTCAAAAGGAGAGTATCTGACTAACACACACATACTAATAGGTTTCGACCCCACCTTCTCCCTACCCTCTATGAGGCCCTCGGACCACCATGTACACAGTGTGGCAGGCGGTTCAAGACGGATGCGGAGGGGAAGAGGAAGAAGACGGCTCATATGGACTGGCACTTCCGGGTGCACCAGCGGATCGTGGAGGCGGAGAAAAGAGGTCAGCACCGGAGTTGGTATGTTGATCAGGCAGTAAGTACATTCATTATCTCTCCCCTTCCTGGCTCGGCAGTAGCTCGACCGTGTCTATGATTGGCAATAGCTAACGTTTTCTTTCCCCCAGGACTGGATAAAATCCCGTGAGACTGCCGACCTCGACCACACACCGGAAGCTGACAGTGCCGCATCCAACAATGACGCGGCTTCAACGGCTGCCGGGTCATCACAACCGAAGATCCAGTACATCCCCGTGCCGGATGATGGCGACAAGACCAATTCTGTGTGTCCCATCTGTCAGGAGAAGTTTGTGACGAAGTGGCTCGATGAGGCACAGGAGTGGGTGTGGACAGATGCCCTCCGAGTTGGTGACAGGGCATATCACGCCAGTTGTTATGCTGAGGTGACCAAGGATGGAGGCAACACGCCTATGTACGGAGGGCGTGGCGCACGGGCAACGCCTGATCGTGTGTTGGGGAAGAGGAAGGCTGAGGTAAGTCTGGCTGGAAGGTCCTTTTTTTATGAGATTGTGAGTGTGTGAGTACGGTGCTAACTTTTTCCTAGGATGATATGATCAGCCTTAGACGTCTCAAGATGGACTCATGATCTTTTTTCTGCTTTGAATGAATGATTCCGATGATTGACAACCAGTGAGGCTCTTATACCTGGTTTTGTTGGCCATGCCACAACTGACTAGCAGCAACACTGTGTGTCTGTGTGCTGTGTCCATCGAGCATCTTTCCAGCTTACGAAACATGCCATATATCAGCTCATTACTTGTATACCTGGACATGTATTCATTGAACGCATTGCGGTATGAACGGCATGATTCGGGATTTCTTTTTGTTCTCCGCACAGGAGGGAGTAGGAGGGGGGGGGGAGTCAGGTGGGGAGGGAGATTCATGAGTGAGATTCACATGAGAACTGCTGGGGAACGGCGCACCATGGAGGTTTCTAATCATTAGGGGCAGGTGGGAGCTGAGCATTGCACAGCGGATTTGCACATTGCAGAATCTATATTGAAGCAGCACAGGATAGAAAAACTCATGGGACTTGACCTGTGAGTTTTTGAGATAGGTGGAATAGAGTGGATGTATCCACTATCTTACAACATACCTCCTGTCTTGGGATTGTGCTTGAGTGACTGACTACCGGACATCATTGCCCGTTTGCCTCGTGAGATATACATCTTGAGTAGCTCGGGGGAATTTTGGTAGCGAGTAGAAGGTTTCATTACATCTACATGCTCTTTGATATTGGTTGTCAAGTGCCGGAGCCAGCAGAGAGAAAGTCTTCCCTTCTATCTCCAAATTCATGTTCCCTACAATGAGTAATGAGATGTTTTCCTAAGAAAACCTGACAGCATATTTTTGACAATATTTCTCCCCTGCAGTGTTATTTATTACTTGACATCAGTCGCCGGATTGTTGTTGTTATTGTTGTGGTGGTGGTGGTGGTGTTAATGTTTAACCGGCAACCAATGGATGGATGAATGATACGTAGCACTGAGCGTGGAGGGGCAAAGCGGCACTGAGAGGGGCTTCCCTTCCCGCCTGCGGGACTGCATAACATCATCATCATCATCGACAAGCTACATAAAACCGTACCCACCCCGCTATGATCCGCGTTCGTCTCGTCTTGGATAAACATAAGCCTCTACATCTTCGTGACGAGCCTTCATCTATGAAACTGAGGATTTACTCTCTGGAAGACTAGAAAGCAAGACGTTCATTCAATCTTGAATCCTGAACCTTGCCTCACCTCACTCACCTCATCAACTTACAATCAAAAGCCACACCCTCACTATGTCTCCTTACACAGTGAAATGGGGCATTATGGCCACGGGTGGCATAGCAACCAGTTAAGACCAACCAACCAACCTCCCCCTTCATGAAAAAACACACAACAATACAAAAAACAGTCGCTAACCTCACCTCCGCAGCCTTCGTGAAGGACCTCCTCAACAACCCAGCCACCCGCGACGTCACTGACGTCGCCCACGAGGTAGTAGCAGCCGCCTCGTCCACCTCCAAGCCCCGCGCCGAGTCCTTCCTCAGGGACCTCGGCGTGCCCGGGTCCCCGAGGGCCCACGGCTCGTACGCCGAGCTCGTGGCCGACCCGGACGTGCAGATCGTCTACGTCGCCACGCCGCACAGCCACCACTTCCAGAACGCCATGCTCGCCCTCGAGGCCGGCAAGCACGTCCTGTGCGAGAAGGCCCTGACGGTCAACGCGGCGCAGGCGAGGGCGCTGGTGGCCAGGGCGCGGGAGAGGGGCCTGTTCTTCATGGAGGCCGTCTGGACGCGGTACTTCCCGCTGAGCGTCAGGGTCCGCGAGATGATCTCGTCTGGGGAGATTGGGACCGTGTATCGGGTTATGGGTGAGTACTCACTTTCTGTGGTGTGGCTTTGGTTTTGATGACCAGTGCTACTGGTCTTATTTGCAGCATGGATGGTGGCCGAGAGGGTTTTGGAACAGAACGGCTAACGGGAATATGTACCACAACAGCCGACAACTCATTCAACAACAGCAAGCCAGACGGCTCTCTGGACTTCCCAGACAGCAGCCGCATGGTCAACATGGACCTGGCCGGCGGTGCGCTCCTCGACCTCGGCATCTACTCCCTGACGTGGCTGTTCCAGACGCTGTACCACCTGCAAGGGGAGAAGGAGACGCCCCAGGTGGTGGCGGCCATGAACAAGTACACGACGGGGGCGGACGAGAACACGACGCTCGTGGTGTCGTTCCCCAAGCACAAGCAGATGGGCATCGCGACGACGGGCCTCCGGGTGGCGTCGGACATTGACGAAAAGGGCACGGCGGGCCCGGCCATGCGGATCCAGGGGACGGAGGGCGAGATCCAGGTCATGGCGCCGGCGTACCGGCCGCTGCAGTACCGCGTCATCCGGAGGAGCAGCCCGGGGGAGGTGGAGACGGTCGACTGCCCGATCCCGCGGGACGAGGCGCGCGGCGGGTGGGGCCAGGGCATGTTCTGGGAGGCGGACGAGTGCGCGCGGTGCCTCAGGGACGGCAGGGTGGAGAGCGAGACGTTGCCGTGGGAGGAGTCGATTGTCATTATGGAGGTGATGGAGGAGGCGCTGAGGCAGGGGGGCGTGGTGTACCCGGAGCTCATCACGACGGATGTGTATGATCCCAACAGTCCGCTGAACACGGGTAAGGCATGATTTTTTACTCTTGTTGTTGGACAGTAAAATAGAGACAAGGACATTGTGATTTATGTCTCTGATTATTGACAAAGGTCCTGAATGATTAGTCCACGCCCCCCTGAATTATGCAGATTCACACCCCTCTCACGACGTACGGACTAGATACATATATGGTAGAACACGGCGTATCCGTACAACGACACACAAGGCCTTTTGTTCACTGAGATCGATTGTTACTGCAAGATCTTGAACAACTAATAATGCTGTGTTTGTTTCGGGCACCTGCACGCAACTCCGGTCCGAGCAAGCAGTGGAGCCTCATCTGACGACAAGTGTGTTCCTGTCACTTTGAAGAACGAGAGAGAGCAAGCCAAGAAGCGGACTCGTGAGATAGGCAAGCTGATGCTGCTCCATCCGGGTCCCAACGGCAGATGGCGGTACGGAGCCAGGGGGAGCCAGCGGATCCCATATATACTGTATATACCAAGATATAGATGGCGACATGGACGGTGGCCACCCCCCCTCCCCCCCAAGAGCCACATCGAGGAACAGACCCTAACCCTTGTTACGATTCATGTAACCGATAAGATATCGATTTGGATTGCCCATTCGAGTATAGCTTTCCTTCACTTCTCCGGGAATAAGTGATCAACAAAAGCTGCACTCCCGAAGGGCTTCACTACCGTATGTACGCCATCGAGCAGCTCTGGGGCGAAAAAACAAAAAAAAAAAAAGAACCAGAACCACAGAAGGAGGATCCTCCAAAAGGCACATAGGATCCCGTTAGCGTCTATTGCGGGTCAAAGGGAACCAACTTATCGTACGGTTCACCTGTAGTAGTGTGTTGTGCCTTGTTAACCGCTTTGGGGGGTTCAATATCACATACAATATCTGCCTAT
>LKEA01000010.1:233538-248169 GCA_003795315.1 Cytospora schulzeri | reverse complement strand
CAAAGAAAAGTCATGGTCCTGACATCACCCCCAGCGCCGCAGCCCTCGCGGCCCGGGGCGGAGCACGGCGCCGTGGACGTCTACGAGGAGACGCACGTGCACGGCGTCTACGAGGCCATCGCCTCGCACTTCAGCGCCACGCGCCACAAGCCCTGGCCCCTTGTCTCCTCCTTCCTGGCGGCTCAGGCCCCCGGGTCCGTGGGGCTGGACGTGGGCTGCGGCAACGGGAAGAACATGGGCGTCAACAGGGACGTCGTCATGCTGGGCTGCGACAGGAGCGCCGCCCTCGTGGCCCTGGCGAGGGACTCTTGGTGCAGCAGCAGGCGGTTCACTGGCCTTGGTGGTAGTGGTGACGACCAGGAGAAGACAGTGGCTGCGGCGGGGGCGGCCGACGGCAGCAGCAGCAGCAGTACTGGGATCATCCAGGGCGCGGACGTCGCCGTGGCTGACAGCCTCGTCCTGCCCTTCCGGGAGGCCAGCGCCGACTTTGCCATCTGCATCGCCGTGATCCACCACCTCTCCACGCGGGAGAGGCGGGTCGACGCGATACGGCAGCTCCTCCGGTGCATCCGTCGGGGCAACCACCACCAGGGTGGTGGTGGTGGTCGTGGTGATGGTGACGGTGACGGTGACGGCGGCGGCGGGAGGATCCTCGTGTACGTCTGGGCGCTGGAGCAGAGCAACAGCAGGCGAGGGTGGGACGAGGGCGGGGAGCAGGACCTCCTGGTTCCGTGGGTGATGAAGGCGCCCCCGCAGAAGAAGGAGAAGAAGAAGAAACAACAATCACAACAACCATCAAAACCGAAAGGTCAGAAACAAGGGGGGAAGGGACATGGGCAGGGACAGGGACAGGTGCAGCAGGCCAGCAGCAAGCATGAAACTGCCGAGAACAGCAGCCTGGAACGTTCCCCAAATGCTGCCGGCACGAACAGCAACAACAGCAGCAGTGACATCCCGCGTGCTGACCAACCGGACGGCGGTGAGGGTGGTGAAAAGCTGCAGGGGGACCAACAGCAACAGCAACAACAACAGCAACAACAACAACAACGTCAAAGTCAACATCAACATCAACAAGTTGCTCAACAGCAGCAGCAACAGCAGCAGCAGCAAGAACGCCACGGGGGCGAGGCTGACGCGGACGCCGCCGCTACTGCAGCTGCGGGCACAGCCGGAAACGACGGTGACAGCAGCAAGCAGCAGGGGGATCGGCACGCCGACAAGACATTCCACCGGTACTACCACCTCTACAGGAAGGGCGAGCTGGAGGAGGAGGTCATCTCTGCTGGGGGCAAGGTCATCGATAGCGGCTACGAGCGGGACAACTGGTGGGTTATTGCAGGTTGATGGAAAGAAAAAAGAAGGGGAAAGAAGTTGGTTTGAGAGAACAAATGGCAGACTTGCTTTTTTCTTCTTATCCTCTCGTTCGCCGCACAGTCCTCAATGGAGAAACTTTGGTGATCTTGATAGAAAAACGTCTATCGTCTTTCTAAGCCGAGTGATGCCCCCTTTCACCCCCCCCCAGATCGGCATTTCAATAAGTGATATTCCAATCACATCGCATCGCTATGCCGCGACCAAGTTCCCCAAAACCCAAGAGCCCCTCCGGTCCGTCCCCTATTCCACTCTCACTGTACCAGGTTTGGACCGACCATGTATTTTCCCAAGGGCCCGATAGCAAGCAAACAAGGTAAAACAATAAGTACAGGCAGCAGAAAGTATCGTGCGTAGAAGAAGTAATGACAGGACAAGAAGCCGCCGCGTTTCAGGCATAAAATTCCCACTAGTCTTTTGTTGTTGGTGGTCTCTTTTGGTCGCAGGAAGGCAAGATGAAGACAGACAGACAGATAGGCGGAGATGCTCCTTGTCGTAGACTTGAAGGGACTCGAGGGCAATAACAAAATGCATCCGTTCCGATCCAATGCACGCACACCTTATCAAATGCAGTTCCGTTTGGGTCCTTATCCCATTCATCATCAATCATGTCGTCGCACGTCGTGAAATGGTCGTAGGTTCCTCTGTTCCACTTGACAGCCACTGCCTGTGATCCCTGTGTAGGAGTTTGTTCTTGTATGACCACCAGTCCAGCCCCGACCCTTACCACCATCCCAACCTTCCGCCGTCCCGTCCCGTCCCGTATCCCCTATGTCCGGCCCTGTTTTTGTGCGTTGTATGTGTGCTTGTTGTGTGTGTGTGTGTGTGTGTCTAAGAGTTTTTTCCTGTATTTACCTGAACCCAGATCTATGCCCACCAAATTCATCGTATTCGTCGTAACTTTCGTTGTCATGAAGCAATCGTGGCCGACCCTCGAAGCTTGTCAGAACTTCAATGTCTCCTCCTCGTAGCCTGTCTTCCAGAGTCCGGACTTGTCCTCCCTCGCTTCACCGAACCAGGAGTGCTTCCCCCTCCACCCGGTGATTCGCCGTAGCCAAGGGGCGGACCTTGCAATACCACTTGTCTGGGACTTGCAGTGGCACTGGGACTCGCACTTGTACCACCTAGCGAATACGCCGGCGTGGAGTAAGGGCTCACCCCGGTCGTGAGCTCGGCCACGCTCGGCAACTGCATCCCTCCACCACCGCCTCCTCCACCTCCAACACGTTCCCTCGGTTGGATCGGTGCAAGTCCCGGCCCAGGTGCCAGGGGCCCAGTCTCGTAGAGAAAGTCGCCGGGAGGCGGCCGGGGCGGTAGACTCTCCCGCCTCGGAGCCAACGGACCACCACCACTACCACCACCACCACCACGTCCAGAGCTCGGCGGCGGTATCGACGATAATGGAGCAGGTATTGTTAGTGGGTGTGGCGGGTGAGGATGTTGATGTTGGGGATGGTGACTAAGAGTAGTCTGGTAAGATGGTGCGCCACCACCACCACCACCACCACGGTTATGGTATATGCCGAGGATGTGAGGGTCGCTCCGGGGCACACTGCCCTGGGACTGGGAGTGGACGTGCCCCCTGGAGGGTGACTGCCGGTTGCTGATATTGGTAATACTGATATTGTTGTTGCTGTTGGTGTCTTGGGCCGCCACGTTGGCCGACGACAGCGAGAAGGGGACGACCCCTGCCCTGCGTGCCATGTCGGTCTCGCCCAACTGCCAGTGCATTGCCTCCGCAGCACGCCAGGGGACCTGCATCTCTTCTGCTACTTTGGCCCACATTTCCGGCTTGAACCTGTGATGGAGCGGAAAGGCGCGCGAGTCAGCGTTTTTCTTGGTGCTAGTTTTTTTGCTGTACGAGATCGGGTGGGGGGATTTTGTGTGGATCTTCAAGAGCTGCACTCCGCTGCTCCGTACGCCCGGAGTTCGGCTGTGGTGAACTGGACGCTCTCGACCGGTCCAGCCCCCCTCCCTCGCTGCCCAGCTGTTGAGAGAGGGTGGGCTGGATGGTGCCCGATTGTAAGACGGGATGATTATGGCGCATCCATGGTGTGGTCCAAAAAAAGAGCGGAATTAGGTGCGTCGGTCGATCATCACTCACCTCTCGTACAGCCGCGCGAGCTTGTTCTTGCGCTCCTCGTCCCACTCGCTTCGCCTTTCGAGATAGTTCTGGTAGTGCAGCCGGCAGCTAATCGCACTGCGGCCCGGTAGCCGCTTCGAGATGTCCTCCCATTTCATGCCGCGGCCGCGCAACTCGATGATGAGCGCGTCCTCCTCCGGTGACCACTTGCTCTGTTTCTTGGCCGGGCTCTCGGCCGTGTGCGGCGGCATGCTGCGTTTGCTTGCTGGCGACGGTCCTCTTGGGCCTAGTCCTATTGCCCCCGGTCCTCCTGGGGCTGCGGATACAAGCCCTGTCCCTCCTCCTCCTCCTCCCAAGATGGCCCCTGCTGGCGCGTAGCCTCCTCCCCCGAGCCACGAGTAGATGCCGGGCGGAGGGGGCGCCGGCGGCGCGGCGTACAGGGTTCCTGCTGAGGGAGCCACTCCGGCGACTGGCTGCGGACCACCTGTGATGGTCGCAGCTGGTGCCAATGTAGCTGTTGTTGGTGGCCTGGTTGAGGGGTGGTGAGCGGCTGCTTGTACTGCCGTCGAATGGGGATGCGCAAGGATGGGCGCGGCTCTGGCTCGTGAGGGCTGGTTGGGAGGCGAGTCGGAGGACTCATCTGAGTCGGGGACCTTGAGGAGAGACCTGATATCCACGGTGATGGTGGCTTCGCCCTGATTCTGCCTGTGAGTGGCAAGTAATTACCTGACGTGGGCAGGCTTTGCGATGGCTTCCTCTTGTACTCGGCGCTCGCGCTCTCGTCCCCTTCTCCGCTTCGCTGATGTCTGGTGTTTGCCCCTTGCCCGCTGGTGGATATAAGTGGGGTGCTGGTCGAAACAATGCTCAAGGGTGACGTCTGTACTTCCAACAGTACCTCGATCGTTCACAACTCCAGGCCTGATGACTCTGTCGCCAACCTCCACACCACTTTGCTTGATGGCAACAGCTCAACTTCGTCCAGCAGTGTCAGCTTCCTCTTGTCTGATGCTTGCGAAGTGATAGTGATTCGGCAACGCTCTAGGATGCTAGAAGGGATGGGCTTCAAGCGGACCTCTGGTATCAGAAAACAAAGCGATAGAGCTGGACCTTGAATGCCGGGAGAGGGGGTGGGAGATGTAGAAGATGCAGTGTGGACGGATTTGGACGCCAGGAGCTCAACACGAAAAGATCAAAGGGACCCTTCAGGGGGCGTCCTCAGAGATATAAGGCGTGGGTCGCGTCTTGGGAAGTAAAAGACATGAACATGATTGGCGACTCTTCGACACTCACCCACCAATGACGACCGGGATATGGATATGTTGACTTCCTGACAGGGCAGAAAAGAAGGAAGCAAAAATTACACCACAATGGGCCCTTCCAGGATCTTCCAGGGTCCCAGAGTCGCGAGATCGCAGCCTTAAAGCGGGTGAATACTTTAATTAAACTAGTTTGTCAAGGGTTCCCGTTCACCGCAGGGAAGGAAGCCGCCAGTGTTGTTGTCGTCGTCTTGCAAGGAGTAGGGGGGGTGGGATAAGAGCGTGCTCGACAGGGAACAAGCTGGGTTAGCAGCGGGAAGATGCGCCTGCAAGTAAATGATAGGAAGAAGAAGAAGTGAAGGAAAAGAAACAAGCAGGTTCGTCCGAAGAGAGTGCTACTTTGGAACGAGGCAGTATGGCTCATCGAAGAACCAACAAAGTACAGTGAGGTATGTAGACGAGAGAAAGAGAAAAATGGGCACTACTGTGTAGCTAGGCCAGCACAAGGTAAGGAAAGCAGTGAGTGACCAGGGAGGGGGTAAATGTCGCCACGAGGGGTGTATGCAGAGAGTGTGGAGCCGAGTGAGAGGCCAGCCCAAGTAAGTGGATGGCAACATCATCATGTATAAGTGGCTGGTGGCGGATTTGAAAGACCTAGTCTGTGTTCTGGAATGTCCGGCGCCTATATCAGAGCGAGTAATTTGCGTATATAGAGTTGATCTGGAAAAGGCCACGACCCACCAGATGTCGCAGTATCAACAGTCAGCAGCGGCAGCAGTGAGAAGGATCTTTGAACGCCCTCAGGGTTGTGGCGTCGTCTCTAGCTTGAGAAACGAACCATAGGGGCCAGAACTGGCCAGGTTGCTGCGCATTGTTCGAGACAAAGTCAGAAGAAGCAAAGCTATGAGGAATAGGGTAACTTAGTCCAGGTCTGTAGGGACGCCCCCGGACGTGTGCTTACCGTTCGTCAGGAGTGTGGGAACCATGAAGGGGTGCCCTGTCGAAGACAGGCTCGACTTGGGTATTGTTGTTGGTGTGTGAGCTACGACTATGTACAGTAAGTACTGTGTAGGGCCTGATGACATGGCCACGAAGCCATGCATGAGTTTGCTGGGCAGTTAGCTATGTATTCCGTCTACACCCCCTTGTTGAAATCTCCTGAATGGTGCCCTACAGGTCATCGCCTTGAGGATAACTGCCATCACTTGATGGCACGAATGGCCCAGTAGTGGCTTTCAGCCTTGAGGGGTCGAGGAACAGCGCCCAAGAAAATACCAGGGTGGACGCTTCACTGGGCAGGGCGGCCTAGAGGCAAGATATTTGAACAAAACGCAATGGACCAGGTGACCGCAATGCCGAGACTCAGGGCTCTGTGCCAGTTCGCCACCCCGGTAATTGTGGGTCAAGCTTCCGGAATGATGACCCTGGGCAATGATGCTTCCCGGTCTCGTCTTGAACCTTGAGGAGTCGGTGGAATGTGAATTGGGGTCAGTAATGTGAACGGTGTGGTTGAAAGAGGACCTGGTTCAGGCTAGGTCAATATGTAGTAGGCGTTCTTCGTGCACACGTGGTTGCAGGGCGTGCAATGGATGTGAGGTGGCCATTGTCTGACGCCCGCGCGGGTAGGGTCGAAAAGAACGTGGTTGGCAAGTATGCGTGGCGTTACGAGTAGTGGCTTACTACCAAGACGCAGACATAATGAGCAGGTGTGCGAACCGTGAAATCGATCCAGAGCTTTGTGGGATTGTTGGGAAGCCTCGAGACCCTAAGCCACCACCTAAATCGGAACCAGGCAATCCATAAATTCATTCTTGACTAGGCTGTCAACTGGCTGGTCCAAGATAGCGGAGACGTGGGCGGTGGCGTTGGAGATGAGATTCTCGGAGACTTGATCAATGTGACCTTGTACTGTAGAGGCTTGTTGTTCTGGACATATCGACCATCAATGTGGGGCTCGAACCGGCATCGACAAGGCCATTGTTGCGGGGCCTCATGCAAGACATCTGCTCGTTCGCCGACTTCTTGCCCCATTGTCCGCTACGCTTCATTACATCTGGGCCGCAAGAGAACAGCGACATCATGTGCTGGGACGCTTCGTTTATCGTTTGTCAAGCGACTCCCAGAAGAAGGGTCGCATGCTAAACCCTGGACAATTCCTTGAGATGCCGAGCCTTAGCTCACAGCTACGGTAGAATATTGATGAACTGGCGGTCAGCTCTGCATCCTTCCCGCCACCTCTCTCCGCTGAATCAAGGAAATTGCTCGGGTGTTTGTCAAGCTCATCATCAGGTGCAGGAAGACCCATGGGTCTCTGAACCGTGGTGTTGGATTACCGTGGCCATATCATGCCATCTGGTCATTCATATGCGGCAAGCCCTGCTGTATTCCTACGTCGATAACGATCTGTCGTGTGCTCAACCTGCCGCTGTCTCTGGATGTTGACTTCTGTCACAAGACTGACCATGCGCGAACCATGATCTTCGGTTCTCAATCGATAATACCTCATAGTACATGGGCCAGCAGTTCGGTAGGAAGTGCGTTTGAGGCGATACGGTTCGGTTCTGTGCACTTTCTTGCTAGTGTACCATGTAAGACGAAACCCTGCCGTTAACTGGGTTGGGGGGGGGGGAGAGGGGAAGGAATTGATTTGGACCATAGCCAGTCCCGAACGGGGCAAGGAGCCGCGAATTTGGTATGTTGAGGCTTTGCTTATTCTGGTTGTTTTGCCCGTGTACAGCAAATAAGGCGTTGAAAACCTTCCACGTCGAGCTTCTCCTTCCAAGCCTTTCTTCCGTCAGCATGTCGCGTGGGATCTGCAACAGGGAAGAACCCTGAATAGGCAGCAACTTTTGCGAACAATGCCGGGAAGATCGCAGTGGCAGTTACAGGCAACAAGGGAATTGGGCTGTCAAGTTGCGACCAAGCTCCAGACGCACGATGCCGCACCTGCCTGCTGCGAGATGACACTTGATACGCATCGCAGTAGCATGGACTAGGAGCGCGGCACGGAATTGAGCCTAGGTCGTCGTGGCTGTTGCTGCCCGAGCCATGGTGGCACAGAAGCGCGGTCTGTGTCTCCATGTCATTTGTTATAGTTCAGCCACAATGCATTGAGGAGACCGCAGCGAGTGATTGACGTTAACAGCCGCCTGCTATCATTTCCGTTTGCCCGATCAGAGGAAGCAGAAATCTTCCGATGGTAGATCTGGTGCATGTGGCCGTGGACGTTGCAACACAGGCAGCTGAAGATGTGCCTGCCTGCCTGCCTACTAGGGCATCAAGGCTTCTGAGAAGTCGTTGAAACACCCATCCACCCCAAGAGCCACGCACAAGTCAAGTGAGAGAATTCTCATGTGTGCCGTCATGGTGGTGCAGGCAGCCCTGGCGCTGAATGTACCATTAGTAGGGCAGCTGCTCAAATAAGGGCCCAACCGATTCACTCATCCCATCGCCTCCCCTGAACTATTGGACAACCTTGAACATGGGTGGCAGAGCTGGGTGGTGTGAGAGGAGCATGTCCCCCTGTCGTACCGAAGCGGAGGGTTGCGATGCACGTTTTGAGGAATGGTTTGTTGGCCTTGCATAAGGCCTGGGCTTAGCCTGGTTCAATGCATCACCGATGAATCGTGATAACAAGTAGCGTTGGGACTGCAATGCCCTGCGCATTCCGTCGCCCAATGTCGCGGCGGTCGAGACAGTTGTCTCCCAGAAGATGTCTGGCCGAAGCGGAGGGTGTGCCGGATCTGATATCACGATCTTCCGCCACCATTTGAAACCGATAGGACGGGACCAATGTCTCAAGCGGCTGAAGTGGTCTCGATTCGGTGACGTCGTACGGGAGGGAAACATAGGCCCGCAGTGATTCCCCCATTCATTTGGGGATAGACTTGAAAGACACCCCCGCCGTAGGTCCAGACGACTTTTGGACGAGGCACCGTCATCAGGTGTTACCGCCCAAATCGGCCGTATACTTTCTGGAACATGACAGAAGGCTCTTGACAAGCTTCGCGTGATGAATCAACGAGGCGGTGAAGATTGAGCAGCAAGACGGGATCTTAGGTAGCAAGGATTGATGCGCATCAATAACATCCATGACCTGACGACACAGTAGTTGACACCGGCAAACCGACCTTGTGGTAGTTCGCTGGCCCCGTCACAGAAGCAACTGCATCACATATCTCGCGGGCACAGAGAAGATATTTGTTTTAGTTCGTGCCTTGTCCGACGCGATGAGTCCATGTGGCACGAGAACACGTCGGCTGCGATAGATCGTGCGGATCTTGGACGACGTAGTGCCCAGATGAACTGGCACGGCGTCGGAGGATTGGTTGCGATAAGAGAAGGTATGTAGATGAACCTGTCTGGGCGGCATCCGAAGTCACTCAACGGTCGGCTAAACAATCCGCAACAATGAATTATGCAGTGGTGGCTGCATACTGGCATGTCATGCAGCGGACCTTTGCTTTGCGTAGTATTGTCGTTTGTTTCGGCTGGCAATGCGGCCCAGGGCGAGGCGAGCCATGGGCGTCCATGTCAGACTGCAGTCTACCGCGGCTTCTGGCTTGCTTCCGGGAACCACGAAGCAACGGCGACGTGGTGAGGAGCAGCAAATCAAAGTTGAATTCTCACACTGACCGTTTGTCGAAGTGCAAATGCCAACCAATAGAAGACCACGGGAACACCCAGCCACAAGGAAATGCTCCGAAGACAGGGACAAGAGACACGCGAAATCTCAGGTTTGACAGCATTCGATTCTGCATCCGCCTGCAATGTCGTCAATGTCGTGTTGCCTTGATGCGGCCAGTACTTCATATTAAGGAGACTGCAAACGGGCGTTGGCCAATGAGTGAATAGCATTGTCGGCATTGCCGGCATTGTCATGGCACGTTGATGGCCATCTTTGTTCGGGCATCACTGAGGAGTTTCAAGTAACCTCACGGGACCTTGTGCTTGCATAGTACCGCACTTAGTGTAGGTGGCTGTCGTAGTAGCTTCCCTCTGTGTCAATTCGGGAGCGTCGAGTTCCTAGGTCACCGCTTCTATGTTTTCGAACCCAATGTGCTTTTTTGGGTTGCGGGAGATGAGATACATGTAGCCATCTCAATCAAGTACACTCTTGTATCGAAAGCAGCATTTTAGGCTTCAACTTCAGGTATGATGTAAACAGGTGATTGGGTTGCATATTGTTTGTTGGGGTGTTCTGAATGAGGCCATGAAGATCGTAAAAGAGAGAGCTCTTAGTTGCTGCGGTATTCTTGTCGTTGTTCGTTGTTGATGTGTTGAAGGGAGCTCGGACAAATCTGGGAAGGACGATCAACTGGTACATAGCGTCGCCTGGAGCTGCCTGATGGAGCACATGCACGGGCCATGCGCCACGCCACAAATAATGGGGCCTGGGGCTTGAGGCTTCCAGATGTCAATCAGTGTTGACGTGTGGCTTTGCGACCTCGACATTAATCTGGATCTGGACTGTCCAAACATTGAAAGGTGAACGGACCCTGGTGATCGTCGGAGTAACCTCACTCGACACGACAACGTTCTCGGTATTACAAGCCATCTTGTCGTGATACCTGCACATTAAATTTCAGAAGCATACACGTTGTGCGACCGAAGGATCACAGTCACATCATCCAAGTCCCAAGACTAAGGCACAAGACAGGATGGCGGACGTCCCACTACTGCTGGTGGCTGAGAACTCCTCATCAGAGCGTCGCATTACCCCATCTTGGTCAATCAGCCGACTGAAGGCGAAATTGGAGCCTATCACCGGCATACCCCCATCATCACAAAGGCTTTCCCTCAAGTCTCCGGCTCACGGGACCATAGCCATAGAAGCTAGCGATGAAGACTCAACTTATCTCACCGCCTTCCCTCTTACAGCATACGCTGAGCTACACGTGAGTTCCTACGACCCTCGAAGCCTGTATTGGTGGTGATCAATCAAGATGCTAACGTCCAATGCAGATTCTCGATACCCGACCTCCCGGGGCTAGGCCCAACTTCACAGATGCCACGGGTGTCGAGAAGTATGTGATGCCAGAGGAAGAGTATGCCAAGAAGACCGACTCCGTTCTCGCCTGGAAGAAGTCCGAGAAACTGGGACGCTTTGATCCCAATGGCCCCAGCCGTGAGCAGGCCAAGATCGCCGCATTCGCCGAGGAGGTTCGCAGTCGCGGGATCGAGGCCGGCAAGCGTTGCCGCGTGGGAGGCGATGACACACGGAGGGGAACTGTCATGTACGTGGGTGACGTGAAAGAGATCCCCGGTGGCTCAGGCGCCTGGGTGGGTGTTCAGCTCGATGAGCCCGTGGGAAAGAACGATGGCAGCATCAACGGCGTGAGATACTGGGGCGAACCTTCGGAGCTGAAACATGGCGTGTTTGCGAGACCCGAGAGGGTCGATATTGGGGACTATCCGCCGATGGACGATCTGGGCGACATGGAAGAGATTTGAGCGGTCATGTATGGGTCCCCATGGCAGCAGGTCAAGCCTTACTTGCAGAAACTTGATGATTCCCTGAACGAAGGGGATTCCGTGATGGAGCTGCTGAACCTCGGCAGCCACATCTTCGTCCGGATATCTCTACGCTTAGGTTTTGCACGAGCTGTTAAGACTTGACTTGAGAACGCATTAAATTCCAGGAATTCTAAGACTGGAGTCGGTCATCCGTGTTACTGGGCGCCCGATGTATCCTTGCTGATCCTCAGTTGTGTTGACCGAGCTGCCTCAGACTGTACAGCAAACACGCTTAGAGAGCCCACAGTATATGCCATTCTTGAAATACATTCGTAAATCATCATCCCCGGCTCGGTGTCAATGGCATAATAATTCTGCACATAGTCCTCATCAAGCTTATCGACTCGGAAGTTACTGTATTGGTCTGGCGGTCTTCTTGATATGGTCCATCTCGAGGAGGCAGTGACATTCGATCAATTGATGTAAGACGTCCTGTAACACGCCGTCGCCACTTCTCCCTTTGTCAAGAGAAACCAATACTGATAACAGGATCTAACCTCTAAGCTGAATATGTAACCCCAAAAGAATCCTTGGATTTTTGTAAGATGCCTTCGTATGGAATAGAAGAGGAGATGCCCAGTCCTCGACAAGGACTTTATAATATGTGGACCCTAACCCTGACTTACTTCGGGGTACCCCTCTCACCTGCGGTCTGAGGTCAAGTGCGCACCTGAAACTCCCCGAGGTTCCGCTTCACTCTCATCACTACTTCCTCATCTCAGCTCAACTTAGGACGTGGGGTTCGTTCAATAACACTGACTGTCGTCTGTCACCGAGGAATAGCAGTTTCCCGATCAATGTGTCAAAACTCACCCAGGTACCTTCACTTAAATTTTCGACGTCTCTAAATACCACATCTTAAAGCGCCAAGAGGCCGACCGGCAACAAAGCGTCACCCGCACCGAGAACGGCGTCAATAGCACTGTGCATTGTACTCTGTGCCTGCTCCTTCAGGTTCTTCTTTCGACGCAACTCACCTCCTGGAATGCAGTCCATCATCATTAACCACCCACTGTCCATAAGAGCCCGCAACGACCGAATGGCAAGTGGTCATCAGCCACGCTTATCCTGTGCGACAGCGCCTTCGTCAGACCAGAAACCGCGAGGGCTCCTTCACTGCTAAGCGTCTTTACCTGCGCAAGCCCAACATATGAGAGAAGCCGCCTTCCTTTCATAACAGCAGGTAGCTCTCAATCATAACACTAGCCGATTGCCTATCGGACGAGGCGTCCTTACTATTCACAACTTCAGCCTGATATCACACTGGGACACACCATACTCGCATATTCTGGACAGACGTGCGATGCCGTCATCTCGAACCCAACTGTTCGGATAATTCCCGGGCGTACACAACTCTATCGACTTGAACCGAGTCCATCACGAAGCGTCAATTCTGGACTACCTTGTTACCCCCGCAGGCAACTCGAGAGCCTCAATTTGTCAATCGGTCGGCAGTATCGACCGTCACGATGTTGGCCAAGATGGGTCGTCGTCACGCTTACGCATTGGCCTTGGTCCTTGCCAACGTTAGAATTGTGATGTGCGGCTTGGCAGAGACGTACACCATGATGGAGGTTTACAGCTGGCAAAAAGAATCTGAGATGCAATTGTCCATTTTAGCATCAAATGGGGTCATTGTTCCATTGACCTACACTGTCATCCCGTTGACGACAAACTTGGGTCTGAATGAATCGCAGGTTTCTCGAGGGGTAAGCCACATGGTCCCAACATCTCTATTCATGTTCAAGCTTTACTGATATAGACCACAGAAAATCAGCATTGAAGGGAAACTGGTTGTTGCCGACGAGAACAACTTTGACAGTATCGTCGGTTCCGATATCATACCATATCTGTGTTGTGATCAATTGAACGATTCGTTCATCCAACCAAATATGATCCTAAACACCCTCATGAGCAATGACCCACAACCAGCAGCCATCCTCCTGTACAGCCAACTAGGAATGAGCTGCGGTCTTGCTGGCCAGGGCCTCGTCTACAACGCCTTGTTGACCATGTCAGATGCAGAAGAGGCTTCGCAGGCCTTGAGTATTACCAATTCATCAGGTGGTAACCTAGGTGCAACAATCAGTGGGAATCTTACCGCGACGCCCACCCCCTCCAAGTCAGGCCAGCAGGGCGGGAGTAACCCGGCGGTTGCTATGAGCATACTATACAGTATTACGGGACTGATTACTGTTCTCTTCCTCATTATCATCGCAACCGGCGCTATACGCGCCCGCAGGTATCCCGAGAGGTACGGACCGCGTAACGGATCGGGTGGACGGCCAGCGCAGAGTCGAGCGAGGGGCCTGGCTCGCGCTGTGCTCGAAACCATACCAATCGTCAAGTTCGGCGGCTCAGAACCACCAAAACTAGATCCCAATATCGAACTCGAGAATGCAAATCCGCCGAATACGACTGATGAGAGTGGCGAGACACCCAACAATGCCTCGGGTCGTCAGGACTCAACCATCCCCGAGAGTCTTCCTGGGGCTCCAACCCATCCCACTAGTACGGGTGCGCTCGGGACAGCTTCGGAAGGTGAGGCGAATGTCAAAGAGACTGGCAGCAGTGCCATCGCTGGCGTGCAAGGGGATGCACCAGATGAGGGAGCACTGGGTTGCTCCATTTGCACAGATGATTTCACTGTTGGTGAGGATGTCAGAGTCCTGCCATGTCACCATCAATTCCACCCCCAGTGTATCGACCCTTGGCTGGTCAATGTATCGGGTACTTGTCCTCTATGGTAAGTTACGGCGCATGCCCTATCCACGTTTCGTCACCATACTAATTAATCTGCGATTAGCCGCCTCGATTTAAGACCAGAAGAAGGTGAGGGCGAGGAAGGCAATACCGAAATGCCCGAAGCACCACAACCGGGCGCAGGTATTGAAGGCGGGAACTCGTCGCATGCATCACGTCGTCGGTCTAGACTGTTAGAGCTGCGTGGACTCCGCCATGCCACCGTCGAAGAACGCATCGAAGCGCTCAGGCGGTATCAAACAGAGCAACAGCAAGGACTGCCCGGAAACAACGAAGATGAGGGCCATACTCGGGCAAGGTTGACAGACCGACTGAGGGATAGATTCCACATCAGAACAAGGGCGGCACGACAGTCGCCATCTGGACAGGAAGGAGACTCGTCTTCCGTACCGACTACCAGCGCGAACTGAATTTGAGGGGACTTCTTGCAGTGCCGAGAAGGTTACTGATTGGATGTGCGGGAGGAACAGGGAGAGATAGCGATGAGACATGGTGATCTGGCCGGCAGTCTTCACCGACTGGCAGACTGGTATCAAACGGTAAGGTCCTCAATACCTACTACCTACTATGGTGTCCCAAGTCATGATCATGTGGATCAGGTCTGACCAGACTGGGACCGCTTATAGCGAGGGCGGTCTTGGG
>LKEA01000010.1:223117-233521 GCA_003795315.1 Cytospora schulzeri | reverse complement strand
CGTTCATAGAGGGCCATAGTGCGCGGTGCAACATACCACATGGAGTTATGACATGGCATGGCGTTTTGAGGATACGGTTAGGAAGGGATCAGGTAGCATGTGCTCAGGCGGGAGTTATCATATGGCCAAAGTCTTTTCAACATTGGAACAACAATTGACCCATTTTCATATCTTCTTCCCCGCAAGCCAAACATCCGAAGAGTTGTCCTCTGTGTCGAGGATAGAATGGCAGCAAAAGGTATCGGTGTTGCCAATAGTGTTTCTGATAACAGGCCCCATCATTTGACTGAATTTAATCCCGAACGAACAAATGGGTCTTGCCGGTTCACCACCGGGCTGTCAAGCAACCGTATGGCCTGCGTCTCTTGGGCATGGTCCTGGGCCCTTCTCCTCCCCACCATTCGTAGTGTAGACATGGGAATCGAGGAGGCAGCATGACTCTCAGCGTCATCAAACAGCATTCCGGAAATCAAGCAACATGCAGTCTTGAAATCTCAGACAGTGGAACGTGCTGCCACGTCCCCACTGATTGGCAGATGCTGACCTGTCAGTCATCCAAGACAGCACAACACACGGGCCACACGCGGGCCACATTTGACGATCATTCGTCTCGATATCAAGCAGGAAGATGGAACTTGCAAGAACTGCAAACCAGCCAGGCCAGGTATAGCAACTGCAAGATCCCTGCTGGGTCCAAGCCAAGCTTTTTGCCGAACCATGCCCGGTTTAGTGTAGGTCTAGAATGCTTGTTTTCCCCCTTGCCGATCATAGTGAGTTTCTGAAAGAGCTGGAAGAGCCGGAAGAGCTGGCAAAGCCTGGCAGACCAACCCCAACAAAAGGCTGGCTGCATGCCTCATGTCTTCCAGGGCTTGTAGAGAATCCATGGATGTTGATTACGTACGACAACTACGTGCATTTATATCAATGGCCACAAGATGAAGCCTATGATGTATTTACCAGATTTGACTGTCAGTAGGACGCGTTAGAAGCGCATAGAGTCAGTCGTTGGGAGGCCTTCCTATAGGTTCGTGGGATAGTTCCCAGGTACACACTAGCTTATCCCTGCCTCGGCACATGGATACCGTTACGCGTTACTGTTAACAGTAAGCTCCGAGTACCGCAGCGCAGCATAATATGAAGTACGTCACCACGTCAAGAGTGTGTTTGTTTGAGCTACCAAGGTACTTACCTATTTTGGTGCTCTCCCTCCTGGGCTTCCAAGGTTCCCCTCCATATTGTGCCTGTTCCTGCCCCTCCGCCCCCTTTGAAAGTAATCTTGGAAAGGTACAAGTAGTCTACAGCCTCTCCGAAGTCAGCAGTGCTATTCCACCCCTTCTCTCTTGTCTCTGCATCCTCATCCTCATCCTCTTCTCTTATCAGCTGTCCTAGAAAATCCCCTCCACCTAAGGAGCAACTTTTGGTACGCAAGATCGACGACGTTGATTCACCTGTTTCACTTACTATTTCCGTCTCCTGACTCCGGTTGAACCGGACTACGCGGGTTGTTTCCAATGGACCGTCACCCCACGTGAATCTGAGACACAGCTGGAGTTTCTAGACCAATATGGAACAAGCAAACGCTGACTTGCCAGTGCCCCTCTCCAGATACAAATCAAAGACGACAACCGACCATTCCCATACCTTCCACTTAACGAGAACCTGTGCTCCCGCCGACTAAACATTCAAGATGGTCCACCTCAGTCACATCCCCAACCCCGAGGAGGTCGAGAAGCACCTCGTAAATGAGGTCAAGAAGGTTCACCTCGACCTCGCTCAGAACAACGATGATGACTTCGCCACCTCGGTATATGGCTCCAAGTTCGCCATCGAGGACTTGCCCCGCCATGAGATCCCTGATGAAGAGATGCCTAGAGACGTTGCCTACCGAATGATCAGGGATGAACTCTCTCTCGACGGTAACCCAATGCTCAAGTAGGTTTTTGGCGGTCTTCCAAAACAATGCGGTCTTCCAAAACAATGCGGTCTTCCAAAACAAAGCTTTGCTTTGGTAATTATGGCTAACACCGCACTCTTGAATAGCCTCGCATCTTTTGTCACAACTTACATGGTACGTGACTGTCCAAACAATTTGAAACTGGTACCTCATACTAACCGACTACCAGGAGGACGAAGCGGAGAAGCTCATGGCTGAATCCCTATCCAAGAACTTCATTGATTATGAAGAGTACCCCAAAACTGCCGAGATCCAAAAGTAAGTATCCCCCGAACAAAGCGGTCACTAGGATGGTTCACCCCACCCGGGGTCAAGCTTCTTGGAATTATTCTTATTATCATGGCCTAATACTAATATATCCTGGTTTAGTCGCTGCGTCAGCATGATTGGACGTATGTTCAATGCTCCTACGGGCGAGGGCGTTGGGGCCGTGGGAACCAGCTGTGTTGGCTCGTCCGAAGCCATTATGCTGGGAGTCCTGGCCATGAAGCGTGTCTGGAAGAACAAGAGAAAGGCCGAGGGTAAATCGACCGAGAACCCGAATATCGTCATGAGCTCGGCCGTCCAGGTCTGCTGGGAGAAGGCCACACGCTACTTTGAGATCGAGGAGAAGCTTGTCTACTGTAGCCAGGACCGTTACGTCATTGATCCCAAGGAGACGGTCGACTTGGTTGATGAGAACACCATCGGTATCTGCTGCATCCTGGGAACAACTTACACGGGCGAGTATGAGGATGTCAAGGCCGTCAACGACTTGCTCATTGAGCGGGGAATGGACACTCCTATTCACGTCGATGCGGCGAGCGGAGGTTTCGTCGCACCTTTCACCGTACCTGATCTCGAGTGGGACTTCCGCCTGCCCAGGGTTGTGAGCATCAACGTTTCCGGACACAAGTACGGCCTTGTCTACCCTGGTGTCGGCTGGGTAGTCTGGCGTGGCGCCGAGTTCTTGCCCCAGGAACTGGTCTTCAACATCAACTACCTAGGTGCTGACCAGTCGTCCTTCACCCTCAACTTTTCCAAGGGTGCCTCTCAGGTCATTGGCCAGTACTACCAGCTGATCCGTCTGGGCAAGCACGGTTACAAGGCCATCATGTCCAACTTGACCCGGACATCTGACTATCTCGCCGATTCTGTACAAGCCCTTGGCTTCGTCCTCATGTCGAAGAAGTCCGGCGAAGGCCTGCCCCTGGTCGCTTTCCGTCTCCCAGATGATGAGAACGACGAGCGAAGCTATGATGAGTTCGCTCTGGCTCGTCAACTTCGAGTCCGCGGCTGGGTCGTCCCTGCGTACACCATGGCCCCGAACACCAACAACCTGAAGATGCTGCGCGTTGTCGTCCGGGAGGACTTCACCCGCAACCGTTGCGACGCCCTCATCACCGACATCAAGCTGTGTATGCAGCTGCTGGAGCAGATGGATAAGGACAGCGTCAAGAGGCTGCAGAAGTTCCATACCAAGAGCCACCACCGTGCTGGAAAACCGAACCACAACCATCCCGATTACAGAGTAAGCCAACTATGCCACCTTTATTAGCCTTTTGCATATAACTAACTTTGAATTTGCAGAACGAGAAGCATTCCCTCCAGGGAAAGACCGGCAAGACTCATGCAGTCTGCTAAACATCTTCGTTTCTTTGTCCCCAATTCGGTTGGTAACTGCGTTCTATTTCAGTTCGTAAAGAATTAGGCTTGGAGGATAGGTTCTGTGTTTCATTTTCGAAGCGTCATCACACAGCCATGATACATACATTGCGTAGCGTTTTGCGGGAATAAAAGAGGATTTGGGAAGGTACAGGTTTCTTTGAGAGAATGCAAAATAAAACTTCAGGCGGGAAATCTTCCCCCTCAAAAGATCCTATACTTTTCTCTTTGTTGACATGGTTACACGAGGGACACATGAAAAGTCACAAGTCAAGTCAGCAGACTAAACACCTGACTATTCGCCTTTTTCAGCTCCATGGTAAGACACCACAACTCGCAGGATGACTACCCAATAGTTCGGGCTTAATCACCGAAGATCCGCCCATCTCTATCACCGCATGCACTGAGCCGAAGGCGCCCAGCTCCGTGTGAGTTGAGTCTTGGTCCGAGGCAAAGTCAAGTCCCTAGTCTGAGCCTCGCCTGGTTCTCTCTCTCTCCCTCCTCCTCTCCCTCTCCCTCCCTCTCTCCCTCTCTCTTTGCCTCCTGACTTCGACTTCGTATTTCAAGGCCTGGTTACACGAATGTGTAACACTCGGTGCTACCACCCCAACGACACTTCGAAACGACATGTAGGCAAGTAGCCGTAAGTGAGTGAGTGAGTGAGTGTATGTACTTCAGGAACTCTACTCGTCGGCCGAGAGAGGAGGTGGATAGTGGATATTCGTTCTGATTACTCGATTCTGCTGCCAATGTCGAGTCCCCATCTCCCCTTTTGTGGCTGCTGCTTGCCACTATGTCTAGATTAGAAGAAGAAACAGTTGTCTGAATTAATCTTCCTCTTTTGGTTGTTGTCTTCGGCCGAGAACCCCCCCGGGAGAGAGGGCGGAGTGAGATTTTGTCACGGACACTGGCAGCCTTGGAACAGTGGGAGGCGATGTGATGTGATGTCCGATGACTTTCCCCTCCCCCTCTCCCAGCGGTGTTCGATGCTATAGACGATGAGGTGAGCACCCTCTTGTTTGTTTAGTGATGATGCAAGAGAGAGAGCCTCGGCTTCGTTCAGTCATGAGCATCATGGACTTTGCTAGATCTTTGGGAAGTGCCGTTAACAGTAGAGACCGCGAAGAGGCTCGGGAGGCCGCTCTCATCCAGGCAGATAGATAATCACACACACGAGTGTGTCTTGGAGGATTATACACATGCAGATTGCAGAAAATATAAAACTGTGTGGTTCGCACGGTTCTGAATCCGGGAAGTCTTTTTTGTACATTTCCCGTCACCGTACCTAGGTAGTTATTGACTATGTACGCCCTGCAGAATATGTACGTCCGCCGGACCTCCATGTCCTGGAGATATTAGACGAGGTCCGGGTAGCCAGATGATGGGTGAACATGTACAGCCCCCCCCCCCCAAGTTGGTTCTTTTTCCTTCCTTCACCACACTAGCAGCCAACAGCCTGTCAATGTCTCGTCCTTCTCTCCTCCTCTTCTCCGCCTGCACCTGAGCCTTGAGGAGGCTGCTTTGCCCCCTCCTCCCTTGGCCCCTCACTCCCTCACGGAGTTTCCGGTTCAGTTCCAATCCGAGGTTGTACAGGTACTCTCTTGCATCTTGCTGAAGGCAAGGCATCCGTCTGTCCGCCAGGCAGGTGTCGATTTGAAGAAGACGAGCCATCATCAGCAGCCGAGCCGAGCCGCAGCCATGCACTCACTGCCTTTCCTCCCTCTCTATCTCTCTTGCCCGTGCTCGTTGTGTGTGTGTGTGTGTGTGTGTGTGTGTGTGTGTGTGTGTGACCTAGCCTCTCATTACGCTCGTCGCTGAGATCAGCCCGCCGCCCTCAGTCCCTATGCCACCATGGATCATGATCATATTACAGCCTCTTGCCAAAGGCCCCCTTGAAAGCCCCAGAGAACAAAGAAACAAAAAAACATGCGCACACACATTATATTCGCACAGAATGATTGGGATATGTAGGTCGCTCGCAAGGAAAACTTTTTTGAAAAATCAGGTATCTTTGGTTGACTCGTAGTCGTACACGCCATGCATGCATCATCTATATCTCTCTCGTGTTTTTCAGAATTTGTAGATGCACCCAGAATGGGGAAAAATTCATGCGCAAAATGAATTCGAGCAGTCAATTAGAGACGATGGTTCGGCCCGGCTCGAGTTATTCGACAATAGTCGTGCGCGTTGGTGGTTGGTGATGTGGTCCTTCAAATCCGCAGCCTGCGTGCGGTGCCATCTCTCTTTTTTTCT
Organism: Cytospora schulzeri; assembly: GCA_003795315.1. Lineage (NCBI taxonomy): Eukaryota > Fungi > Ascomycota > Sordariomycetes > Diaporthales > Cytosporaceae > Cytospora > Cytospora schulzeri. The sequence goes on along the minus strand of LKEA01000010.1, from coordinate 227,670 downwards.
TTCAGATGATATTCGCAATGCTGATCCTCTCCTGACTCTTCGTCTTGCCCGCCGTCGTGGGGCTGTTCGCATGGCTTCCTCCCCCGCTGCTTGGACCCGCCGTACTTGAGGGCTGTGGGGCCATCCCCGGTTCCATCTTGACCTGCACTGCCAGCCCAGGCGGCTGCAACAACGGTGGCGGCGGATGGGCCCATGGCTCACCGCTCATAGGTGCCGTGGGTGTAGTCGACCCCGAAGCTAATCCCCGGATTAATCCCTCCACTCTCTCCCAGCCACCCCAGTCCCGGCTTTCGTCCTCGCTGAGCCCCGTCCGGGCCTCCGTGCTGAACAAGGCCCCGTTTCCGCCTGCAGTTGCACCGCGTCCCAAATTGGGGCTAGGTGCCTGCTGAGCCTGCGCATCCCTCTCCCCGCCCGCCCAGACCCATCCGGTTTCAGGACCGGCTTGCAGATCCGCACTGGCATATACGAGTAGCTCCTCGTCCCTCAGCAGGGCATCCTGCAGCGGACTAGGCTGCGGCCTGCCAGGAAGCGGCGGCGGCAGCGCCTGTGGGCTGCTCCGGGCGATGTAGGCCGCGTACTCGGTCCTTTTACCGGCCAGAACGGTGGCGAAGAAGGCGAGGAACCGGCCACACGGCGTGATGATATCCCGGCGTGCGCCAATGGCAGCCAATGCGCGAACGCAGGCCGTCGCCGCATCCAGGAAGCCCGCAAGCAGAAGGAAGTGGGTGCAGCGGAATATGTGCATGGCAAGGAGGGACGTCGCGCCGTCGGGGAGCTGGGGCGTGGTCCGCGCCACGAGCGATGCCGTATCCAGCGCCGTGTGCGTACACTGCTCGAGTGCTGTGATCCGGACGTCCGGGGGGCAACTTGGCGTCAGGTTGTGCCTGTGCAGGAGCAGCCGGGCGTGGAGGAGGTATATCAGGGGGTTGAGCAGGTGCGGGCTCATCGGTGTCTGGGACGAGGGGTCGCATGCTGGGGGAAATGTGCGAAGACAGGACGCGAAGTGCGAGTCGAATGTCGCGAGGCGAGTTGGTGCGATGACGGGCGAGGAAAGCGCCTTGTGGAGGGCGCCGTAGGACCGCACGACGTTGATGAGTGCGAGGAGAGAGTTGGTCAGGGGCTCTGCACCTGCAGGCACGGTCATCCCACCGTCGTGGATGTAGGTGTCGTCAACGCCCGCGGGAAGAGAGACGTCGCAATCCGAGTCATCAATCAAGAGTGGTCGCCCGAGCTCCACGGAAAGGCTGCGATCAAGGATGTAAATCGTCCACCATACCCTCCTACGCATCTCGCCTTCGATGACCGGCCAGGGGCCAGATTCGGAGTACAGCCCTATATCCTGCGCAATGCGGACAGCATTTCCTAGGCAGTTCCATGCAGCTGACTTGAGGTTCATCTCGTCCAAGAACATTGTTTGCAAAACCAGTGTCCGCGCATTGTCGAGAACGAAGTTGTTGTTCCAAGGGTCAGACAATTTCCGTGAAAGCTCAAGGAACTCCGCCCCGTGGAACGAGCGGTCGACTGGTGCCTCGGGGACGAACAAACTGCCCATGGCCAGGACAGCGAAGAACATAGACAGGAACGGAAGTGGGACATTCTGCAAGTTTGGAGCCCTGTACATCTCGTCTATGCCTTGCTCGAAGGTGCGCCAGTGTAGGATCGGAAACATGCTGTGCGTAGAGGCGAAGTAGGAGTCAAGAAGCCGTTTTGTGGTACTTATTGGCGGCAGTTCAGGCCTCTGCACATCAAATAGGCCCAGTGTCAGAGGGTGACGATACTGTGCTGGTGGCTTCCAGACGCCTTTCGAGAAATTCAACAGGTTCGAGCGCGCCCTGGAAAGGTCATGCATAGGCGCGGGTCGCTTCCTCCTCTTCGGCTCTGCCCCTATGCTGGGAAGCTGGAGTGGCAGCTGCTCCATGCCGTCGACGTCGACATCCAGCTGTCCATCCTTCTCTGAAATCATGCGCCGGAGGCTATTGTTCTCCCTGCGGATGCGCTCGATCAGCTTCTCAAGATCTTGGACCTGCTTAATGGACGACATGCGGCGGTTCGTCTCCTTGGTGAACTGGCACTTGACGTTTCGGCTCGAGCACTCGGAGCAGCTCGTCGTCTCTGTCGCGTCGCACTTGACCTTGCGCTCGCGGCAGGCGTCGCAGCTGGGATCCTTCCTCCTCTGGCGGTAGGCCCGCTTCTGCTGCACATTGCTGCCGCTGCTGGTGGCGGACGTTGGTGGGAGCTGGGCGTGTGCTGTCCCTGGCGTGCTAGCAACCGAATCGTTCGAGGGCAGAGACTCACGTCCCATCATAGCAGTAGGGGCGACTTGAGTGTACGGCTGGAAGGACGAGGGCTGGTGGACCGAGGGTAAGGGGGGGATGCCTATGGACTGTGGTGCTGGCACCGGGTTCGACCTCGCACTTGTGCTCATCAATCCGCCCAAGTACTGGGCAGGAGGTGCTGGAGAAGTGGCAGAGGATACAGACGAAGAGTCGTATGACCTTGTGGAGGGGTTCGGAGATCGAGGATATGGGTTGTGTGACGCGGCTGCCATGTTGGAGGAGCCCAGGGGCCAGTGGTCGCTGGTCTTCTTCGGTAAAGACTCCACAGGCTTCCCAGAAGGCGAAATTCTTGGGGGTTGCCTGTCAAGGAACATGCAGACTAAGTTTTTTCGGGGGTCCTCCTCCTTCTCTTCTGTCTCTTATGCCGTCAGACGGGCAGATCCGAGGGGACAAGCTGTGAATTAAGGGTAGACTGTAGCGGTTAGGTGGCAGACTTGCTCACCGTCCACCTTCCCCCTTACGACCTCCCTCGAACCCGAATCGAGGTCTCGTTCTGTCTGGTACACACCCAATGTGGTGGGTATCTACTTGTCGACCAGAATCGGCAACGCAAGGATGTCTCAAAGTCTTTCCTAAACCCCCAATTTCGCCCGGGGCAACAGCGAATGTGTTTCCTCTTGGGCGCTTCGCTGTGCTGCAGCTCCTGTGCAACCTCGATAGGTTTTTTTTTTTTTGGTCCGTAGTGGTATGCGGCTTGTCTGTCAGACTTTGCCCCCTTAGTTGACCCCGGCAAGTACTCGACTCCAGCAGGCTAATACCGGCGGTCCAGTAGATCGTGAGGCTCGTCGTCAGGCGCAAAGCTGCATCTGGTCGCAAGGCAATTGTCCAATTGGGGTGGGCTGTGTTCTGCACCTAAGTTGCCGAAGGAGCACCCGGCCGCCTCTTTCTTCCTGGGAGGCAAGGCGGATAGATAATAGACCCCCCCGATGTCTAGGCAACACAATAGCCGAGGCCAAGTTTCCTAGGGTTTCCGTACGAAAGATGCAGGCCGGTTTCACTGAGCCGTCAGATGCGGGACTGAAAAGGCTAGGAGCAGATTTTCGGGGTGACTCGGTGAACAAAGGACCTTGCTTTGCTGCTGCTGATGGGAGGTCGGAAGGCAGCGTACCTGCAACGAGTTGGTGACAAGAAAAAAGTAAAGAGTTCTAGCCCCCCCGGGTGTGAGTACAAGAGGAGAGGAAGGGTACTAGTATAAAGAGAGAATTTCGGATCCAGGCTCGGCAGCTTCTTGTTGATGAGCTTGATGGGAGAGAGGGAGTAACGTAAATGGGGATTTCTGTGAATCCACACTGGCACAGGGCCGGATTGCCATCAATGACAAGTCGGGGCGTGTAAGTGGAGAGTTGATGTGGAGGGAGGAGCTGGTCTTGCTCTTTCCTGGTACGTACTACGAACAGGTACCAAGTACTAGGTAGCTACCTGGGTAGTACCTAGTACCCAGTATCTAGTACATACCTAGATACCTTGATACCCTGGCTACCTAGGTAGTCTACCTGGATACACCCAGTACCGCGTAATAGTGTGTAGGCAGAGTAGGTACTTACCAGGCTTACTTATGTACCCGTACCCGTACCCATACACCCGTACCTCGTCCCCGTCTGTTGGCCATGCCATCAGGTGATCCATTCATCTGGGGCCCAGGGTTTTTCTCGCTTGTCCGGGACTCTCCGCGTGTGTGAAGTGAGCGATGAATCGGAATGATTATCTGGAGAGTTTTGAATCCATTCAGCCCACCTTCAAAACCACCCTACAGTTAGCATTCACACAGTGGACCAGGGGAAAGCAAAGGAGAGCTAGAGAGAGAGAGAGGGTGAGTGAGAGAGAGCGTGTGAAAGAGAGAGACTGAAGGGGGGGGGGGAGAGGCTGGGTCTTGAAGATTTCAAATGTTGACACCGCTGGCGTGGTTTGAGGTCTAAGGGGCTTATTGCAGGCAAGCAGTTCTCCTCAACGACCTTTCCTGCTACATAACACCTAGGTAGTCATACATCGACCCTTGAGCGTTTCCGGTACTGTAACCCGTAGGAGCCGTAAGCCCCAGCATGTATCTCCCATTCTGCAGCTAGCAAGTACGGGAGTTGAAACTCCCTTTGTACAGGATGTGTAAGTGGTATAGAGCTGTGCTCGATGTTTGGTGACAGGTAGGCCGTATTGCTCACTCTTGAGACTTACCTAGCTCTCCCCAGCAAAACCAAAATCAAATCAAAATCAACAAAAAAA
>LKEA01000010.1:165948-223100 GCA_003795315.1 Cytospora schulzeri | reverse complement strand
GGTGGCTTCACAGTAGATAGAACGCCCAGTAGTTCCGCGTCTGTTACAGATTAGTCGACGCCCAAATGGTACGCCCATCAGCTTGGCCACGCCGCGCTAGTTGACAGATCGTCGGTGACGGTTGAAACTAGCAGCTGTGGTTAATAAAGTTCAGTCTGGCGTGCTCGGCTAGATTTTGATTTCGTGGATTTTACCCCGACGCCGCGGAACGGATATCGGATTGATCTGCCTGTTGCTGGTCATGTTGAACATGGCCCATTTCAGTCCCCATATACCCCCTTTTCTGGCGTCTGTGGGCGCCATGTCTTTTTTTTTAAACACTACCCAGGTATATAGGCATACACTAGTGTAGATATGACAAGGTTCCAGCCGGTAGCTAAGGGGTACCGCTTGTCCTCGTATTATACATAGATGGTACGACAGTACCGAAATCACATTCATGGGACCGGGACCCCCCCTTCTCGGGCTGCGCTTCGGCTGCCGTCCTCAAAGGCAACCTCGCGAGGGGGCTTCCACCATCAAGCTTGTTTACTATAGTATAATGTACACTACATACTACATACTGACTGTACTGTATAATACTGAACTGCATGGTACGTATTCCCGACCCTGGAGACGCATGCATCGCCAGTACTGTAATCTGTACCCCCGTACCAGTCGGAGCCGCCATTTCCCTGTGCACTCCCCGCCGCCCTTGGCTTACGCCGTTGAGAGTTGGAGGCATGGTCGGCCTGCTCGCCGAATCAGGTACTGTACTACGGTCAAGTACCTGTACTTCTGTCATCGGAGTTCTGGTAGTGTTTGCCATGCTTGGAGTCCTGCACATGATGCGCATGCAGCGTTATGATGGTGACCTCTTTTGGGAAATCGGAGTGCATTCGCACCCTTTCTCTATCTGTCCAATTGGAAGCTGTAGGTTGGTTGGGTCTCACAAGATAGCCCGTCCATCATCTTGCTGCCCTGGTGGTAATAAGAGAACAATAAGCCTGTGTTGGCGGATTGCCTCCCGAGGTCGGTATGATGAATGGCTTGCTAGCGATTGGCGGACCGAAGGACCGGGAATTTCAATGACAGTGACTTTTCCCACTGCCGGGTCTGGCCTTCCAAGGGCGGACAGGCATTTTCCTACTTGGCCATGTGGAATGGAATGGTGAATGGGTCCAGAACGCCCCCCCTCGCTTCGAAACCTGTCAATGGAAACAAGGCATGTGCCCGGCAAAACGCCAAAGCCCACAGATGACACCTCATCAATATTGAGATAGGGACGGACCATGGGGTCGACTCGCCAAAGCTCCTTGCAGCAGGATACCCCGACGACAAGCTACTATATATATATATTTATATATGCACACTATATGTGTCGGGTTAAGACCATGGGCCTCTAGCCTGTCTAGGCATGACGTCCGTTAACTGAAAACCTCCGTTCATGCAACATAATCATCTCCCAGGGCCAAGCACTACGGCGATACGTACCGTGCAGGTGTGCCGTGTTCCCCAGGGCTTAAACCCTCGTCAACGGCTGCTTGCTCCCTGTTTTCGCCTCTCGAGCTGCACCCAGCAACAAGGCATGGGTGTATTTCCCTCAAACGTGTGGCGTCAGATAGCGCTTTCCCGGATCCCGTTGGCCGAGAAAGCATGGGAGCCAGGGAATATGGGAATCTGGACGTCACCTAGGAAAATAAGATGAGGCTGCGCAGAATCTGCCAGGGATTTTCTAGCCGATATGAGGCTGCTACCCGGCTTCCGGGTTTTGAAAAGAGGAATTGGGGACTGTACTAGTGTAGGTATGTATGTAGGTACGCCGTATTTATTTTGATACTATACGTACAGTCCTGTACTGTGTATATAGATTACCGTGGCGGTCCGGAACAGGCTGGGTTTTTATCAAGAGACCCATCACCCATCACCCACGCAACAGCTCCGACTGGTTTAGCGTCGGGCGCAGCGCGCACGCGGCAAATCTGGGGACGTGCCACAAGACTTACAAGGATGATCCCCATAAAGAAAATATCACGGACAGTACACCTTGGCGGGGGGTTCAACAAGTGTTTACTTTATTGTGAGAGAACTTGGGGGGTGTTGAGCCAGTGTGGGGGGTAATCGTGCCCAGGTGGACCGGTACAATGTACATCCATCGTATAAAGTACCTAGGTACCATCGTACGTAGGTGCGGTCTCGGCACCCAACCCTGGAGTTTGGCTGCGGAAATTTTTTGTTGGTGAGTGAATGGTGACAGCTGTGGCTGACCAGAAGATGTCAAGTATGAAATAGAAAACTTATTGGCGATATCCCTTGTGTCTCCTGATCTGGGTGCCGAAACCGCATCCAGATGTCTACCACAAGAACATTGAAGTACCTAGTGTACATAACACATGCTTTTGGAAAGGAATATGAGTGGATCTGAAGATTACGGGATCCGCTCCCGGTAACGTGTGGTGACATTGTAGTACCGGGTCTCACAGCTGTGGCAGACACACGCGATCTACACCCCAAAGATGAGTCTGTTGGTTTTTTCCGTGATACACTGCGGCGCTTGTCCAAGGTTGTCATCATTGTGTGACCGAATCGGTTCGGCAATTGTCCTGACTTCGGAAAGTATAAGGTGAGTAATGATAACAGCCGGGGGTTATTTCATGCACGGTATCTGGCGATCTGGCGAAGAGAGCTTCAGAATGAAGACATCGAAGCATGAAACGATCGACCTTGAGCATCGTTGCAGATGGCTGTACCTTTTTTTTCTTTCTTTCGCACAGAGACCGGGACATTTGTTATGATCCCCCAGCTGTACAAGTTCGAGAAGGTGTTACGAAGTGTGAAGTGAGATGGATGTTGGGTAACATCAACGTCAGGGCACGTGTGCCGCATAGCATAGCCAGCTTTACAGCCCGTATACTGCTAGGCTGTAGAACTCTGTGGCTAACAGGCGGCAGACGATGGTGACTAAATGTCAGCGGAACGCCACGTGCAACCATGTAAACGACCTGGGGTAGGTCTGATACGTAAAGTACTTATTGGGTTATTGTACACATCTTATGGGTACCTATCCCGTGGTTATCATGCACTGCATACCTAGGTAGGGTGAGTTATGTAAGGGGCTTTTGGATCAGGGTAAAGGTTTCAGACCCAAAAGGTGGTGTTGAGGCGAATATATTTTTCACGACTATCCATATGCAGCTGCAGGTGCAAGCCGATGATGCTGCATATTATTGCAATAGTAACTTTTTGGTGACGTTGAAATGTGGTGACTGTGAGGATGATGAGGCCGCAATGCACCTTGAGATCACCTACAGTAGGCTGCGGCATCCCGAAGCCCTTGCACCAGATTTGGCTGGCTGACTCAGAATTTCGGTACTTACTCCTCACGTTACTTACCTACCTCGGTACCTACCTACCTACCTAGTAGGTACCTACCTCAAGTAGATTTTCAAGTAGGATACTCATAGTACCTGTGCATCTAAGTACCTTCTTAGGCATGTAGGTCGTCACTTCGAGTGGTCCGTTGCTTCCAGCTGCCTTGCGCTGTTCCTTCTCTCCAACCAACACCGTTGATCGCGACCATCTCAAAACCGCCACCACCCGCAAGTGAACTTTTGACCAGATCGTCGCTTGAGTTACTATTGAGAGCATCAAGACCTCGCTCTAGTAGCTGTACCAGCTCTCAACAACGGCCAGGAACCAACCGGAACCCACACCACTGTCAGCCCACGTGCTGCCAGCTTCTCCGGTTGGTCAGAGATCGTGACAGAGGACTGCAAAGTAACCCCCCACACACGCTTGTAACTAGGTATGTATCGTGGCCAAAGCGTTTGTCACTTCTCAATTTCTGGCCAAAGCACCTGGGGCAGTCCAAAAGCAGATGCTCGCACACCAAAGCCATCTAGACTAATGCTACTGTTGTGGGGGAATATATTGTTTTCATTTCCATCCAACAAGTACAAGCACTCGGAAGGATGACGTTGGTTCTTCTTCCCGTTCCCGACCAGCCATTTCGGGATGCTCTATGTACATCATCCACGATCTATACCCTCATCGCATACGACGACTTCCGTGGCTTTACGTTGGACGTTCGGGTCAGATGGGACACTCCTATCTTGGCAATGACCACTGGAACCAAAGGGGCAGGCATTAGCCGAGACCATCACCTCATTTCATCTATCTGCCACTCTACATTCCACCACCTCGTGGTTTTGGCTTCTGCCGGCTGTCCACTCGCCAAACCACACTGCATTTCCATGCTCCATCGATTCCATCCTGCCGTTGATGGGGCCACCATCACATCTCGCGCTTCGCCCATTACGGAAGTCGATCGCGGTGGAGGATTTGTCTGGGGCATCCACGGGACACCAATCTCCCAGGCTCCAGGTCCAGAACACCACTGGAGCCCCCAAAGGACTACACACCGCACCCGGGGTTTTACCGGGCCCCAGCAGACCTACATACAGTAGACAGCTTCCTTTGGGCTCGTTTGCAATTCCGCTAAACCAACCAAGGTCACAAAGATCTGCGGGTTGTCTTCGTTCGTCATTGAGGCAGATTTGTGTTCCTAGCCGCCTTTCACTTCAGCCACGGGGGAAATTTCGACTGCTAATCCCAGAGCCTTTGTGGTTATGATCGTCATGAAGTTTATTACACCAGTCTTGAGATTGGCAAGATTATCACCCATCTCGGCCTGCTCCGGCGGTTTTGGTGCTGATCGGTGAATTTTCATCACGGCAAAAGGCACGCGAACACATTCCCCGTGCTGGCCTTGTTCAAGCGATCCATGCAGGTACTGTATACTGTATTGTACATCCATGCCATGGTACGAAGTCTGACTTGGCTGGGTTGCCAGCCAACTTGTCGACGTCGTTCTTTGTGACCTACTATTATCGGACCCATGGATCCCCGTTGGAGCCCCGGCAGGAAGCGAAGGCCGGCTGGCCGTTGCCGAACGTCCCAAGGTAGTGCGGCGGGCCTCTGGCCGTTGTTTTGCGCCATGGCTAGCTTCACATCTTATTACACTAGGCACTGGCTCGGCACCTGGTTAATGCGGCATGTGCTTGCTTATTGGTGACAACTGGGGCTGATCAGAGGACGAATTATCCCATTGACGACACTCCTTCTTTTTGCCAATGTCGGTGACAGAACCGCACCTAGAAGGATGGCTGTATAACAGCATCACTCTAAAGCGCGACAATAAGGAGTGGTTTGACTCAGGCCTCGGGACCTCCTCAAACCAGATATGGCCACCAATTCGCCGGAACTCAGGCCGATCCCTGGCTCAACATTGCCAAGACCTGCCAGGCTATCAAGCTTCTTTTGCAGTGCAGCTGCACCATGGCATTGGATCCTGTTGACGTACGTATTCGGACTGCAAAGAGAGTTGCTTAACACGCCATATGGTATGCCGATCATGATAGCCTGAAGCGTAAATTACGCCCACGGTGCCCAACCTTGATATCATCTTGCAACCAATGTCGCCGGAAGTAGTCAAGGAATGGAAACCGGATGTCTTTACCCGTTCAGGACTCGAAACGAATGGTTGATCTCGGGGCGTGGCACGGGGTCAGGGGCTTCCAGGCTCTCAGCTGAGGGGAAGCAAGGAAAGGCTTCTTCCGCTGTAGTTCCGCCTCGGAACGGCACATGGGCTGGTCGTCATCCTGGTTCCGCTAACAGCTCCGCTTCGTGGAACCGTCTGGGCTCGCCCCATGTCAAACATACTCTTGAGTACATCCCGTACCAGGTACATACTCCGGGCTCAAAGTGGACCCTCCATCGCAAGTCTCTTTCGAGGTCGAGACGTGCTGACAGCCATTCTTCAAGACGATCGGCGATGGTTTGCGATGAGAAAAGAGAAAATCATTCGCTTTTGACTTTGCCGAACCTGCACCGACTCTGCACCAACTCTGCACATCGTTGTCACGCAGTACTGCGGGAGCTGGACGGTCAGCACAAACAGGAAGGCCTGACTTTGCACTATTGCGTAAAGCTATACGCTTTCAGTATTTGCGTCAAGCCACAAGGTAGCGGAACGGTAAACCATCGAGCTTAGCAAAGTACACAGTACTGCGCTATGCAATACGTACTCCCCGTTTGACTGTCTGCGGGGCATCGGGATACTTCACACCACTCGGATGCCTAGTGGCGCTTAGGGCGCAAATCCAGAAACGGGCCAACACGCAGGTCGCCACGAGTGCCAGACACAAAGACCGGGACCCTGGAGACTGCCGCTTTACCGCCTGCCGCGCTATTGTCCAGACTCGTGGACGAGCCAGAGCGTTGGGTCCAACTTGCCATGCCCATTTTCCGGAACCATCCCGCTGGACCAGCAAAAGTCTCGGTGCAACTGTTCTTACACCAACACGTGACGACGCAAGCTACGGAGAATATATCCATCCTCTTACTCGAAGGAGACATGATTTGCTCTCAGCAACAACGACCAGTCTATCATGTGTGTAGTGTGTTCCAGCCACAACCTGGGCGACGTCATGCCTTCATCAGCACCTTGTGCTTCATGTAGACAATACGACCTTAACAGCTATGTAATATAGCCTTACGCCCACGGACAAAAGCCCCCAACAACAAGGGTCCTAGGGGGGGGGGTGTGCGGGATTTGTGTGTTTGAGGACTCGGCGCGAAGAGCATATTTTCTGCACTCCCACGCTCCCCACCAAGTCGTTACGACCCTGGATGTGCTTTTCGGCGCAATGCAAAACGCAACGATGTGACAGGAGAACTTCCCGATGGAGCCCGGAAGCCACTTGGAAGGCAGCCGATTACCGAATAATCTAGCGTGCTATGGGTGAAGTGATCGGCGGCAATTGTATCAATCTTAAAATAGAAAGAAAAACTGGCCCGCACACGATGGTCGTCCATCGACCAGGTCTTCATCAGCGAGGAGAGATCTCATCAGACCACCGCGTCGATAGAAGGGTTGCTGCTGGCCGATGGAAGGGTTGCTGCAATCGAAGATCTCTATCAAATCTCGAGGGTCAACAATTTCCTATCAAGGGACGTATCCGTCACTTATACGCCCAAAGACGTGGCCGGCGCAAATGACCGACCGTTGAAACAGAAGGGCCGGCTGCCGATCATTTTAGTCTGCAGGCATTATCCCTATCAGGCCATGCCATCACCGGAAGGAATCGTGGCACTGCCCAAGGCTTTCCCTGACGGGCAACGATCCTCGTAAGCGTGTGGATTAAAGTTCAGAGAGTGCTGGGTAGCTACATATGACCCACCCTGAAAAGGGACTTGAGTCGTGGCCAAAATTGCCGAGACCGATTACGATTGTGGGTCTTCTCTCGGTCCGGCCATGATTCACGATGCGCCTGAGTAGGTAGCAGCTGTCGATACTCGAGTGATGATGTTGAGCTGGGGACTTGTTGAAAAAAAAACTTGGCATCCTCTGCGCATATGAGCGCGATCACCTTCGGCCAGCGGACAGGGCACCATCCTGACAAATTCTGTCGCCTCTGTGTGACAGGAATCCCTTTCGGATTCTCTCCCGTGGACTACACCAGAGAATTATGGTGGGTGCGTGGTGGAACTGCTAATGCCAGTGCACGAAACCGAGGTCAACATCGATTTTTCCCAGCCGAGCTGCCCCGATAGCTCATGTCACAATATCGCTGCTGGCATCACTAGCCCCTCGGGGGATATATGTTCCTGCTTTAGTCAGAAGCTCCTTGTCTAGACGACACAACGACCGATGGCGAGCTAGAATTCGAGCCGACGCTATCTCGTTTGCTTCCGTCGCCGAAGTGATGTGGCTCGCCAGATTCCACCAATTGAAGTGGTACACAAGGGGGAACACTGCTTGTTACACCCTCGTAAAAATGCTCGACGTTCCTGTCTTTGTGCCCCCAGCAGACCAGAGCCGGGACCCGACATACTTCAGCGTGCCGTACCACTGACTACTTTATGAAGGTGTCCTTGGGGGCGGCGTAATACATACCCCAAGTGACCTCGCCGTGTTTTGTCTACCCCAGATTCACCCTGTGGTCTCAACAATGCAACGCCCATTTCAACCTACAGCCTGTTCAGCCGAACGACGAGTAAATGGCGGTACGGCCTAGACCGGGCGATTCAACCTAACAGCAACCCGACAATGCCTCCTTGGTCGACGAAAGCTGCTACAGGGCTAGGCTGAGATGCCATCCTGAAACCAATACTCACGTGGGACCCTATTGACATAGACTTTCATGCCTCGGCTGGGAGCTTCGGAACACCAGGAGCAACGGGTCTCTGGGCCGCACGCGCGAGCACACCAATAACAGGGGCATTTGCCAGATCGGGAACTAAGGCCCTGGATATCCCAGGGCCTTGGTCGGAGGAGCTTGGTCCGGGAGGGTGCTGACTGTAGGAAGGATTATCGGCCATCAACTGATGTTTGGAGCAGCTGTCACAGTAGAGCGAGCAGAACGCATCCCGTGATCGATCAGACTTTCCGTCTGGGGGTCACCAGAGCGGAGATCCAGCCCAGTGATTTGGGTCGCTTTTATGCATGTCGCTTGGGGCCTGTGTCCAAGCTTGTATTTTTCAGACGCACTGTTTGTAAGTCCGAATCTCCCGATCTTTCACCTCATGTTTGAGGTTAAAGCGAAGGAGGACATGAGCAAGCAATTACTCGATCCTTGATCCAATGGTTGATTGAGTACATATCCGATGGCATCGGAACACCTTGGCCCCATGGTCATTGCCATGGCCAACCTGATTTGTTCCTGCACAGGACTGATTTCCCTCGTCATGCAGAGCGATCCTATGCTTTTCGGTCTGTGGGACAATGTGTATGAACAGATATGATGGCGGCCAGAGTGATGACTTGGTGCCTGGGCGTCATATTGACTTCGACGAGAATTCCCTCCAGCCACTGAATCTCTGTTACACTCTGCTTGAGATCGGTTGTTCACGGCATGTACTGTCCGGGAAGGCTGGCAAGTGACTACTACCAAACGCTGGTGCTCGGCATGATGGGGTAACGCCAGTTGGACATGTTGGAGCTCCTGGGCCGATTTCGATAGACTCGCAGTTGCCCGGCTGTCATCCGTTTCGCTTTGTCTCTTGAGGGTCCGGCTTGGTTCTGCACGATTTGATACCGATTGAATAACCTCCATTGCAGAGCTTGGGGCAACGGCCATCCTCGAGACCGCTCACATGAGAAGTAACACTGTTCCTGCACGAGAACCATTATGGGGCGAGACCTCGACATCTGCGTATAACCACGAGATAGGGATCATAGCGCCTCCAAAATCCCGTGCTAATTTGGTTTTGGAGACACGCCATCTCAACGGCCAAGTCGTCGTCTGGGGACTTCACTTCATTGTGTTGCAGAGGGGATCATGATGGCGAGTGACAGACAATCACGACCTTACCCCAAAGATATATGAGGCTGAAACCCATCCGAACCAGGCTCACCGAAGACCTGAAAACCTTAATGATGAGAAAGAGTTGCATTCTGTAATATGCAAACACATCGCGACGACGTGGTCCGTCATTTTCGTGATCTGGGCAGTTTGTGAGATGGAGGTTCAGGGTGGATAAGGGCAACTAACCGCCAGCGAGCTTTGGGGGAACTAACCCCTGAATTTGCAATGGGTTTGCCTCGGCAGACAGCGGCTGATCCCGTCGCCGACAGAACCACTGCGATCAGCTCTGTTACTGCAGACATCATCACCGTAAATATCAAGCTACCAGGCATTTTAAGAATGCACGGCGACTCAGACTCGGGGCGGACTGCAAGGATGACAGCTCCTATTTGTCTTAAGTCAAGCCCGCTGCGGCGGCGGCATGGAAAGTAGCGGCGGTCGGCGAGTCCCTACAAAAGTGGATTTGGATTCGCCGGCGAGCTAGAGGCGACTACGGCGATGAGAACAAGGAGAATGGAGAAGACCTGAAAACTCTGCGTAGGTCTTACGAATCATTGTATCTCACCTTGGTCCTGGCCAGACTTCTTCTAATTTCCAGAGCGCTTTTGTTATTGAATAAGTTCTGATCATTCCGCGAAAGAATTCTCCTGGACGCTTGGCATTTTGGAAGTTCAGAACAACGAAAGTCAAATCCAGTCAGCAATTCCAGTGAGAAGCAGAGCCTCATAACACGCTTGTCGACAACAGGAAACTAGGAATAGCGTGAATATCTCCACAGTACGAAAGGGATAGTCTCATTCACAGTCCTGAGATTGGAAGACCCATCGAATCAGCATTCATTTTCAGCAACCACCAAGCCACACGCGTCGGAGGTTTAAGAGACTTAAGTAGATCGCCGAGTTACACACTGCGGCAACACACGAACGCAAACTCATCACCACCATCACAAAGAGTTCCCGAGGACCAAAAGTGACAAGATGTGCAAACACGCCCTGCACGAGTTCCTGGCCGCCCTGCCCAAATGTGAGCACCACATGCACCTGGAGGGTTCCCTCTCCCCGGAGCTCCTCTTCCAGCTCTCCGAGCGGAACAACATTGCCCTGCCCTCCGTCTCCGAGGACCCGGCCTTCACCTCAGTAGCCACCCTCTACGAGCGCTACTCCAACTTCACCTCCCTGGACGACTTCCTGCACTACTACTACATCGGCTTCACGGTGCTCATCCACGAGTCGGACTTTGAGGCCCTGGCATATGCCTACTTCCAGAAGGCCTCGGCCCAGGGCGTGAAGCACGCCGAGGTGTTCTTCGACCCCCAGGTGCACATCAAAAGGGGCATCGCCTACGAGACGGTCGTGAACGGCTTCACCAAGGCGCGCGGGCGCGCCGAGGCCGACTTTGGCGTCACCAGCCTCCTGATCCCCTGCCTGCTGCGCCACCTGCCCGTGCCCGACTCGCTGTCCTGCTTCAAGACGATGCGGGAGGCGGGCCACTTCCGGGACGGCACCCTGGCCGGCATGGGCCTCTGCTCGACCGAGAAGGACAACCCGCCGTCCATGTGGAAGGAGGTCTTCGGCCTGGCGAGGGACGAGGGCGTCCGGCTGACGGCGCACGCGGGCGAGGAGGGCCCCGCGGCGTACATCTTGGAGGCGCTCGACGAGCTGACCGTGTCGCGGATCGACCACGGCGTCAACGCGCGCAACGACGAGGCCGTCATGGAGAGGCTCGCCAGGGACAGGGTCATGCTCAGCGTGTGCCCGCTGTCCAACGTCGTGCTCCGGGGCGTCACCAAGGTCAGCGAGGTGCCCATCCGGACGTTCCTCGACAAGGGCGTGCCGTTCAGCATAAACAGCGACGACCCCGCGTACTTTGGCGGCTACATCCTGGATAACTACTGCGCCGTGCAGGACTCTTTCAACCTGAGCGTGTCTGAGTGGGGCACGGTCGCGACGAATGCCGCCCGGGGGAGCTGGTGCAGCGAGGAGAGGAAGAGCGAGATCATTGGGGAGATTGAGAAGCTTGTGGCCGAGTGGAAGGGCAAGGTCACCGCATAGAATCACAATGTTTCATAAATAATAAGAAAATGGAAGACAAGCGACAAATTTAATTGCACTATTTACTACATCCACTGTCGATGATATACTGTGCCCAGTGGCTATTTGTCGAGCGCTCACAGCCTCGTAGGACGATGCTCCAAAATGACGGCTCCAGCCTTTCCCCCCGATAGTCCTTACTTCGATACCTCATCTTTATCGGTAAACACTCCCCTGCATGCTTCAGTGCCCACTTCTATACCCCTGAGCCGTCTGGGCTCTCTATGAGCGCCTTAGCCATCTTCCTATCCGGATCAACAGCGAAGATAGTATACAGGTCTTCTTGAGGAGAGACGACAACCACGAAATCATCGTCCCCAAAAATGGCCTTTGCGTGCATAGGTCTCCAAGGCTCGTTACCCGTGTGGCTGACGTAATTGAAGGGGAGCTCCCCGGACAGGGTGGCCGGTGAAGACCGTTTGCAGTGCGCGGTATGGGGACCGGTGGAACTACACTCGCCTCCGTAGAAGGAAAACATATAGGACATGCCCGAAAGGTAGGATTGGATGTCGGTCGCATGCGGATAGGCCTGCGAGATGTCTTGGTAGCGAACAATGTCCTTCTTGGGCGTGGAGGACGTGCGGCAAGCCTCTGGTTGCTGCATAAGAGAGCTCGTGAGCATCTGTTCCTGAATCGACCTCAACTGTAGCTCGTCCTTCTTTATTGACGACGGGGTGACCTTCGGCTGATCTTCCTTCCATTGAGTGATGTGCCACATTTCCTTGGGTGGTGCCCCTGCCTTGAGCGATTGCAGCACAAGCAATGGGCTGGGATAGGAGGCTTGGTCCTGCAACGTGCCGAGCTGAACGGCATTCAGGTAGAGCTGTCCGTTCCAAACCAGGGCTGGATCCCCCAGTCGAGATATGTAGTCAGGTGGTGGCTCGAATAGCCTGCTGGAGAACGTTGTGCCCAAAGTGTTGAACATGACATATAAATGCCGAAGGTGGCCATCGAGTCGGCCTCTGAGTACCAGCAGCACATATGTTCCGTGAGCATCGGCCTTTTTGGCCATCAAGTCTGGAAAAGCAGACGATTCAAATCTGTCATCGCAAACCCCTAGCTTGTCCCAAGTCGAAGATTCGCGGGTTATTATCTCGATTGGAGACGCAAAGCTGTAGGTAAAAACGCGGGAGCATAGTTTACCCCTGAACTCATAGACATAAATCCAGTCAGGGTCTTCGTCGTCGTCATATGTAGCCATAAAGAAGACCTGTGTGTCCAGTCGATGGAAGAAATATGTCGCTCCTTGTACGCTTCCCTTCGTAAGAGGCGGGCTGGGGATCTGAGGAGGCATCGATGGCCCGCAGTATGCTTCCCGATCCTGGGGCATTGTGCTCAAATCTACCTGGGCCACGCCACGTTGGAACGTCCACAGGAACAACTCCCCTTGTACAGTAACCATCAAGACCGACTGGCCCTGCGTCATACACCTGGCGAGTGTAGCCGGAAGGGTGACACTGTCGTTCGTCTGGGTCTGATGGTTCCAGGCGTACCTAGGATTTACTGTTAGCATGAACTGCATACCGTATGAATTTGGTGCTGTCCTACAGTCTTCGCTGCCCAACAACTGAGGCAACTAATAGTTCGTTTCCGAGTGCTTCTAGCTTCAGTTTGATCCCCTGTACAAGCTGTCCGGGAAGCTGAAATACACAGAAGTTTTGTGCATGCGAGCGATGCAAGTCCTGCAAGTAGATCGCGAATGACCCGGGATCGCTCTCTTTCAGCTGCCACGCAAGACGTCCTTCAGCATAGAGGTACTTGGTCGCAGTACTCCCACTGATCTCGGGACTCTTGGAACTTGTCGCGGAGCATGTCAGGTCCTTATATGTATGACCTTGCTGCAACCCTTCAATCCGACCTATGGGGTATTCGCCGTCGGACTTAGCGAACCTGTAATTGAGCCTGATAGAAGACGTCAAAGGTCAGCCGCCTGTAAACAGCTGGTAGGTGCGGATATAGCAACCACTGCTGCTCAAATTTATCCCCCATGCCCCCCCTCCCTACGCCACCATTATCTGGTGTATTCTACTACTTTTCCACATCCATTTCCCATTTCCATGGAAGGAATGTTTGAAGGTAGGAAGGTAGTAAGGTAGGGCACCGGAATGGTTCACTAACCTGGTTTGAAATCGCCCGGAATCTCGAAGATATCGTTTTGTAATGGCCTGCGAGAACATATCCATCATGTCTTCTGCCGGCATATCCCTGTTGTAGAAACATGGAAACCATTTATGGAGCACATCTTCGGCCATCTCCATGAAGCCCAGAAATAAATCCTTCCATTTGCGACATACAAGAAAGGTACAGTTGAAGATGTCGGAAATGTCCAGATACTGGACGATCATGAGTCGTAACTCAGCGGGCAATTGATCGTGGCCAAAGAGATCATGCTTGTGACGGGCCTTAGCAAGGCATTTGGCCTCGTCGACTGAAATGCGGACTACAAGTCCTCGTATAATCTCTTGTCTCTCAGCCGGACCAGCGAGGTCAAAGTCTTGCAGTAATTTTGTTGCGTTTGCCATGATGACAGGGTCGATGTGTTGGTGATTGTTGGAGGTGATGATATGCTTGTTGGCCCAACGCGAAACGACTGGGTGGAGGGGTTGCAAGCTGGCATTAAGAGTCCAGAGAGTTTCCCAAACTCGAATGGTACAATCTAATACTTACCTAAACAAAATGAAGCATCCCACTCGAAAGAAGGATATAGGGACAGGGCAGGTCAGGACAGGTCAGGCCAGGTTAGGACAGGCCAGTTTAGGACAGGCCAGGTCAGGTCAGTCTAGGTCAGTCCAGGTCAGTTCAGTTCAGGTCAGTTCAGATCAGGCCAGGTCAGGCCAGTTCAGGTCAGCAGAAGGGGGGGGGGTCCGAGATCAGACGATGTGCTTCATGAACCCTAACCCAGATTGACTCAGCGTACCCCCCGGTACTTAAGTACCTACCCATGTACCTAGGTACCCAGGTAGGGGCGGCAGTGTCGGCTACTTAAGCTTAAGTAAAATACTTTGGGGTGCTTAGGCACGGACGTATCCGCAAGATCTTATCTTATCAATTGCCCAACCCCGAGCTCGGGGAGCTTTCGGTTAGCAGTGACACATACAAGCAACGCGAGCACGACATTTAGACGACGTTCTGAGCCGTCTCTTCTCCCTCTTTCTTTTCCTCCATTCATTTCTCTTCTTACAGTGACACAACCGACGACCATGGCTGGGGCTACGACGAGCGGCAGCCAACAGCCGGCTTCGTCAACCTTCCCATCCGGCAAAGACACAACTCCCCTCATCCAAGCGTCATCCTCCTCTAATCGCGCCGCCTCCTCCTCCCGCAGCAGTTCAGCCTCCTCCTCCTACCGTTCCGACTCTCCCACGCCCTCCCACCGACAAAGGCGCCGCGCCGCCCTCGTCACGAAACGAAATGTCTCCTTCTTCTCCGCCATGCTTGGTGCCTTGGGCGCCGGCTCCCTGACTGCCTTCTCGCTGTACGGCCACCTCTTCCAGGAACGCCTACACTACTCCCAGTACCAAGTCAACGGCGTCGCCATCGTTGCCAGCTTCGCTGTCTACCTTCTCGTGCCCATCTTCGGCTACGTGTGCGATCGATTCGGCCCCGCTCCGTTGTCGGGCGTGTCCGCCGTGCTGCATGGAGCCGGATATGGCCTGGCGGCGGGGCTTTACAAACAAGGTGCCGGGCGGTCTTCCTATGCGTGGATGATCTTCGCATTCATCCTGATCGGTACGGGGACATGTGCTATCTATATCGGGTCGGTAGCAACATGTGCGAAGAACTTTGGCAAGGGCAAGCACCGTGGCCTGGCCCTCGCCATGCCCATTGCCGCCATCGGCCTGAGCGGCATGTGGCAGAGCCAAGTGGGGAGTAGGCTGCTGTATGAACGTATGCCAGATGGAAGCAGAGGAGACGTGGACGTTTTCTACTTCTTTATCTTCCTGGCTGTTATGCTCTTCGTGGTCGGCTTCATCGGGGCGTTCACAATGAAGGTCGTTGACGAGCAGGATCTCATCGACGAAGCTGTCGAGGAGCTGGAGCGGAGTGGCCTCCTCGATGGGAGCTCCTTGTTTACGCCTGGGCGGACGTCTGCTGGTGGATATGGTGCGGTTGAACGGTCCGATCCAATGGAAGACGAGGAGGACGCTCGGCTCGTGGATCCGGCCAAGGACCTCGAGGACGACGCCAGGTTCAAGAAGAACTGGGTGCTCAACGCCGAGACCAGACGTTTCCTAGGAGACTACACCATGTGGTTCTTCGCCGTCGGGTTCTTTTTCATGATCGGACCTGGCGAGGCTTTCATCAACAACATGGGCACAGTGATCAAGACACTCAGTCCCCCGACTGCCATCCAGAACGGGTCAGCGACCTCGGTCGCGACACATGTATCGATCATCTGCACGGCAAGCACCATCGTTCGGTTGCTGGTGGGCGCCCTGACGGACCTATTGGCCCCGACTCCCACAACGCAGCATGTGCAGATTCCTTCAGCGCCTTCTGGCAACATGCTCCAGCGCATGAAGTTTTCCATCTCCCGCGTTGCTTTCCTGGTCTTCTTCGCCCTCGTGCTGTCCCTGGGCTTGGTCGTTCTGGCCTCAGGTGTGATCCAGAACCATGCCGAACGGTTCTGGATCGTGTCCAGTCTCATTGGTGCCAGCTACGGCGCGCTTTTCAGTATCACACCCATCATCGTCACGATCATCTGGGGAGTCGAGAACTTCGGGACCAACTGGGGGATCATCGCCACCGTTCCAGCTCTGGGAAATACACTTTGGGGCCTCGTCTACTCAGCAGTGTACCAGGCTGGGGCGGAGAAGAACCCCAGCCTGCCGGAAGATGGCAGCGGTGACCTGTTCTGTTACGGGACGCAGTGCTACGCCACTGCTTATTGGGCCATGGCGGTAAGCGTCTGGGTCGCCTGCTTGCTGGTGCTCTGGGCATGGAAGGGCAAGAATGGCTGGGCACAAAGGGGAATCGTGATCTAGTGATCTCGAGCGATCATGACCTTCGTTTGACTTACTTCGTTGTGTACTTCTCCCCCAATTTCTTGCATGAGCCGCTTGGTTGTCTATCTCTTTGTATTGGCTATGGCCACAGTATATACGCAGGCTACGTCCAGGGGCGCAAAATGTCTCGTCACACTGTATTTATGTCCAGCCTGTGGCATGTATCAATTGGTGTATTGTGACCATCTAGCACTTGTGTTCTAGGTCGAAATCTCCATAAGCCGGCCTGGAAATCGAGAGTGGGACAGGTTCGCGAGGTGAACCTCTGGCATAATCACAAGCCCCATCCTCAAGGGAACTCCAAACTCCGTAGTAAAGGATCTTGCTTCAGAGAACTCGTCTCCAGACAGCTGCTCTGATCTCTTGGCCAAGTCGAGGGCTCATCTCATCGGACGGCGTCAGACTGTCTCGCACGTCCGGATTGTCCCCGCCCCAACACCTATCAACCTCAGACCTCCCAGCACCAGTCCTGGAACTATTCTCATCCTCCTCCCTTCACCCATCACTCACATGGTGTAGATGAACTGGGAACAATGTCAGCACATGTCGACCTTCACACGGGTTCAATGCACGTTGCAACTCACATAGGGATTTTGGAAGTCAGTAGCATCTTGCTGTCCCAGTTCCTGACCTCGGCTGATCCTCTCCTCCTCACCGACTCCGTCCTCCGCGAGTCTCTTTTGCGTCCGTCGGTTCCTGAAGACATACACCAGTCTCCAGAGCACAATCGTGATGAACTGAAGCCCAAAGCAGACCGCACAGCCCACCGTGCCGGGGATATATTGGGGAGCGTCAGCAGACTTGAAGATCTGAGAGCCGCACATGTTGCCAACACAGTACCCGACAAAGGTGAGTGACGAGGTAAGCGTCCTCTTGGTCCTGCCTCCCGTGTTCGAGGGGATCAGGGTCCACGCGAGGAACAGCGAGATGACGAAGGGGACGGTCAGGAAGTAGCCACCCCATTTTGTCCATTTGTACATAGGCTCGTCGGGGAGGAGCGCCATGAGGAGGAAACCGGTGAAGGGGGGTATGGTCGAGAACATCATAAAGTACATCCGCAGGTTCTTCCACCTGCTCGTAACAAGGCCGATAACCACAAAGTACAGCACGGAGAACACGCACCTCGGGATGTCCAGGAGGATCACCTCGAGGTTTGTGAAACCGAAGCTGGTGGTGATTATGGAGCCGAAGGTAGTGAGGCCGCCGTTGGGCACGGAGCTCAGGAAGGCGTTGATGCCGGCGAACCAGAACTGTATCAACCCAACATCGGTCAGTAAATCCCAGGGTCCTCGGGTTTGGGAAGGGAGCAAGTCAACATACACATGGGTCAATAAGGCACTCCAGCGCCTGATCCCATCTCCACTTCTTGACACCGGTCCGATCATGGCCGGTGTTGTTGGACAGGATTCGAACGGTTGCCATGTCTCTCTCCCTGGGTGACAGCCATCGGACTTCTGACGGGGTACCGAGGAGAGCAAGACATAGAAATCCAATGATGATGGTCAGTGAGCCGAGGAAGTATGACATGTACCTCCAGGCCTCGAAGTCCGGACCCCGATGGTACTGGACAGAGCCGATTCCGTACAGGATCAGACTCGATATGATACTGAATCCAGCATTGGCACTCTGGAAAACCAGGGAGCGAGACGAGTGCTCTCGCGTCGTGTACCAGGAGCCGATGACGAGGATAAACCCAGGGCTGATGCAGCACTCGAAGACTCCTTGCAGGGCCCGGAGGGTCACAAGTTGCGTGAAGTTCTTCGCGAAGCCGATGCAGAGCACGATTATCCCCCAGGCAATCATATAGAGCGACAACGTCCGACCCATCTTGTACCTCTGCAACATGACGTTGGACGGGAATTCGAAGCACACGTACGTGAGGTAGAAGACGGTCGTCAGCCATGCGTACTGCTGCCCCACGAGGTGGGTGTCATCGCGGAGCCCGAATGTCGCCTGAGTGCTGAGGGATGTCTTGTCGGCCTGCTGGATGCCATAGCAGAGCCACATCAGCGGGAGGAGGTAGCAGTCCATCTTCCGCTTCAGGGCCTTGTACTCCCCTTCGGTGTATTGGCCTAGTCACTGTCAATACACAACATACAGCTGAAGATATATCATCATTTGAAATCAATTACCATGTTGTTCTATCACCGATGCGGCGATTACACTACCTTCTGACCTGTCTTTCTCGTTGTCACTGCCCAGTGTCTTTTCGCAGTCAGTCTTTTTCTCTTCATGGTCGCCACCGGCGAGGATGTCGTCCATCTCCGCCGGGATCGTTGTAACCTCTGAGACCGTAGTCATATTGAGATCGAGATCTTATTCTGAGGTGATAAAGGCTGGACACACAGAAATTGGGGAATGGCGCGGACAGTTCCTTTTGACCCCTGGGTGCGACTGTGCATCCATAGAGTCTTATATACGATACTACGGCACGTGGATGATATCTTCAGCCCACGCCTCCGCATCCAGATACCTGGAAGGCAGCTGTGAAGCTTCCCTGGAAATCAATGCAGCCAAGCACTTGAAGTGCCTGATCAGCGTGGCCATATCGAGGAACGAGCGATAACTCCTCACAGCATCCCACGTTTGCTACAAGCCCCAGCAGCGCTGGAGCGGGGAATTGCTCACGATACACGCCTCATTGATGGCGAGATCTCGAGGTCTGGAGCAATCGTTGCATCTGCCCGGGGTGGTTGTCTTATCAGCGACGCCTAGCCTCTACTTATTCCTCGGGAGACCGACATATCAACCACCATCTTAGAGCCCGATCCACCCACACACTTCGAGAGCCGGCAATTCGATGATAGATCACGACGTGCCTCCACGCTGCTGAAGTTGATATGATAGGCTGAATCGAATTCTAGTCGAACTCAATGCAACTGCATCTTATCACCTGGATGTGACAGTGGTACGCGCTTGCACCCTGCTACATGAGATAGGAGAAGGACGAAGTGCCGGGCCGGGGTTTATCGGTGAACACCGACCAACGACATCAGTCTCACAATTGCTGATCGGTGATCATGATGGCTAAGTTGAGCAAATGCGACTGATTATTCGGTTCCTGATGTTGATTTGAGTGCCTGGAATGTTTGATCGTCTCGACATCAAAAACATCTTCCTCAAAAGCCCTTGATCAACCGTCCCAGTGCAAGACCTCCAACAAATCATAGAACGTACATTAATTCGTAATTCGTCAACCTCAGTAGCAGGGGCAATATTGGCAGGATCGAAACCCGCCTCACCCAGAGCACGCAGTTGTCCAGGCAAGCCCCGTTCAGCGTCTCTTTAAGAGGCATAGCCATCAAAAAGCCCCACGAGATTTCGCAAAAAGTGATATCGAACCCATGATCGTACCCTGCCTAGAACTCTGGCTTGACTCTAGGGGACTGTACTTCGTGGCTTCCTTCCAATTGCCGGGCGATCAGATCCTCTTCGGCGTCGTCAAGCTCGTCAGGGGCATCGTCATTTTCCTTAGAAGGGAAAAGCCCGGCAAACCAAGAGTCAGCCTTCTCAAGGCGCTTCTTCATTTCACCGCGGAGCATGAGCTCAGCCCATGGGACGGCGCCTCCTTCGATCTCCGCATCGTCGCCAATAAGGACTGCAAGGTAATCCTTCTCCAACTTGACGAACATATTATCCACAAGGATCAACATTGCTTTTCCAACGTACGTACACATCTCTTCGAGATCGTTCTTCACAGTGTCGCACGCCTGACTGAACATAGTGTGGCGTGCGGTCTCCACGTGTGACTGCATGGAAACCTTCATTCGAGCGTATGAACCGGTACCTATGATTCAGGCGTTCGTCAGCACGGAAGGTTTCTCGTCGCTACGGCGAAATCACGGATGAACCTACCTCGCTCAGCTGTGCAGACATCATAGGCATGTTGCATAGCTTGTTGAATGACAGGGGTAAACTCTCGGCTGGCATCTCGTTGCCTCTCCGTGATCGCGGTCCGCAAAGCTGTAGGAGCATCTTCCATGGTAGCAGTATACACCCGGATCTGCTGGTTGAGCATATTCAGACCAGCCGGGTTCTGGGTCAAGTCTTGCTGAACCCCAGCAAGAGCGTCGTCGTGGAAAGCCTTGATGATGTGCTTGCAAGTCCTCGCAAAAGAGTCTAAAGCAGCCGGGAGTCGTCGTTGGAAAGCCCTCTCCCAGTTACCGGCAAGATGTTTGCTGATCGGCTCAAATAGTTCAGCATTGAAGTCCTTTTGACCGGAAGCGCCGGCAAAGACTCCAGAGCGGCGAGTTGTGGCTTTGTAAGTCGCCCAAAACAAGCCACCAAGAGATCGATGGGCACCCCAGCCACTAGAAGAATTGCAGTCAGTCGCTGTTGTTGAACACAGGTCAAGGAAAAAGGGGAGGGGGAATAGAAGCTAGAATAAACATCACGAGGAAAGACCTGCGAGGGGTGGGGGCGGGCACTGGGCGAATTGAACCTCGGGAGGTAACGACCGGGACTGCCAAATCAAGCCTATATGGTGTGTACCGCCAACTTACTTACGTTGCAGTTGCGACAGCACTGTCGGAAGCAGCTGGTATCAGACGGTCAAAGGTCTCATATAGCTGCTCACCCAGAGCGTCCTTGAAAGAAGAAGAGCAGTCTTCCACGGCGGTATAAAGTTCCTGCCATGACTTCGTTAGCAAATGGCTTTGCAACAAACAGACCGGAAATACTACCTTCTGAAGGTTGGCCAGACGAATGCGCAAGAACATTTCGTCAACCTTCTGATCCTTCTTGCTGTGCCCTACACGGCGATCACAAGTAGCCCACAGCTTCATCGAAGTCAGGAGTTGGCTCAGTTCATTGAGGACACGACGAGAATTGGTTGCTCGGCCACCTATTTTGCGAGAGTCAGTATTTGCCTGAAAGAACTTATGAGATTCGCGAATCATGACCCAAGAGTACAGCCTTTGTTGCTCCCAGGTCAAACATGTCTCGGGACTCAAGGGAACAACCACATGGGGAGACTGTTTGCTCCCGTATGTCACTCACCCTCGGTCAGTTTCTTCGCGTGCTCCTGCAACTGCGGGATCTCTGTATCGTGAGTGGAAAGGAAGCCGTCAACGTGCACTGCATCCTTCCTCAACCTCCCCGAGAGCTTTTGGTAGGCCTATGGCACAGAGGCTGCGTCAGTAAGTTTGGTCAGTGATGGACCAATGATGGGGTAGGACCTACACGACCGCTGACAGTGAAGACGGGGAGGCTTCGAGCTACTTCGTCATAATCCCTGACATCCTCATCCGGGTCGAAAGCCGTCTCGTCCTCTTCTATCGCCGTTTGTTGGTCAAGCCTGGGAAGATCATTAGTGACTCGAAGAGCAAAGATAATAACCAACTAAGCGATATGGGTAGAGGGGCGGAAGGATTGCGACCTACTCCTTGATGCCCATTGCGAAGTCGTTCTTGATGGCGCTTCTGGAGTAATCATTCCTCCCTTTGATGCATATTGATTTGACTTGAGAAAGCAACGCCCTTTCCTGAGAGACTATGGAGTTCAGCTCCTTCTTGGTCGCCGAGATGTTCTCATCCAACGCCTTTCGTGACTTGCGATAATCTTTTTTTCGAGACTTGATCTGAACCAGCTCCATCTCGATCTCATCTTCTGTCAATGGAGTGCGGGTCTCTTGGACGGACTGGCTATTCTCTTTGTCGCTACCATCAGAATCGTAGCTGCCGTCCGAGTCGGATGTTATGTCGATTGAGCCTCGTCTCTTGCGATGTCGACCAGGACTAGAATCTCGCTTTCGCTTCTTACTGGCATTATCAGACGGCCGATAGACCGTCTCACCGTCCCTAAGTTTCGTCGCTAGGTCCTCCCACAGGTCAAACTTCGTATCCAAATCTTCCATCTCATCGTCGATCGCGTTCTTCCGGTCCTTCAGATCTCCGACCTTGCGCTTGAGCTCCCTCTGCTCGTTTCGGAATTCCTCAATTCGTGCCCACGATTCTCCCATCTCGCCTTCGATATGGAGGCTGGCCGCGACTTCTGACTCGAGAATATCGTCCGTTTTTGTGCAGATGAAGGTAACGGCGGAGTATGTTCCGTCGTACTTGAGCTGACGCTTGAATGAATCTCCGAGAAGATTCTTGGCTGTCTTGTCGTCCACTGCACGTTGAATAGCCGCGGTAATCCACAATCCTGTGCATGCCTTCATGTAGCTCTCGGCGACAGCGGCTCGAGCGGCATTGCTATCCTGGATACCGGGCAAGTCAACAATGACAGCGCCAGTCGAAAGAGCGTCTGCCTTGCAGTAGATTCGAACCACCTTGATGAGAGCTGAAACTTGTTAGCCCTGTACGTGCCAGGATTGTGAAGATGGGCTGAAGGGGGCGGAGGGTGTGATGGAATGGGAAATGTGAGTAGGAGGCAGAACATCGTGGAGGGTATGGTAGCAGAACGCAATCAGCTACCCATATAAAATGCATCTGAACATACGCCAATATTCCATCACGTGTCCGTTACCAGAGGTCTTCTCCTTGCTATCAACGTAGTGCTGCAGTCCCTGGAAGAGCTGGGATGAGGTCGTCGCGCTGAGCCGCTTCAGACTGCCAATAACGCTACGAATGGACGGTGCCTGGGCCAAATCAGCCGGGCTGGAGGTTGCAATCATCTCCTTGGTCAAATGTGGGTAGACTGCTTTGATTTTCGAATATGCCAGGTTGGCCTCGGTGTCAGGGGTTGTGCATTCTCTGGAAACCTGGCCGTTGCCGTCCAGAAGATCGTCCAACAGGGTAGTCAGCTCTTGAGCCCAATCCGCGGCGCTGATGAACTCGATTTCCGCTCGGTACAGCTGCTCGGGGTCATCAGAGTAGTTGTAAGAGATCTCCGTGGCCGAAGCAGTGCACGCACGCATGCCATTTGTCGGTACCAGTCTACGGGACATATCAGCAAACGCAAGCTCTTTATCAACAAAACAACATAGACCGTACCTCTCCTCGTCAAGCAGTGCATTGATCACAGAGCTCTTTCCTGCGCCGGTGTTGCCCCTTTCACATTGAAGTCAGCATCGACGCAAATCCGACGTTCTGGAGGTAGGATACGCACACCACACCGACAACAGTACGTGCTGGCTTTGCTTCATCTTGTAACCGCGTGATTGACTCCAGCCAGTTGGATGCTTGTGTATCACCGCTTACTAATGCGGCTTGCAAAGGAGGTTTGAGGTTGTCGAGAAGCTGAACGCCAATCTTGACACCGGCTTCAAGCTCCTCCGTAGATGCATTGGACACCAGTCGCTCGATGTAGTTAGTCTCGCGAGCGGCTGTGGCTTGCGTTGCACCATCTTTGACATCCTCAGCAGTAGTGATGGATGCATCGATGCCGGTGTCGTCAGCATCAGCACCGGGATCAGGCTTGATGTGAGGCGGTTCGAACTTGACCGGGGACCCCGCCATTGCGGCTCGTTGGTTGGAATGACCACTAGTGGGAGCCTTACAAGTAGAAGGAAGCGAATGGAAACACACTGCAGCACATTCAAGGCTTGGCAAGTCGATAAGGTCGCGTGCTGCTGGCAATCAGGTAAATGAGGTGAAGAAATTGGGAACAGTTGGAATGGTAAGAGTGGAAGCTGCGGGTTGGGAGACGCGTCAAGCGATGGTGGGTTGGCGCGTTGTTGACACTAGAACAGAAGGCCAGCGCGAGAAATCGTGACGTTAGGCAGCTGTAGTCAATGCTTTGGTACTTGGGTACCTAGGTACCTAGGCATTTACTGGTGAAGGGAGTAGCAGGGGATACCTTCGTTCTCATAGTAATGTCCGTAGCGATTGATGTATTCTTTTTCAGACTGGTCACCTGGGCACCACACGGCGTGACTGCCTCTTTATGTGTAGGCGGCAAAAGGCGGGGAAAGTTAGGGGGTTCCAGTTCTAGAACTTGAAGTCTACAGGGGCACGAAGAAGTGTAACAGCCCTGGAGGCTCTTGACGGGGCATTTTGCACGTTGACTACCTTTTCCTACATCGACAGTCTTTTTGAAAGTTAACAACCTACCTACCTAGGTACTTACCGCTAGTAGGACATATGACCCTATACCAATCTCCATCCATCAACCATAGGCACAGTTAACAAATGACCAAGGACAGGCTGGCCACCACCTTTCCGTCGCAATCAAGCACCGGCCAGTACGACAATCCGGCGGCAAAAGGTCTCGCATAACAACAGAAGCCGTAGAGAGAAAACAGCTAATGTACTGGATATCTTCTGCCTTACCCTTGTCACGCCCACTGGTTTCTTTCCGAAACTATTGGGGCTTAGACGTCAGATTGTTCGCAGCGGTCATTCCGTTGGAAGGGCGGATGCGCTGGATCCCCATGTTGCTTCATGAAACAGAGTCCCATTGGAAGAGACATGCCTAAATATCGTAACGACGATCCGAATGTTCTGGCGGGCTCCGTCACTGATCTGGTGTCATTGGAGTTGACGGGCTCGTTGCCGTAGGCGTAAAAGTGCTTGTTTCCAAGATTCGTGAGGCTGAAAGCTGAAGACTGGAAAGTGCGAATCGGTAGTCAGACAAGGGTTCTGTGTCATTCGTTCGAACAACTTGGCAAAAGTGCGATGGTGACGTCTCAGCCTTTTAGTGACTACCGATGGTGAAGACGATTTGTTGAGTTGTTGAATCTCAGGTGAAAATACCAAAAGGGCCATTGCCATCTCGACAAACATCAGGTCGAGCATGGAGACGTAGGAGATACGGAAAGCTGGACGTGACCAAACTCAATTCACCCGCATAGCCTCGGATCAATACTTTGCTCAGGCTGTCCAGCTTTGGGGGAACCAACTGTCATATTAAAGAGGTCGCGTCATATCATGGGGGCGCCCCGAGAAGCGGCAACCACGATGTGAGTGGGGATTCATGGAGGCTTCTTGGGAATAGCTAAAATACCTACTTAGTAGGCATGGAAGAAACTGCCCAGGTGGTTGGCTCACGGGCTTGCCGCATTAACACCAGTGGACGAAAAACTACCTAGGTACTTGGTCGGCGACGTGAAGGTTGACGGATTTCCTACTTCATGTTTTGGAAGGCGGTCGTCTGAGAATTGTCAAACTGCAAGAGCAATTGGGAAGTACCTAGACAAGCCTTGACTTTGAAATTCTTCAATTTTTTGTTGGATCCTCAAGGATGATGTTCCAGGCCAGCTAGCACGGGGAAATCGATAAACCCATGCTCAAGAGTAGGTGCCTATGAGGTTGGCGGTGGTCTCATGATGCCTGCTGACGGAGAACAAGCATTGATTGTAGAATGACCCGGAAAGTCAAGGAGCAAGGCAGCGCCCGGTTCCTAAACTTAGCAGAGGTGTTCTTATAGGTAAGGAACTTCCAGGATTATCTTTCTGGAGCCTTGTGCTCTAGCCATATCCGAAATCAAGTCGGTTCCTGCCTTCGGACCTTGGAGAAGCCACAATACGTCGCATCAATAGTACCCATGCAGGCCATCATCCATGCCATCCACTCCGAGTAAGCTTCCACGTCTTGTCTCGGCAAGGTTTTCATCTCGATTTAAAGATAACTCGTACTCTATGTCGACTGAAGCACCTGGACATACCGAAATACCTGGGTACCTGGCAAGAGCCACAGCCATGCTACCATGTTATCTACCTAGGTACATATGTACGTACCTAGATACCTACTTAGCAGGCAGGTACCCATGATCCCACTGACAGTCGGAGAATCCGTAAGTAGCTAGGTCGGACAAATAAAATACGGTGATGGCTGTGGCCTCGGTATCAGGTTGCCCCGGAAATTAGAGTATTCCCTCTCCTTCCTCCTGCACTCAGCCGCGCGCTGACCTGCTGGTGCTGGATCAATAGAGTATTTCACATGTAGGTAGGTACATGGCGCTTGTCCAGAATATCGGTTTATATTCAGCCGTTGGCCTCCTTTTCAACTACTAGACCCGCTTGTCCGTTTTTGCTTGACGAATACTACTCAAAAGCTTCAGAACAACAAGAGAGACTCGAAGTGACGTCAACCGTCGTCAATTGTCGTTGTCGTTGTCGTTGTTGTTGTTGTTGCTGTCTAGACACTCCTCACTTTGGAAATGTAACGCAGCGGCCCATCTAATAAGCTTTCCACGGCCCTCACTGCAGCTCCATAGCACCCCATACATGCAGCTCGGGACCTTGAATGGGACATTGATCCAGACCCCGACCCCACAATCATACCCTACAAGATGCATATTCTACCCCAAAGGCGGTCACAACTTCTCGTCCTTCTCTTCACAGCATCTTCCCTCGCAGCCGACAGAAGAGCAGTCACAAATGACTTCTCCGACTACCCGTCCGGTGCGCAACAATGCCTCTACGATGCATCCGATGACTCGGGCTGCAATGGCGATACAGTTCCCGAGATGAACAGTTGCCTCTGCGACAATGGTGGAGATTTCGTGACGAACTCCGCGAAATGTGTCGCCGAGAAAGATTCTATCGACTTAGAGAGCACTTACGGTGTCATGAGCTTGCACTGCTCCAATTCAAACACCCCTCTGGCTGTATCCAAGCAAGAATGGATGGCAGAAGGCTCGAAAGTGTCTACTTCAATCACCCCCACCAAGACCACCAGCAAGACATCAACGAGTCAAACGGCGTCACCAAGCACCATAGTCGCAACCCTTACAGAGCAGACTATCACCGCGACTGTAACAGGGTCACAGAGAGCTAGCTCTAGACCGGATGCTGACAATCACAGCGGGCTGTCGTCTGGAGCAAGAGGAGGGATCATCGTCGGATCAGTCGCCGCAGGGTCAGCTCTCTTCGCCGCAGCGCTGTTTCTCCTGTGTCGCCACCGTCGGTCTCGCAACCACGCATACGACCAGGTGCGACATACAGGAGGACAATTGCAAGCCGATCCGGTGGGCCAGGGAGCTACCATGATCGGGTTTACAGGTTATGAAGCCGCAAACCCGAGCCACACATCAACTTCGCCCTCGGATCGAGTAAACACTTCCGACCCTCGCAAGGGCTGGCACCCATCACCAGACGGTAGCCAAGTCCCCTGGTCACCGGGGGCATTTGAAGTCGTGAAGCTGCACCCGGGAATGGGGAACTTGCATCAACCACGAGCGGATGTCTATGAAATGTCAACTGATAGCGAGATACCACTGCCTGTATCACCATCCGTCGCTCCTGTCAAGATGCCCATCATCTCAGTCACTCCACCCACAGTGCCACCT
This sequence comes from Cytospora schulzeri, assembly GCA_003795315.1. NCBI lineage: Eukaryota > Fungi > Ascomycota > Sordariomycetes > Diaporthales > Cytosporaceae > Cytospora > Cytospora schulzeri. The sequence goes on along the minus strand of LKEA01000010.1, from coordinate 195,485 downwards.
TCCTCTCGATATTCTGGAGTCGACTGGACTTCTCAGACGCATCAAGAGCCGACCCGTTACGATCCATATCTGCCTTCGCGGTGATGAGCAGAATTCTACTGAAGTGCTGAATTTTGACTACCGAGGCCTTCCACCTGGGCCACCTCTCATTGAGGGATCGAATACATCTACTAGGAGTCTGGACCCACTTTTTCAGGAAGCCTGAAATGACCTCGAATGGAGCGTTCGACTCTGTCGTTTCTCGTATTGAAAGATGGAATCTCCACTGAAGGCATCAATGTGTACTGTTTACATCAAAATATCATGCATGTAATGGTCCACGACAGGCGTGTTGGCAGGCTTACAGTCGAGAGGCGCATGTCGATTGCGTATCAGGTCAAGTCAACTTTCAGTGGCAGTGGCTGAGCAGTATGTGACCTTGGGTGCTCACGAACATTTTGACGGTTCATCGGAGCATTTACACGGTTCAATTTTGGGCACGAGTCTGGTTCCTCATCAACTCGCCGCGCAATACATGTTACGACCAGCCTCTCTGGAGTTCCGTCGCGATCTACCGGCGTTGCATTTCTTGGGCCTCTATCTCACAGCCAGACATTCTTCGCTCGTGTCAACTGTGTGGGGAAGAAGGCAACACGGACGAGTATCACAGCCGTTCCACGGCGACAGCGCAATGGCACCATGCGACGTTGCGGAACGGGGTGGGGCTATGCTGGTCCGCGCCAGAAGGCCGCCACGACGCCAAGTGCCGAACCGAACAACGGCCGCTGTCACGCTTCCACAGGAGGGCCGGATCCTAGCCAGCGTACCAACAGGTGCCTTCAGGCCGGAGTTATGATAAATGCCACCAACGCATACCTTTTAGGGCATATCGGCATTGACTTTGCTCCCTGTTATGGACTTGCCACATTGATGCGGAAAGTATGTAACGTGTCCTGCAGACCTAGTCCGTTGGAATGAATTGAACGTGCAGAGATAACTACTTAACCATGCTGTCGTGCCATCAGCGGCACGCTAATGCGCACCATCCATAAGGACAGTGGATTAGCGGCTGTCAGGTCGCTTTGTTATCCCAGATTTAGTGATCGACGCCGGCCGAGGCCAGCTACCCCCGCACCCGCACCCGCAGGCTTCGCTTTTTCTCGACGCCGACTCGACTCCTGCACGCCGTCAGGCCGCCTTGTCCAGACCGCCACTCCGTACTCGAACTCAAATCGCCACCACTTGTTCCTGCTGGAATGACATTGCTTAACTGTACTGGAAGAAAGGCAAATCATACAAGATCATCTCCGATTCCCGACCTATCCCTTTCCTGAGTCGTCCTACTGGTTGCTGGCATATTACGAGAGGCATATGATGAGTATTCCGGCTTGCCTTTGTTTTTGCGTCCTGTAGTCTAGTACCAAGATGGTTTCTTCTCCACCACCCTTTCTCTCATGGAACATTTTGAGACCATGTTTGAACTGTTGTAATCAACTTTGGGTAAGTTGATCACCTTTTGCACCCTTTACGGCCGTTAGGGGTGACATGTTGTCTCAAATATTGAACCCCTTGTTAACGGGCACCTGCAGATCAACGAACTTGCTATTTTCGGAGACTGCGTCGGCATTATTGCATGGATTCCCACTGCGTTTTCCATCCTTGTCGTGATACTACGATACGGACTGCAACCATTATGGCGACGCAGGCCAGTATGGCTACGCAACTTTGCAGCCGAGGAGTCCGGCGAGGCAGAGGGCCTATCAGCGGATATGGTCCCCTCAAAGCCTAAGATATGGAGTTCCTCTAATATCATCCTTGCATTAAATTCGGCAGCCGGTCTCGTGATCGGTATCTTGGCCTCGCTGTACCCAAAAGCCGGACCCCTGTTCCTCACACCCTTGATACCGCATGTGAGTATCTAATCAAGCTGTATTGCTATTTTCCCCACATGTTCGTTGCTAATCACCCACAAGGTTATAACAACTATAATTCTGCTGATCGAAAGGCCTCGATCAACTCCGGGTGCGGCACTCGTCCTGCAGGGGGGTCTGCTGCTGATTCAGGTCGTCCTGTTCAGTACCATTCTCCAGGCAACCTCGTGGGAAGGTTTGCTAGTATGGGTAGCTGAGATGATCATCCCTCTGGTATCGATGACCGTTATTATCAACATGCCCATGCGAAGTCCGCTCCTGCAAAGTGACGATGTCTGTGCTCCATTCCGGACCCCGACATCTAATCTTCGCAGCCCGGAGGACGGCTTTACGCTCTGGCAGTGGATGTCGGTGGCATGGATGGCGCCTATCGTGAAGGCGGGCTACCAGAGGCAGCTTCACGATGAGGATATCTGGAAATTGCCGCTCGAATTCCAGCATAGTCGCTTGCACCGGCTTTTCAGGGATGTCAAGGGATCGGTGCTTGCTCGGATCTTGAAAGTGAACGCGCCAGATCTGATTTTCACGACGTGTCTGAGCATCTTGGAATCGATTTGCTCCCTCATACCGATCGTGTTCTTGAAGCAGCTTCTCTCTGCCCTGGAGGGCGAAGACCCTGATCGAAAAGTGGCCATGGTCTACGGTGTTTTTATTCTTATTGCTCGTCTGATCAGCGCGCAGTCGGGTATTTTCAATCTGTGGTTCTGTCGAAGGGCCTACGAGAGATCTCGGGGTGAGATGATTACCATGATTTACGAGAAGACTCTGATGCGCAAAGCCTTCACCTTTCCAAGCGACAATCATAATGACGTGGATGAGAAGAGCAACAAGGATAAAGAGAGTGGCAACGGCCCTGCTTCAATGGGGAAGATCCTCAACCTGATGAGGAACGACGTCTACGAGATCGCCCAGCGATTCTGGGAGTTCGCGAACTTCTTTACGAAGCCGATGAACTTTGTTCTTACGATAGTTCTGATCTGGAAAATCCTTGGCCCGGCGGCGCTCGGTGGTGTCCTCCTTGTAGTATTTGCGCAGATCCTCAACAGCTTTATCATTCGTGCTCTGGTCAGCTGGGAACGCGCACGGAGGGCGGTAACCGATGTTAAACTACAAGTGACTGCGCAGTTCGTTGAGGCGATCCGGCATCTTCGTTGGTACGACTGGCAGGACCGTTGGCTGGGGCAGATTTTGGCATCCCGTCAGAAGGAGCTGAGATATAGGGTCATTGTAAACCTTATTAATAAGGCGGTGGCGGCGACGAACAAGATTTCGGCGTACTTCTTCCCCGTGGCTGCGTTCTATGCATACACCATCATTGGTGGGAAACCATTGCGCATTGATGTTGCTTTCCCGGCCTTGAACCTGTTCGCGATGCTGAACCAGAATCTGAACGAGCTACCGGGGCTGATTACAGTATTATTGAACGCCAGCGTCGCTATGGGCAGAATCGAGAACTTCATGGCCGAACCAAACAAGGAAGAGGAGTTTGGTTCGGGTGCGTATGGGGAGTCCGTCGCGGAGCCGCTAGGGGAACTGAAGATGTCGTTCCGCGAGGCATCCTTCTCATGGCCTGGGTCACCGCAAAAGCACGTCCTGTCTGATGTCTCTTTTGATGCTGGACCAGGAGTGACGGCTGTGTGCGGCAAGGTCGGGTTTGGAAAGACGGCTCTGCTGCACGCTATTCTGGGGGAGTTGGATGACAAGGGTGGGATTCGAAAGGTACCCAACGAGATGATTGGGTATTGTGCACAGACGCCGTGGCTGCAGAGTATGAGTATCCGTGAAAACATCCTGTTTTCGTCTGGGCTCGATGAAACGAGATATCGACAGGTGCTTGCAGCGTGCTGCCTGGTCCCCGACCTAGCGAACTGGAAAGCGGGCGATTTGACCATGATTGGGGAGAACGGAGTGGGCCTGTCAGGTGGCCAGAAAGCGAGAGTCGCGTTGGCCAGGGCCGTCTACAGCAAGGCGAGGATCTTGTTGCTGGACGACCCCATCGCTGCGTTGGATCACCAGACAGCAGAGACGATTCTGAGAAATCTATTCACGAATACGGACCTGACACAGGGCCGCATGCTTGTCTTCGTCACTCATCGGATGGACCTATTAACGAGATACGCCAACCAGGTGCTTGAGATCTCGCAGAACGGAACAGTTATGGTCATCTCACGCGAAGAGATCAAGTATCACGAGGAGCTACTGCACTTTGCCGCAACGGATGACCAGCGGCGGCAATCCATGGATGAGGGGGAACAAGCTGATGAAGATGTTACCCCGGACAAATTTATCGAGGAAGAACACCGTGCTCATGGGGGCGTTATGGCATCGGTGTATTGGAAATACATCAAAGCAGGCAACCTTTGGTGTTGGGGACTCCTGCTTCTACTCTTCATCATGTTCCGGGTATCGAGATTGGCGCACTTCTATTTCCTCAAGATCTGGGGCGAGTCTTACGAACCCTCAAGTCAAGTTTATCTCGCGGGAAGCAACAAGCCTGAGTACAACTTCGGAGCAGCATCAACATCACCAATCACTGCGGCTTCTGGAGACTGGTGGCACATCGATTTGGGTCTACCCCCTCCCGATACCGACGCCCGTCCTTGGCTATTCTGGTTCTTCATTATTGCCCTGCTGCAGTTCATATCGTTCGTCCTCTCGGATCTCACAATCGTGCTCCTTATCTATACCGCGGGCAAACATCTCTTCGAGGAGGTTATGCACAAGGTTGCTAACGCAACATTCCGCTTCTACGACGTCACGCCTGTTGGGAGACTGATGAACAGACTGACGAGTGATATTGGCACTATCGATGGCCAGATCGTCACGCAGATCCGTGATGTCGTCTGGTACCTGATGTTCTGGGTCACCAGTCTGTCCGTTATCGCTTCGACTACGCCTGTTTTCCTGGTCATCGCTATACTCATGACCACCATTTTTGTTGTGATCTTTATGCGCTTCTTACCTGCCTCGCAGTCGCTCCGCCGCCTCGAAATGGTCTCCCTGTCGCCGCTCATGTCCAACTTCGGCACTCTTCTCGAGGGCTTGACCACTGTGCGGGCATTCCGTGCCCAACCTCATTTCCAGGAACGAATCATCGTTACGACAGATGCCTTCCAGAAGATGGACCACTTTTACTGGAGTTTGCAAGCCTGGCTCATGTTCCGATTCGATGTGCTCTCTGCTCTATCGACGTTTATCCTCACGATATCGGCCCTATCCACAGGGCTGGGCGCCGGCACAGTAGGATTTGTCCTTGCTGCAGCCGCAAACTTCGTTGCTTGTACGCATAATCTTTGCCGCAAGTATGGTGACCTGCAGATGCAGTTCGTCAGTGTCGAGCGTGTGATAGAGCTCATGGACCTAGAGGAGGAACCTCGCGGGGATTTCGAGCCGCCGGCTGCTTGGCCCGGATATGATGACGATATCATTTTCGATAATGTCACAGTACGATACGCCAAGGAGCTTGATCCGTCCCTACATGACCTGAGCTTCCGGATCCCCGCTGGTGCAACAGTGGCCGTTACTGGACGCACGGGAAGCGGCAAGAGTACGCTTGCGCTGACGCTCCTGGGAACGATGCTACCCGAATTCAACACAGCGACGGGGACGTTGGGCACGATCAGGATAGGGAGTGTGGATGTTGCGAGGGTGAACAAGCACGCGCTTAGGAAGCGTATCAGCTTTGTTGCACAGGACCCGGTGTTATTCCCCGGCACCCTGAGGGACAACCTGGATCCGTTGGGCGAATATTCCGACGAAGAGTGTGCGTTGGTGCTGAGGAGGGTCCTGGGTGCGGGTGACGAGCTAGACGAGGCTGGGTCTAGCAGCGAGACACAAAATTCAGGACCGAGCTCCGGTCCTGCGAGCCAAAGCTCTAAGTCGAGCACCAGTAGCAGCAGCAGCAGCAGCAACAACAGTGGGGAAGAGAGTGAGGGAGAACATGGTACCAACGGCCACGCCAAACCCGCCAACTCAGCGACAGCTGTCGTGCCAGCTAGCACCAACGGCAACGGCAAACACAACGCATCCGACCTTGCTCTGACCACCAGTGTGGATGGAGGCGGGAAGAACCTCTCGCAAGGCCAGCGGCAGCTCATCGGCCTGGGTCGTGCGGTCCTGCGCCGTAGCCCGGTTGTCATTCTAGACGAGGCGACAGCGAGCATAGACAAGAAGACGGCGTATTACATCCAGAAGGTACTGAGGGAGGAGCTTAGGCAGAGCACGGTTATTACTATTGCCCACCGTGTGGAGGCTGTGAGGGACGCCGACTTTGAGATTGTTCTGGACAAGGGCAAGCTAGTCAAGGCGCAGGCTGTGATGAACGGTTGAGAAGGGAGAAAAGAATGAGAAAACAATATGACGAAGGACAAGTGAAGATAACTATAGTTGTATAGTTGGTGGTTGAAAGTCTGTTTGGGTGTTTTAGATTACACCGCATTTTCTTTGGGCGGAAAACTTGGATAAAAACACATAGGGTTACATCAATGGTCGAATAAGTTTGAAGCCTTATTAGCCTTTACATACCAAGTGCAGTCGAGGCTATGCGTTCGGTGTTCGCTTCCCAGCGAGGGTCCATACAATTTTTTTTTGATTCTGACATTTCAGTATAGCTCAGGGTCTCAAACGTCCACAGTTCAGCTAGCCTGGGCCGTCATAAAAGTTAAAAACACTCGATATGGAACAAGATGGTCTGGATATTTTTCTCAAGATGTATCAGGCGCCAACACCGGTGAAGCCAGACTCAGGCATTCGAACTTCAGCAAGACACCCTTAGAGCCTTGCGGTGTTCTCCCTCCTGTTGAAACTATATATCTTCAGTTCATAAGGCTCCTCCCTTTGGGTGGGGGGGGGGGCTAGCAGTACCTAATACTTCCTAGCATTGGGGAAAGCAACTTGCGCCGAAGTTGCAAGAAGCCAATTGTGACCAGTGACATTCGGATCCTCACCGATGAAGTTAAGTGGGAAACCCGGATCGAACGTCTTGACACCCTCCAGCGACAGAATCTGCTGCTTTGTAAGCTTGATGCTGAAAGCCTGAATGTTGTCCTTCAACTGTTCCACCCTTTTGCACCCAACAACGGGGAACACGTTGGGCGCCTTGTGTATCACATATGCCAACGCGACGGCATGGATAGACTTGGTTCCATGCTCCTCGGCAACCTTGGCCAGCGCCTCGCTCATGCGCACCTCCTCCAGAGACGTTTCCATGTTGCCTCCGAGACTGGAAACGAAAGGATGAAGCGAAGCTGGAGAAATGTTGCAATTACTGTATATCAAATGGACTGAGTCCCCAATTTACATGCAATAGCCTTGAACTCAAACCGTCCGTGGGCCGCCGGATCTCTGAATGACACTGCAAGTTTCTCTGAGGGAGGTCCTGTCCAGATGTCTATGCCGCTACAACTCTCTTAGACACCTTCGCGGGCATGTACCTCTTCGGATGCCCTGTTATCTCCCTCGGCAAAAACCCCTGGTAAGCCTTATCACCAAACAGTTCAGGGTCGTCGTCATTCCAAACGCTCTGAATGTCGAATTCCCGAATGGTCAACGCCAGAATGGCCCTCAACTCCATCTGCGCCAGTTCCTGGCCGATGCAATTCCGCGGCCCCAGCTCGAACGGGCGGAAGGAATTCTTTCGGACGTACAGCGGCTCCCCTTCCTTTGCAAACCATCTCTCAGGGACGAACTCATGAGGGCGCGGCCAGAACTGCTCGTTGCGCTGTTCGGCAATACTGCAGCCGAATATCAACATGCCTTTTGTCGGATAGCGGATCCCAGTGTCAGGGTGCGTCAGGAAGAAGTCGTCTGGGCTCTGACGAACCGCGCCGACAGGTGGGAACATTCGAAGTGTCTCTTTGATCACGGCAGACGTGTAGGGTAGTCGGTTGAGTAGCTGTGGGTTCGCGACAATGGCGTCCTTCGCCGCGGTTGCATCCCTTCCTAGAACCTCGTCGTGTTCTGCCCGAATAGCCTCCAGAGTATCCGGGTTCTTGTTGAGCAGGTGGTATGCGAAGCACAAAGTTGATGCCGTCGTATCGTGACCGGCCATCATGAACATCTTCAGCTGGCTAATCGCCATGTCCATGAAACTTGGATCAATGCCGGTTGCCTCGGACTTGTCTGACGCCGACTGCACCTCGTTGACGTACGACTTGATAGCGAGTGACATTATCGTCTGTGGACCAGAAGAAGCACCTTTGTTCTGCGCATATTCCAGTAGGCCGCGCTCGATGATTGGTTTTAGGTAATTCCGCATATTGCGATTGTTTCTCCATAATTTCAAGCGTCGAAGGGGATGCATTGACTTCAAGATGCTTCGGGGAGTGTTGTCAGTGATGAGCCAGCCTATCGAATCTTTGAGCGATTCGAAAAATATGTTGTCTCCCTTGTGACAACTCAGTCGTTCGCCCCTAACATCAACCAGTCAGTACTAGGCTCGGTAATATCGACATGACTGGGACCTAGACGGCTTCCACCGCGGTGATAGGGGTGGCTAGAATGAGGATGCAATAACAGGTCCGGACTTACACGGCTGCTCTTCCGATAATATCTGCGGTGGTCCGCATGGCCTTGGGTTCCAACTGGACTACATTCCCCTCCTTTGCAATAACCTCGAGCCAGTCCCTGAAGATCTGGATTTCCTCAAGGAAGGCTGGTATCAAAGCCATCAGATTCTTGGCAGAAAACCCGGGGTTGAAAACACTCCTCCAGGTTTTCCACGTCTGGCCGTTCTGACACACCAAGTCATTGCACCCGTTGAAGGGCATGAACTCATGGTGCAACAGGGGGTGCTTGGGGAGCGGGGTGTCCTGGGTGAACTGTGCCATGATATCGGGATGGAAGACGGCTAACATGGGCCATGAGAAGGGCCAGGAATCGACGTAGAGAAGACCATGCGATGCGATCTCCGGATATTCTTGGGCAATGACGAGTGGCATATTTTGGGCATTCATATCTGCAGGGTACTTGGCTTGTATCTTGCCCAATATCTCCAGATGTCCCAGCCAGAACGAGTGAGGAAGCATCGGCTTTGCAACGCGTTAGCCACAGTGTGGTATCGGGGCCCCGGGGACGATGATCGAATACGGATCCGCAGGGAAATATAAAGATACTCACGACACCATGCTTCTGCGCTGCCTCTCTAAAGAGAGATCGGACCTGATAAAGGCGATAGAAGAAGCGAACAATGGACAAGACTACCAGGACAGCAACAGTTCTGGCCACGAGACCGAACACGGATATATCGTCGGGCATGTTCATGAACGCCATGGTCGTTTTACCCCTATCTTCAACGTACGTCGGAAGAGTTCATGCAGTGCAGGAAAAAGCGAGAGACCGGGACACATGACTTTAAGGGAGATTTGAATCACACCTCTGCACCACCCAACTCGACATTGTGATTTGACCCATGCCACCAACATTATTGTGAGTTGTTATCACTTCCTCCTCGTTAGCTCGCATCCTTTGCAGGGATCCTTCAAATTGAGTCCTAATAGCCAATAGGAAACATCGTGAACAGTCCTCGGCAGGATTAGAGAACGGGGATACGGAATTCTTTTAACCAACAGCAGAAGTACACTAGAACGACCCACGCAGGCCACGCAGGTATGTGAGAACTGCATATCCTGCTTTACTTCACGTGTCATTACTGGCAAAACCCTGAATGGTACCTGAGATCCTATGTTTCAATGCATATGAGGCCAAAATTCGGATGCTACTCCGTAGCGTTTTGGGTAGTATCTAGGGCTGGCTGCTACTGTGCACGACAGCCCCCTGCAGCGAGTGGTCTTGAGGATTGACACAGCTGGGATTTAGGGCACCCCCCGAGTTAGTCACGACAAGTCATATGCAAGCGTCCAACCTTCTTCAGCGATGTAGTGTGTATCGGTTGATATAGCAAAGGTTTTAGAGGATGGCCATATATTCAGGTCTAGCGCCAACTGAGGCCCAGCTGTCTGAATACCTAAGTAGTAATGACAATTCCGAAACCTGCTTGGCTGCATGGGTTGTAGTGCCCGTGCCCTTGCCTCCTTCTCTTGATGTCGACAAAGTTCACAGCGTCATGAGGTATTGGATACCTGATCACTTCCCAGTCTTTGCTGCTTTGACAGCCTTGCCTCATTCTGGCGATGATGTGAGGTTATATAATATGCTGTGATACCTAGTGCTTACGAGCACTGGGATTGGTCAAGCGATCGTGTGCCATTGCTCAAGGAGCCACCTTGACGAGAAGAAAGCCACAAAACTCCCGTTGCCAGAGTGAGTCGAGTCACAACTTCTCAAGAAATGGAGAACTTAGTCACTTATGTATACATCATACGTGGCTTCCCAGGTGTACAGGGATAGGCCAAGGTCAGCCGCGATGCCATGGATAGTGCTAATTACCTACTTCTAAGACGCCAACTCAAAGCCGAATTCCGGAGATGAAGTGTTAGATCACAGACACAAATTTTCACTCGGCGGTTGGTATCGGGGCCAGGAACTTGAGATGGAGGACTATAACGACAAAAATCACTTTCAATATCAATACTAAGTGTCCTGGATTTCTTTGACGATTGCAAGTGGCCTGTATTCGTCTACCTGTTGCTTTCCTCTCCTCTGTGAAGCTTACTCACATGATCGTGGGCACCTTCTCGAGTATTCCTGGCTGTAGATAATCCTTGAAAAGCCAGGAATACGGCCGTAGTAATTGCGGCACTGTTGTTGCCGGCACCAATACACCCCGAGCCCATCCCTATCAGCCGTCAAGTTATACGAGTCGGGGTCGAGGGCTTGATACAAGTGAGGATCTATCCTCCCTTGAGGCTCGACCCGGATTTTCCGTGAGTAACTAACTACAAGACACCGGCCTCCACTATGGCATGGCCCGATTCGGATATTTGAGTTCCCAGGCCCATATGCGCTAGCAGCCTCACAACGCCAGATTCCATGTTTTCTTTCTTCGTACTCGCACTCCCCAGACAGCCCTGATTGTAAGTCCTGGCGAGGTTGAGTTGGACCCTCGGGGGGGAATATAGCTTTTGCAGGATCCGTATGGCCGCCTCCGAATAACGAGGCGATTTGTTGACTATTGAAGTCTATACAGTCGCAATTGTTAGGGTCGAAGCAGCGGAGCTCAGCTAGGTCTATGCCCGGTGCTAGTGGGGGACATATAAAGCGTCCTGCATTATTGCGAAGCTCAGCTAGTCGAGGACGTAGAGCAGCGGCCGTAAGTGGCCACTCAGTCCGCCCCAGGGGCAAGTGGGCTTGCCAGGCAAGGCATAGCTTCTCGACGAGTAAGCAGCCATTGGTCAGCATTTTGACTACTCTGATAGTGGGATAGACGAACTCTGCGCAGAGGTCCCCTCCACATCCCAGATCCAGTCTGGGTTCGTCTCCTGTAGCCGTCTCCTTGCACAATGTGTTGTGGCTAGCGTCTCTGCATTGCAAACAACCTGCTTTGGTAGTCTTCGTTCCTATAAGCAGGTGCTCTGATTTCAATATATCTCGCCACCGAACGATACCCGTTTCGTGGCCGCATATCCTGAGGTAGCCCTCATGTACGATACACAGCCTACGGTGTGCCTTCACTAAGCGCTGCGAGCGCGAGAATAGGCAGGTAGGGTGGTCAGCAAGGCATACCGAGCAGTGAAGGGGCCTTCGGAGCCGTGCGACCCTCTCCCCCCAGTTGGGCGCTTCCTGAGCTGCACGACAGCCATTGCAGTACCAGTCCTTATTCAGGAGGCGAAGAAGCTGCGGCCTATCCCCGGGCATGCCGTCGTTATAGCCCTCCATAATCCGAAGCAGCTCGGCCGCCTGGCCCCTATGGCACATAGACTGGAATCGTGGCCATACGAATGGCACGTTTTTTATGTCTTGTGGCAGGTATGTTCTTGGCCTGACAAGTATCGGCTTATTGCATAGAGGGGGAAACTTTCGCGCAACGCGCCGTAAACACTCGATACCATCATTGTCGAGCATTTCGATAATCTGGACAAGGACGCGATCCGGCAGTCTATGCATCGGGCTGTATCTCTCATTGTGCCATGCCGCTACGACGAGTGGATCTGGAGTCGGTAACTCGGGGCGGCCGAAAGGGAAGATGGAGGAGTAGCTTGGAGGTCCTTGGAGTGACTGCTCGCTATCCTTCTGAGGGTATGTATTGCTGTCCATCTGTCCCCGGTGTTAGCGGAGATTCACAACAATGACAACGGTATACTGAACTCTTGATTATCAAGTTCGGGTAGAAGTCAGTATAACCGACGTTTGAATACACTTAAGATTACTGTTCTTCCTTGAGCTGATATGTGGTATTGGAAACAGTACTGTGAGGAGTAGCTCCTCCGGTGCTAAGTTACCTTTATATGAGTTCCACGACGAGCACAGGCATGAGTAACTGGTAGACCAACGCGCTTAGTTCCATTTAGATTTACCGGTCTTCGTCCTCCTGACCTTTTAGGTTTGAAGGCACGTGTGGCCGGCCGAGAGCATTCAAGTAAGTTTTTATTTTAGCCTGGCTGAATCAAGTATCATAGGGCTAACACCGACTTGAAGCAGTCTTCCTGTTTCATTCAATGTCAACGACTCCTCTTTGTACGTTAACATCTCAGTTTCGGACATCTGGACCGTTGACGCCTCTAAGTGGCCACCAGGTTTTGTATAGGGGGGCTGAATACTCTATAACTCACGTGGGTAGTCACCCTGGGGCACATCAGACTACACAGGCAGCACAGGCAATCTACCGACACAGGATAATGTGGGAAGTAGCCTGTGCTTTCGCACAGGCCTACATTTACTCGAAAAGATGGGCCCTGCAAGATCATAGTTAGACTCGGGGAATCAGAGAACCAACCACACAGTACCCTTGAGCACGTCCCCGCCATCGTGGCGCACTCCATCTGTGATCCAGCCAAACCATTTTCCAAGGTCTCCGTAGTTTGGAGGGAAGGAAAGGGCAGGAGCCTGAGAGGATACAATGATACATTGTATATTTGAAATTGGCACTATTGTTGGCATGTTACTCTATGTTACTGCCTTAGTGACTAAAGTCGTGTTATGTATCTCGAGGTAGGGAATAAAGGAACTTATCATAGGATCTATGGCAGGTTTATATGTATATGCATCAAGAAAGGAATCGCCCGATTTGTTGATTATGAGTTGCCTTCAACGCCTGCTAGATGCGAAGACAAACCCGATAAATATTCACGTCAGAGAAATACCAGGATACCATCTCTCCAACCCATCTTACATACAGGCAGCACCATCAATACCAAGGACCTTGCCATTGATCCACTCGCCATCCTGGGAAGCAAGGAAACAGACGACACGGGCGATGTCAATGGGGAGTCCAACACGGTGCAGCGGTGACCATCCAGCAGCATACTGTGAGTGCGTCAGTGGTGATGATCTCAGATTCTAGATGAAGGATAACACAGTCACATACCTCGTCAACTCCATCATCATCAAGCGCGAGGCCGTCAGGGATATACTCCCTGCACACAGCGTGGTACATATCCGTCTTGATACCACCGGGGGCAATGGCATTAACAGTGATCTTCTTGTCACCGAAGTCGATAGCCATACACCGCACAAATGTCTCGATGGTGCCCTTGGAGCCAGAGTAAACAGCATGCCTGGGCACCGCCTTGGCCTGGCCCGTGATGGACCCCATCATGATCAGGCGGCCGCCGACCTCGAGGTGCTTGTAAGCCTCGCGGGCAACAAAGAACTGGCCGCGCGTGTTGACGCTGAAGACGCGGTCGAACTCCTCGGGGGTGACGTCCTTGACGTGGCCGAAGGACACGACACCGCTGTTGGAGCACACGATGTTGATGTGACCCCAGACCTGCTTGGCCTGCTCGAACATGGCGACGATCTGGTCGACGTTCGAGACGTTGGCCTTTATGCTGACGGCGTCGGAACCGCCCGCCTTGATGGCGGCGACAACCTCCTCGGCGGATTCTGTGCTGTTGGCGTAGTTGACTATGACCTTGGCGCCGCGACGGCCGAGCTCCATGGCCATCTCACGGCCGATACCGCGCCCTGTGATAATCTCAGCATCTATTTCTTCAAACTGAAATAGCCAAGGGAAGTTTGGTGTGTGTGAGAGAGTAGGACTCATGCAAGTGCTGATCCCTGTTGCGCCCCCGGCGGTCCGGATCCGGTGTTGAGGAGTACGAAAGTTCAGGGGCCGACCGGACTTCCCCACTCGGTGTCCGGACTCCGGGGCCGGATTGAGACATCTTCCGCCGTTGGCGAAGACATCAAGAACCAAGGTGTGATGCACGGGCATGACAGCAAAAAGAAGCAGTACGATATAGGTTGCCAAACAAGGGACTTATCAGGATGATCAGGATGTTACTTACCAGCACCGGTAACGAGCGCAACCTTGCCCTCAAGTGATGCCGATGCCAACCCGAGAGGACCGGGAATAGCATTGTACTTGCCCTTCTTCACAGGCACGGGGTCCTCAAGAACATCTTCTGTAAGAGAATGTTTCCCATTGATGCCGTTGGTCTTGGTAGTTGTGGGGAGGGGAACCTCAAGGATATCTTCTGTCAAAACAGCATCCATTTTTGTGGGTGATTTTCGTGAGCCTCACGCCTTAGGTGGCTTTGTTGATGTGATGGTGTCAGATGAAAGAGAGAAACACAATAGGATGGTGATGATCCAGTACAGATGAATGGAGGAACATGTCGACTTGTGTGGCTATATATCCCAGTGGGTATCTCTGCCCTTGACGGACTCTGTCTCAATATCTCGGTACTTTCGGACATTGTTGGAGATGCCGGTTAACTATTCGGACACCGTCCCGAGGTCCCAATCGATCACTCTCAGGCGCTTATCATCCTTCATGGAGCTCAAGCTTAGTAGGCCTAATATCCATGAGTCTTGACGTCGTCTATGACAATCCTGAAGCCTCTCGAATCAGGCAATGCTGCCCGATCGTGAATATCCAGCCTCAAACTGAGGATAGTCCGCCCTATCATTTTATGAAAAGTCACCAAGTCACCTCCAGTGTAAGGAGATACATCACCACGCAGTTTATGCTCTGTCCCACGGGTAGTACACAAAATTCGCGCCCATGTGTTGGGACCATTTGCCGTGCAAAATTGCGTCAGGTGCCAAACAGGTTGTAGCTCGTACACTAAGCCCCCCAAGCCACCTGTCAAATTACTGCTTGCATTTTTGTCTTCAATCTATTTATAAACACAACCGAAGAGTCTTATCTTGCATGCTGTGCGGGCTCAGTAGTTGGAGAGGTCCGGCGGCACGCTTTTACCATAAGCGAATTGATAACCCAACATTGAAGGGACTTCCGGGTGGTTCTTCCATTACCCTGCCTAAGTACATGCCAAATTACTCCGGACTGACCTAGCCACTATAATCTTTCTAAATTCGATATCAGTATAGTCTTGTTTTATCCCCACCATGTTTGATGCAGTCTTCTCGTTGTCCAAGAACGTAGCAGCTGAAAAGATACCGGAGAGTTACTGTAGCGCCCGGGCGGCTCTTTCACAAGTACTCTTTATGCACTTGCCGGCGCAGACTTCGGGATGCAGTATTCGTTTCCAAGGTTAGCTATAGCACCCTGACGTGATTATATACTATAACCATGAATACTGAAGTAGGACTATCCTGGCTGTTTTCAATCATGGCTTGCATCAAGGTCTCTTTGCAACCTGCTCCTATAGAAGTAGGCAGGTACCCCGGTGTCTTCAATGCTACTTTCCTCAATCATACCATTATAAGCAAAAAGTATATGTAGTATGGAGATGGATGCAGAATATCCACGGGGTAAAATGACGATTGCAAAGTGTACTTTTGGGCTGAAGCGTCTTCCCTTTCCTGATGTCGATGTTCGCCGTCATGCGTCAGCCCAAGAAGGTCTCTTCACAAAACTTGTTAGTGCATATATCTGTGTTACTGTTTCCACCACCAGTACCCAAATTGAAGAGCAATCCTGACCAACGGAAAGTAGCAACAGATGACGGGTTGGAACTCGAAGCGCGCGCTGTGCGAGGCGGGGGCTGTTGGAGGATGGAATGGATGAGGAGAGGAGATCGCATTGCCTGATTGTGCTGTCACTTTGGTCACCAGATGACGGCGGAAGGATCAGTACCTCAGGTGTCTGCTTATGATCAATATGATACCTGCCCACCTTGCGGATCCAAGCATCTGATCCACACCACTTATCGACGAGAAGGCTGTTGAGAGGATGTCGTGCATGAAATGGAGATGGCCAGACACTTACATTTGTACCCACTTGCCTAATGCGGTGACGGGAAGAAGTGAAGATCTCACCGCGAGATAATCGCCGGTGATTTCGGACCAACTCTGAGGGACAGCCATTACACGTGGGCGGGCGAACTCGAAAGTCCTTCCACCCAGAATTTCAGGCAAAGGGTCAAGGAGGAAGGGTCGCGGGCCGATATCTTACGGGGAATGTCAACAATAATTTCCAACCAGGAAGGCTGGTCGTGGCTTTGTAATACTGATTGCTTTGTAATTGTTCTCTTCCACCTACCACCCTTGCTGACTACCCCTAGCAACGACAGTAGCAGATAGGGAGAATTGGGACGCAACAAGCGGCATGAAGGCCTTCGATATCATGAGGTACATATTAGAGTGGAGAAGGTAGAGAGAATACAGGTATGTATTTCGCATTGAGCATCACAGCGCCGATGATAAGTTATAAAGACTTGCAGCCAGCCACATATTGGCGAATATTGTCGACACTCAATACCCATAGATCTCTACACTTCAAGTCCAAACCAACCGCGATACCAGGCTATCCAAAATGGCTCCCCTCCCCTTCGAGACCCAAATCTCCCAGGCCCTGGCCGACAACACCATCCCCGGCGTGGTCCTCCGGGCCAAGTCCAAGGACGGCCGCATAGACTACACCAAAAACATTGGCCCTTGGGACACCACGACCATCTTCCCCTTGATGTCCATGTCAAAACTCATCACCTCCATAGCCGCGGCACAGGCCATAGAACAGGGCCTCATCACGCTCGACGCCGACGTCGCCCCGCTCCTCCCCACCCTCGCCGCACAGCCCATCCTCACGGGCTTCGACAGCGACGGGAAGCCCCTGCTGAAGAAGAGGCAGAAGGCCATCACGTTCCGCCACCTGATGACGCACAGCTACGGGCAGACATACACCATGATCGACCCGGACCTGACGGGGCGGTACCTCGAGTCCCAGGGCAGGCCGGCCGTGTTCATAGACGGCTCCCGCAGCGTCGAGGACACCTTCGACTTCCCGCTCCTCGCCGAGCCGGGCGAGGCGTGGCACTACGGCCCCGGCATCGAGTGGGCCGGCCTCGTGCTGGAGAAGGTGAGCGGCGTGTCGCTCGAGGAGTTCCTGCGGGCGCACATCTTCGCGCCGCTGGGCATCAGGGACATGACTTTCTTCCCCGCCCGCCACCCCGGGATGTTGGAGAGGATGGCAGCCTTGTCTGTGCGGGACGAGGACACTGGGAAGTCGGTCCCGCCGCCCCCTGACACGGATGTCGTCGATCCTACGCAGATTAAATATTGCCTCGGCGGTGCTGGCTTGTTTGCGAGTATCGAGGAGTACTTGAAAGTGCTGGAGAGTATCTTGGCGGACGACGAAAAGTTGTTGAAGAGGGGGAATGTGGAAGAGTTGCTGTTTCAGCCGCAGCTCCGAGTCGAAGGCAAGCTCGAGGTGCCCGAGTGGGTTGTGGGTTGGACACCCCAGCCGGATGACGGCTATACGTGGAGTCTGGCAGGCTTGCTTACCCCTGATGGAAAGGGTCACAGGGGAAAGGGCTTTTTGCAATGGGGTGGCCTGTACAACCCATCATGGGTAAGTAGTCCAACGACGGCAGAAGGAAGCGGAATGACTGGATAATAAAACTGACGGACAATTTCGAACATGCAGTTCATCGACCGTGAGGCGGGCCTGATTGGCTTGTTCGGCACCTCTTTCATGCCTCCTGCTGATGCGCAGCTCGAGGAAATGATGAAGATATATGAGCTCGGCATGTACGAACAGCTGAAAGCGCAATAATATGCTCCCAGATGACTCTATCCAGGTTGAGCACGCCAACTGCCAATGTTTTCGCAGCAGATGAAACATGCCAAACGTGACCCGTGGGCCTCGAGGATGGGTGGTAGGATTCATGTCTGGGAAGCAGGTCGCTAAAGAGTGCGAATTCTTGTTCTTCTTCTCCATTCTCTTTTGGTCATCGTCGATGAATACCTGGCTCGACTCAAGTGGCCTAAGTAAAGGCAAGCTGAATACACAAGCGCCAGGGGGAAGGGGACCAAGAATCTTGTGGCCGCAAAATGATATCACTCAAACCACTCCAGCGCTGAAGTGATGTAGAACAAAGACAATATGATATGTGCTGGCAAATTTGTGCAAGGTCTGGCGAGGATGTAAACATTATAAGCAAAAAAACGAGCAAAATCATATAGAGGTTAAAAAATGCGAGAAACGCCGTCACCCCAGTGCAGCGCTGAGTAAAAAGGGGGGTTGGGTATCCGATCAGCACCTTCTTGTTTACCTTTCCCACTAGGACCGCATGGGCCCCATCCATATGCGCAACCATCTTAAATCCGAGCCCGATTTCCATCAAAAATTCGCAGTCAATCACGCAGCCGGCTTCCCCTCTGTGTCCTCCGTTCCCTCTGTCTTCTCCGCCTCCTTGGTCTCCTCCACCTCTTCCCCTCCATCCTCAGCGGCATCCTCGGCGGCATCTTCCATCGCCTCGTCCTCCTCGTCTTCTTCATCCTCCTCCTCCTCCTCTTCATCTTCCTCGTCGTCCTCGTCCTCGTCGAACTCTTCATCTTCACCCTCGGGAAGACCATCACCGCCAAGTCCGTCGTCGGCAGCAATGCCGTTCATCCGTTCCCAAACCTCTTTTCTGATACGGTCCTCCTTCGCCTGGCGCTGTCGTTCAAGCTCTTCGAAACCGCCGCTCTTCTTGAGTTTACCCTCTCCAACGAATTCTGCCAGCTCCTTCTTAATGGGGTTCTGGTTGCGGGTTTCGAGATCCTTCTGGCGTAACTTTTCTGCCCTCTCAATGGCCTCCATGCGGTCTTCGTGATTTGGCTGGAGTGCACGCACTTCGCCGAGTACGCCTTCCTTGGCTTCTGTGGGGTCGGCGCCGATGTTTGCCACGATGTGGGTCAAGCCCTTGGAAAATTGACGTGAGAGAGTAGCAGTCGATGGCCCAGTAGTGGTGTCCTTCATCTGCTCCTTGGTGGCTTGTTCCACAAGCGCGAACGTCTCGTTGGCCTTCTCCAGGTCGTCCTGCAGGTCCGCCATAAGGTCCTCCATGAGCTTGACTTCGTCGCGCCCGTTGCACACGTCCTCGAGCTCCTTCTCCCAAATCTTGGTCCAAACCGGCTTCTCGCGCTTCATATACTCCTCCATCTTCTTGAGCTCTTTCATGGCGGCTTGGATGTCCTTTGCCACCGTCTCGAGCTGTCGTGGTCTCGGACGCACGCCGCGGTGTACGACGTCCTTGCGCAGATCCTCCACAAGATCCTGTAGATCGTCGACTTTGTTGACGAGGCGATCCGAATCGGTGTTGAGCTGCTTTCGCCCCTTGGTTACGTAGAGGTGGCCGGAGCCTCCCTCAACATCGGGTATGGATGCCTTTGCTGCTGCCGCCTTGACGTTGTTCGCCTTATGGCGAAGCATGTTCATCGAGCCCTCTACGTCGGACTGGAAATTAGTGTACGTCTGCCGCAAAACTGCCAGATCCCTTCGGAGACTCTGGATCTCGCCCGCCTGGCCGCCCTTCAGCTTCCGCACCGGACCAAGACTTCTAGACCTGGGAGAGTCTGCCGGTGGCGGCGTAGGGGGTGCTGCTGCAAGACGCGCCATTTCCTTGGCCGCTTCTTGCTGCCGCTCGGAGACGCGTTGTAATGCAGTGCCTTGCTCGTCGACATTTTGCTTGACTGTCTCAATGAGCTGTCGAATGGAGCCCAATCCATCATCCACATGCTTTTTGATCTCATCTAAGGCCTCCACATTCAACACAAGGACAGACCGATCCTTGATATCCGAAAGATCCTCGAGTTCGTGCCGCACTCCCGATACGGGGTCCTGCAGATAAATTTCGGGCAAGTCCGACCCATTCGAGTGGGTATTCCAAGAGAACTTCTCAATGAAAGCAAGCTGCAACCGGCCAATTGATAATTCACCATATCCATCTTGTAGCACGAATTTCTTGACCCTCGACTTGTACTGGAGGAAAAGCGTGAGCTCCTTAGGCGGTGATCCCGGAGGGGACTGATCAAGCACAAACGGCTTGCCTTGTTGCTCGGGAGTGGGAGTCACTGGCTTCTGCTCTGTTGGCTCGGCTTCCTCCTTGGTCTCGGTCTTTGGGGTGATTTCTTCGTCGCTAACAATGGGCACATCTGGCAGAGGCCCTTTCAAGGTCGCACTTGCCCTGTAATTCTCTTCGGGCGTTTGGACCACCGGACTCTCTGGTTGCGGTTCTTCCTTCTCTTCCGGAATGAGGCTGGGCGTCCGTTGAGGCGATGAAGTGTCCACGACGAAAGATTCGGGCCTTGTATTGATCGAACCCTCTCTGTTTTTCTTGCGCAACGTCTCCCGGACCTGAACGGCGCGCATAGATTCTCGGACCTCGCCCCTTCCTCGGTTTGGAATTGGTGTGTTTTGAGGTGGTAGCATAGGTACCCCATTTGCACCGCTTCCCAAGTGTTTGGAGATCTGGTATTGGGAGTATCTTCGAGAGGCCCGGCGCTCCAGATCTCCACCCCTCTGCAATGCCGCCAAAGCACTCTGCGTGGACGATTTTGGCGGAGGTGGTGGTGGAGGGAAGTTGTCGAGCTCGTTGGCCGGGGGAGGAGCCGGAATCGAGTCTTCGGACGGATAGGGAGGAACGACAGGGATCGTTTGCATGGTCTCGCTCGAAATTGAGTTGTCGGAAACGGTCGCCTGTGAATCGTCTCGTTGTGGTTGAAACCGCCGAGGCGAGCCAGTTACAGCCTTGGGGCTTGTGAGGTCTTCCGGCCCTGCGCGACTGGTAGGTCGATATCCGTTGTTCGCCAGGCCCTCATTTAGCATTGCTGATAACCCCGAGTTGCTTCCGGTGGTGCTTGTGCTGTTTATGCGCCCGGATGATGGCTCTCCATTCTCCTTGTCTCGCGACTGTTTCTGCCGCAATTTTTGTTGTTTCCGTTTCAATCCATGTAGTAGATTTATAATAATATCCCTTATCCTCGGCAGGTACTTTTCCAAACTTTCAACGCTCGCCTCCTGGCTGAGTGTGGCTTCGAGAATGTGCCTTAGCAACTCGGGAACGTTGCCGAGATCGGAGGTATCGACATTGATAGCAGTGAAGGCTCGACATGCCATGTTGAACTCGTACCCCAACCTCACGTATACATCAGACACCTGGGTGTCGGTTGCTTGACCGCGAGACCATTGCGTTAGGGTCTCGAGAAGTTGTTTCGTCGCGACGAGAAGGTGGGTGACGCTCTTTTCGATTTGGGACAAGGGCATAGCAGAACTGCCGCTCGAGGTCTTTTGCACGAATCCATATGTCAGCAAGGTAAGATGTGATGTCTTCGTACGGTTGAGGGGTAGAAGTTGCAAATAGGCCAGCTATCAATGCTAGCAGCGCAACATAGGCTCTCCCCGATGAACCGCTAGCCTGCATGATCGCATAGAGAAGCTGATCCGGCTTAAGAGGGGGCAGGAGCAAGGGGAACCTACACTCGGCCTTTTTGTACTGCCGCTATTCCTTTCGATGCTATCGTTCGATCTGTTTGAAGCAGTCGAGCCCCGAGGTTGCACGCTTCCTGTAATGCCAACAGCGGGTGAGATGGATCGTATGGGGACATTGGGAGGAGGCCCAGGCTCAGCGCCTGGAGAGCGTCGCATGGACCGTTGCGAACGCATCGTAATTGTTTGTACCCAGGAAACCGCTACTTCCGACTCGTTCCTTTGAGCGCCTCAGTGTTATTGATCTGTTGGTCGATGAATGGGCCTTGATGGTTTGGTGAGACTTCAGGAGTCTGTGTTGGATCCAGTTTGCGGGATGTCGGCGTCGAAGGGAGAGTAGCACCGTTGTGAGGAGAGAAAGAGTGTTGTTGGGTTTGGTTGGTCCGAGTTGGGTCCAAGAGTCGTCGCTTGCGGCCAAACAAGGACGAGAAACAGCCGCTAGAGTCACGAGGTTATGCAAAGGAGCAAAGTTAGAAAGATCGACTGGTACACGGATCAATACCTGGAGTATTCCGTTGATAGTGAATGCAATGTGATTGAAGGTGTTGCTGGTTTTGGCTTGTTGCCCTTCTCTGGAGGCTGGCAGATTTGGAGGTATGCAGGTATGCAGGTATGCAGGCAGGCACGTCAGCGCTTTGGGCGCCTATGGAGTTAGACTGGGCTGGCACGGCGGCACGGTAGCACGGGCGGCGAGCACTGGCAGAGCTGGTACGGCATTATGTCCGTACAGCCCGTAGTATGTGACCCCACTTAGGCCCTAAGCTTGCCAAGGAATGGTGTGCTCACGGAATGCTTTCAGGGGTGGCAGGGGTTGTTAATCAATCTCTACTATCGTCCTTTAGTGCTGTAATCTGCAATGCCTACTAAGTACGGATCCATAGACACGAACGATCAGGACAATATACATATTGATACGCGCCTGGTTTTCAAGATTCCATCCACCTTACCTTGATATCCAGCTTGCGAATATATTCTTATACAAGCAGATACTTGAAAAATTGTTTCCGATCGATCAAGCTTACATATACCCCCCAATCCTCCCAGCCTCCCTCCCAGCCATCAAGACCTCACCTTGTGCCAAAACAAACTCCTGCACCATGCATGAGATACCAGTCGATGTAGGTCTTTGTTAAGTAGGTCTTTGTTAGACAAATGCCCGACATGTCTTATCCTGTGCCGTCACTATAATACCTACTACCTCGGAAGCTGACACTAATCACACACTCATCGTCTTGGTAAATATCCAACATTTCAACCTTCCGGCCCTCCCCAGTGGAGCCCTGTTTGCCCGGCCATTGAAACTCACTACCACATGGTATAATTTGATGCCATTCGGACTTCTTCAACTTTCGGCCCGGCTCCGTATGTGGGACAAGGTGATTGTTCTATATTTGGATGCTCACATGTCCTTCTTCCACTGTCCATTATGACCCCGACTACATGCATGCAGTGGCACCGAAACTGTACCACTGCCTAACAGCTTACTGTGTCGCATGATCCATTGAAAACACGAGCTGGAAGGTAAGCTTTCAACATCAAGAGCAAAATTCAGCAGTGCTTATTTCCGCGGCATCTTCGGAATGCCCCAGGCGAGACAAGGACCCAGGTGGGAGAGCTCCACAAAAGGGGTATCAATAGGGTTAGGGTTTTGCACTCACACCACCCTCTCATGGGCCAGAAGAGGGCTGGTGCGTCTTGGATTACAAGCCATCACGATATTTCGAAGCATGGAATCTAATTCTTGGCCCTCGAGTAAATTATAATCAGGAGGACATACTTTTGCTGACATATACAGGCCAATCATACGGCACCATGGTGAAGAAGGCGCTCCATTTCCACGGCTTGTCGGGATTCACCAGGCGAATGTTGTAGTCCCGGACGATGGTACAGCAGATCTTGGAGATCTCTACTCTGGCAAAGTGCTGGCCAGGGCATGACATATATCCGGCACCAAACTGTGTCTCAAGGGTCAGTAAATGGTAAGAAGCTAAGTACATAGGCAGACGAAGCGAATACATACCGGACACCAGAATTTCTCAAGGCGAGCAGCATCCGGACCCAGCCATCTCTCAGGCTTGAACTCCAGCTGGTTCGGTGTCAGTTATGGCAGGACTCAGGGGCGATAGGAGCTCAATGCCCTATGAGAATGGGAACCACTTACCGCATCTGGACCCCATATCTCCTTGGAGTGGTGAATCACCCACGGGCTGACCGAAACTGTTGTTCCTTCCGGCAACGTCCTGTCGCCAATAGTCAATCCACCCTTAGGCGCAATCCGCGGCAATCCCATCGGCACTGAGTTGTGAATGCGAAGGGCCTCCTTGATACAGGCCTGAAAAAAGGGCAGGTTTGCTGCGTCATTGTACTGAATGATGCGGGTTCCACAGCTACCATTGGTTTCCTGCGCCAACCTGATCTCTTCGCGTACGCGGTTCCAAGCCTGGGCGTCTCGGGCCATATGGTACAGAAAGCTCTGCAGCGCACAAGAGACAGTGTCAGACCCTGCTCCGACGTTCGCGGTGGTGTTGGCGATGATATCGCGGTCCGTCAGCCTGTCTGGATGCTGCGCCGAAGTTCTAAGCCAGTGCGCCACTATGTCGAAGCGAGCGTCGGGGTTGGCCTTGCGCTCGTTCAAGGCCCCCGACGCCGTGTTGAAGAGGTGTCCCCACGGTAACAACTTCGTCGTGACGGGATTCAGCGCGATCAGTTGTAGGGTGCGGAAATGGGACACAACCGCGTGGGTGCCGATGAGCTTGGCATTGATGCCTATACTACCGCCGATGTCCTCGCCTGCGGCTATGTAGCCAAATGGTTTGCTGAAGAGGACTTCGCCAAGCATATCAAATGTCAAAAATGTCACGAACCGGTCTAGGTCCATTTGTTTCCCGGTCGCCGCGTACTTGTCCATCCAGTCGAGCAGCTGCGAGACGAGCCCGTCGATGGAGTCCTCCGCCTGGATTGCATTTGACATGGTATACCCTGAAGCAAACTGCTTTGAGAGCTCGACTTTGCGCTTCGGGTCGGTAGTGGACATGGGGTTTTGATAGCGCCAGTCTGGGAAAGTGCTCATCTTGTACATGTCGCCCTATGGTGAGGTCTCAGTACGGCCCAGAGTGCTCACAACACTGCTGGCTCTCTTGATAGGTCGGGGGTAATGGACTGACCTTCTCCAGGGGAACAAGCAAGACCTTCCTGACGGCATCAGGATGGCTCACGCTGACCTCGTTGTTGGCTAGGCGAACAAAGTGGCCATACTTCTCATGAGCCTCGGTAAGCTGCTCGTTCTGGTTTCCCTGGACAGTAATGCGTAGATGCCATAGCCGTGAGAAAGACGCCCAAAAGGGTCCAGGAATATCGCTCAATGGTGAGAGGTACCGCCGGTATATCACAATCGTGGCAAGCAGTGCGATGCCTGCGACGACCACTGGCAAGGTGGTATAGCAAATAGATGATAGGTCATCCATCGAGGCGGCGATACAGTCGACACGTCTTCCTCTTGCTGCCCGGCCTGGACAAGTGTGTTTTCTGGTGCTGACCAGGCTGGTCGAGGGGGAAAAGGTATGTGGGCAATTTCAACAACGGAGCTGACCTCCTGAAGTCATCCTCGACTCCTCCCCTGTGAAGCCTATGCAGCAAGCTAGATCCCTCAGGCTCCACACCGAGGATGGAACCTCCATTCATTCAGTAACTGAGCGGACCGGACCGCGGCGTTACTACTCAGCAAGGCCAATGAGCAATCTTTCCTCTATCTGGGACTTTTCCCGTTGGTGTAGCAGGTCCACTTGCTTCGGAAATGCACTTCACGGATTCGAGCCTTGGCACGTGTGTCTCCTCCTCTCTACAGGGGTCATGAACTTTATATCGATATTGTAGCGTAGAAGTGGGGTACCAATGTACACTTCTAACAACTTCTGGGGGACAATACATTGATAGAACCAAGGTCCACGCGTTAGGTCCTACTTGTAATTATACGATTCCTCTCAATATCAGTTTTTCTTGTAACATAGTGGAGCGCGGTGGAGTAGCTTTGTCCAGTCCACGGGTTTGGTATACAAATACACTTTTGTCTACTGCTGGCTCAACCTTGGAATGTGTACAAATTCGCGAAAAGTCTGGGGTAAGAATTTCGGTGCTTCTGTACTCCACCGCATAATAAGGTTTCGAACTGGACAGGGAAACAGGGAGATGGAAAAGGAGTATCATGAAACACTACACGCGTCTGGCCTTCCATAGGAATTGATTACGATGCTCATGTGACCTTCCTCGACCAACTTATGGGATACCGCCTAGATACACTTCTCGTCAATCCACAAACCTTGGAAGTTTTGCCAATCCATAACAACCACGCGGGTCCTGGAAACACACACTCCCCGAGTATATGGCCACCACTCCTCTATGGATCCCCAAATACCCATCAAAACCTCGGGCCAGACCAGCCTCGTAGTGGTCCCTGTGGTCTTCAACCTCTTGGCCATGGTGGCTGTAGCATTGCGATTATTGGCGCGGCGTGTCTCGAATCGGAAACTTGAAGCCAGCGACTACATGATCATCGCGGCGCTCGTCGCTACCACAGCCTTCTCGGCCGTCATCGCCGCAGAACCTTTCGCTGGAGCGGGATTGCACATGGCCGAGGTACAAGCAACCTATGGCCCTGCTCCTCTTGTCACTTACTTGAAGGTCAGAGGAGTCCTGCCTCAACATCCAATGTTCACAACTGGCAGATGTCTAACACCTTGACAGATGACGTTGGCAAACCAGGTCCTATGGGCGTTGTCTGTCTGCTTACCCAAACTTTCTGTCTTGTTGTTATGCAGCAGGATTTTCACGACACCCATATTCGTGGTCATGGCCAAAGTTACAGGCGTCCTCACTCTCTTGCTAGGAATTGCAACTATCCTTAACGCTCTGCTCCAGTGTCAACCATTTGCATACAACTGGGACCAGACCATCCCCGGCGGTCATTGTGGGAACCAGGTGCTCTCCTTTCAGATTACCGGATCCCTCAACGTCTTCCTAGATGCTATAACGCTGTTACTTCCTATGCCATATCTCACAACTCTGTCTATGTCTATATCCAAGAAGTTGATATTGATCGCAACATTTGCCGTTGGATTAGTGTGAGTCTAAACCTCGCTTGACTAGGCTGTCAGCATATGAAACCCGTACTGATTCTGTGATCTTGAAGCACATGCATCTTCAGCGCTCTTCGTATTCAATCCCTCATCACAATGGACTACTCTGACCTGACCTACCTGGCTGTCGTTCCGAGCATATACTCCGTCCTCGAGCCGAACCTTGCCATCACTCTAGCATGCGTGCCCCTTCTGCGGCCTCTATTTGGTGGCCAATACTCTGTCAAGGGTACTCTAATCAGAAGAGAATGGGCCACAAGTAACACTTCCGGGGCCGCCAGTAGTGCGGCCAGGCAGCCACGTAAGACGAATCGCGTTGGCTTTCAGACGCTGGATGACTCTATCTTCAACAGCAATGAAGCCTCGTCACAGGTCGAGCTACAGCCTATGGGACCTAAATACGAGGCTGAAGTGTCAGCTAGAGTGGTGGACGCCCACGGAGGTGCCCACAGTGGTCAAAGTGGAAATTCAAGTGAAGAAAATATGACCACTGAGCACGCGGATGATCGTGTGCAGGGCGGCATCATGGTCAAGCAAGAGTGGGAGGTGAAAGAAGTATGAATCCTGCTCACATCTTCGAGACACATTGTAATTGGGAATAGGACAAAATGGGTGGTTAGATGGAGTCTTGCAGGTTGGATACCAGGTATAAGGTGTGCTCACCTATCTTAATAGATATCTTCGAACATACGTTGGTCAGTAATTATTTTGCCTTGATTGTGTGTGGGAATGCAACCTGATCTACTCGAGGTAAGTACGAAGGAACGAAGGTGCATTCCCAAATAATGCTCGACTTTACTCAAAGTGATGTCAAATTGTAACATGGGCGAGAGATCTAGGTGAGAGCCCCCTTGCATCACTCATAGTTAGCTGGACGGCCGCCAAATATCCTGGTCGAGGCTCCGAGGCTCTGTGTTTGCGACGTATAGAAACCTGGATCGATCTCTACTGTATATGGTATATGGCAATCGGCCGTAGAACCATCAGCGATGAGCGTCAACTACTGGTCAGCGGGGAGGTACCGATGTCAGCTCGGCGGTAGGCCTCCTGCAGGCCGAGCTAACATTTGATAGGCAGACCTGCAAGGCATTACGTCTCCGATGAGCCTCAACGAAACAGAAAAAACAAAACACAAAACCCCTCTTCTTCCCAAATCTGTTGTTTCCAACCGCGTTCCTCATCTTCGACACTCCGAGAGACCATAGCTTGTGCACTCAAGATGTCGTGGCTAGCCGTTGCCTTCCCTTTGGTGAGTGCAGCTAATGCCTAAAGTATATTCTAGAATCCTGCTAAGCTAACACACTGCAGCTCATCCTCGCCCTGATGGGCGTCGCCATGTGAGTATTCTAAACGCAAAACGGAAGTCCTAAGTAGTTAGAAACCACAAGCTGACAAGACCCCTAGTTACGAACACATCAACTCCGTCACACTTTCCCTTCCGCTATCTCCAGTCCTGACCTTCTTGACAATCTTGCTTCCCGTCGTTGCTGCAGCAAATGCCATTACCCTTCCGTACCTCACCCGCAAGTCCCTGAACTCGGCTAAATCTCTACTCAATCCCACACATCCAGCTGTTATCCAGATCCTCCAGGGAATTATTACTACGGTCTTTGGCACGCTGTACGCCACCTACATCGTACCAGGAGACTCTCGAGTCTGCGAACTGTCCACTTTGTGGCAGCGGCTTTTCCGCGGCAAGAATGACAAGACCATCAGAGCAATCCAGGATGCATTCGAGTGCTGCGGGTTTAGGAGCATTAAAGACATGGCTTGGCCGTTCCCGCCGACTGATGTAACGTGCGCGACGAGATATGATCGGTCTTTGCCATGTCAAGGGCCTTGGATTAAAGCGTTGCAGAGAAACGCCGGCGTGGAATTCGGAGTGGTGATTGCTGTTGGGCTCCTGCAGGTAGGATAAACTTAAACAACCCGCTTGCCCCCTACCTTTGCTGATCAATACCCAGATTCTAAGCTGCATCCTCGCGAGACGTTATGCCGGAAGATTTCAGGCCTTCTCCTGGAGCAATGTGTTCGGGCACGGATCGCGCAGGGCTGGTTACGGATCCTCATCCAGTCGAGCTCTGCTCAATGGGCATAGTTCTGAGGCGGAATCCGTCGATGGAGAAGATAGCGAGGCCGGTGTCGAGAATGGCCATGGGTACGGAGGTGTGGACAATGACCCTGGTCGCAACCCGAGAACTGAGCCATCCAGTCTGAATGAGGAACGCAACGTGTGGGAGCGCTAAGGCTTACAGATCTTCTGAAGAGGTTGGACAACATC
The DNA here is from genome assembly GCA_003795315.1 of Cytospora schulzeri. Lineage (NCBI taxonomy): Eukaryota > Fungi > Ascomycota > Sordariomycetes > Diaporthales > Cytosporaceae > Cytospora > Cytospora schulzeri. The sequence continues at coordinate 166,448 of LKEA01000010.1, read as the reverse complement.
GGGATACCATAAGTAAGTATTTGCGCGGGTATAGGGATATATCCACCGCAGGTGGCTCTGTTACTATGGTTATCTACTTAGCGGACGATCAACAAAAGGCTTTCGACAGCTGAACGGGGAATATTATATTGCAGACGGGCGATGGATTACTACTGTAACGAATGTAAGAGGAAGTTTCAGTCACGTTCAAGTTCCAACTCCCCAGCCCATGTTTTCAAGGTTTATGCAGCCATCGTATCACTGTGATCCTCCCCTGGGCCTGTCTGAGACTGGTCAATCCCCTTGAACGGATGAAAAATGTCATAGGGAAAGCTCTCCCAAGCAGCAATGGAAAAGGTGGCGTCCCGACAAGATTTCAATACTGCCTTCGCGCATGGATCGGCAGCAACAAGGACACGAGCGGAATATGTTTTGGCGTTCTGCCTGTCGAAGGGTTCGACCGCTCCTCCCATGCCTAGGTGGGACTCTCGTCTGCCAAAACAAACACCCCCCCCCCCCCA
>LKEA01000010.1:136942-165940 GCA_003795315.1 Cytospora schulzeri | reverse complement strand
ATTTTATAATCAACACTCGGCCAAGTCCATGTCGAAGGGTGACGTACCTTTGAAGAGCGAGGACTCGCTCTAGGTACTGCTACCTTTGACGTTAGATCGTATGGCATGTGCATACTGAAATGTGTCCGGCGTAGTAGACCCATCCGCAAGGATTATGAAGTTTCTGCACTCTTGCGGCAATAGCAAATAATTTGTCATTTGCTGGGCATGTGAGATTGCGTCTGTTGTAGTTTCGCCGAGTGTCCGACCATGCTGGGAGAGTCTCTGCATGTGACCATTAGTTAAATTGCCGTTGAAGAGAGTATAGATACTGAAGTATATCAACCGAAGAGGTCTTCATTACGCCCCCCAAGCTGCAACAGTCCGACCGTTATCCTTCACCCTGGGTCACGTCCACATTCTCTGTGGCTCAAAAACCAGCATGTTACAAGAGTGCTGAGAGTCATTACGCAGGCCTATGGCAACTGCCCATGGCAACTGCCCATGTTTGCACCTGTCACTGTCGGATGCCCATGTGGTCGCAGACCTTGAGCCTCATCCAACAGTGTTATTCTATTGGCTGACATGCAGCACGGACAGACCACGCGCAGCGGGCCGCTTTAGGAGCTAGCAGTGCACTGGCCACCAAAACCACACACCGCCGAAAACGTGAGCACGACCGCGACCACCAGAATCTTCACATATACCGGTAAAAATGTAAAGAAATAAGTGCCTTTAGTCACTATGAGTCCCATCTCTTAATCTCATAATGTGCCTCTTCTTTAGGACTCTGTCAGATTCATTGTGTGAGACTTGGTACTAAATCTCGCTCAACGTGCTTTTTGTCCCGCACCACCCACCAAACCTCACCAAGAGACTGAAGTAAAATATTGAACATAAACTGCTTAAAAAATAAATTTGAAAAAAACTCAAAAAATTGAGTCAAAATGAACAAAAATGAATGTCGACAAGAGCCGGATTTGAACCGACGCCTCCGAAGAGATCAGATATCAATGTTAGATGGTGATGTTTCAGAAGAAACACACACCCATTCGAGTCTGACGCCTTAACCGCTCGGCCATCTTGCCCTGTTTGATGGAATGTTTTGAGTCATGAGACACTATAGTCGAGGATACGCACTTAGCCGAACGAAAGGAGTCAAGTCAAGCCGTGGGCTGGGGCTGGGGCTGGGGCTGACTTGAGCTTGACAACCCTGGCCAAGTTGAGGGTGGGAGGTGGAGTTATGTCGATCACTTCCGAGGTCCACCCACCACTACTTCGTGTCTCCATACTCCGCACAACGCCCGCCCGCCTGGGGTTAACCATTCAGACCCATTCAGACCCGGTATAATAATCTGAGTTGACCTGGGGTTAATAATGTACCATAGTATGTAGCCCTCTGGTTCTCCAGCTCTCATGCCCTGGTGCCCTGGCCGTCATGCATCCTAGTAGCCATGCACCCTGGCAGCAATGGTGGCCAAGTCCAACCCCGCATGGTTCTCTCCACTCCCAATCCTGTGGGTCCCATCAATGAGATGTCGAGGACCTTTGTGAGCTTAACCTTCCTGGGGACAAGGTCGGGCCCACCGTGCTAACGGTGCCTGTTGTTGTGACATTGTCCCACTGGTCCGGCGCCTTTTATGCATGGTTAGAGTTGGAGTTGGAGTTGGCGGTTGGAGGCGAGAGCTGCTGGCCGGGACCTTGGCCGGAATAGGGTGTGTGTGTGCGAGAGGGCGAGCAGGGGGGAGAGAATGCGAGGAATTTAGATACCATCGTGACCTCGAGTTTCTTTACGGGCTGGCTGATGACCGCCGTCCGTCTGTCCCCAGTGATGTCTCCCTCTCTTTCTCTCTCTTTCTTTCGACCTTGCGTGGTTTGGTTGTCTTCCACCTCCGGACCGACTTGACAACCTCGACGACCTGGCACGATCCCATTGAAGGATTTTACTTGTGACATTTCAAAGTGGCTCCCATTAATCTTCCGAAGGTTTGTCTCGCGACAAAGTCGACGATCCCCAACTCCAGTGAACTCCACGAAAATCCCCGCATTGAGTTCAAGATTTTGGGCAGCGCGACATCGGTTCCTTGAAGTCGCCCCCGAGGCGAGGGTTCAATTTGGCCATGAATGGTCGGATATGCGCCAACGCCAAACTTTGAGAGTATCTTGATTGGAAGAAGGGAATTGGAAATTGAGTTTCAAAAAGGTTCAATGATGTTGCTATATACAAAAGTTGCCCCTCCAAAACCACCCAAGAGAAGATCAAGGGCAGGTAAGTCCGTCTGACCAGCACCTTTCTTCAGCGACGGAATTGTCCGCACCATTCCGTAACCTGCATCCCTCAACCCGTCAAACAACAAGCCACGTTCAGCTGGGTTCGTTATGATTATGATTTGAATCTCATTATCTCGGCATGTTGTTGCAATGCTAGACCTGAAGCTGACCAGGGTATCCTATATTGCTTGCATCTGCAGGTTGCACCTTCTGGTTAGTGATCTTCATCGTGTTGGGGTTTCCCATTGCTACTTGCCGCACTCGCTAACAATGTTACCCTTCATAGTAAAGAAAAGGTTCGTCTACCTGCTTTCCCTCAAAATACTGATCATTGGTCAATGAGGAAACCCCGAGGCTTCTATAATAAGCGCATCAGTCCCTGACGACCCCCACAGAAGAAGAAATGCGACGAAGTCCGGCCGTTTTGTTCGCGCTGTGCCGAGCGCGGCCTCGACTGCTCCTACGAACCTGTAAGACCACGCCAGCGGAGGAAAAGAGCCTCGAATGCCTCGTCGTCAATCACAAGCGAGCTCGACCGGAGAACCTCCTTTGCTTCGACTCGCCGTTGGTCATCCGGGAGCAGCAGTAGTGCTCAGCAGGACTGGTATCACTACCACTGCAATGGCGATCTCAAAGCCCAGTCCGATCAATTTATCAGCCCTCTTGATGGCTTCGATGCCCTCTCTCTGCCGAGTGTTACCGACCTGAGTTGCACAATGAGTCCCGGGACCATTGCCGAATCCGCCATTGAGTTTGAAGAGGACGACCATGCAGAAGGCGCATGCACCCCGAGTAACACCAGTCAAGCCGTTACACACGTTTCGAAGCCACCGGATCTGGCCATGATAGCACCGTGTCCTGTGGGGTCGCCTCTGCTCGACTTCTACATGCCTGCGTTTGCCGAATTCTCAGACCGAACGAACCGTCGCGCTCTTGTCGACCATTTCTGCAACAGTCTGAGCCATCTGATCGTATTCCGGGAAGAGACAGGGAACCCATTTCAAGAGCTGGTCTTACCCCTGACATCAAGGAGCTCTCCGGTAATGAACGCTCTCTATGCCCTGGCCAGCGCACATATGGAGTATCGAGGTGTAAAGAACCAAGAGCAGTCGCTTTACTTCCACGGCCAGGCCATTCAGGGGTTAGCAGCTTTGATTGACCAGAAGGGAAGGACAGCCGAGAACAGAAATGAGCTGTTAGCGGCTATCATGCTTCTGGTTTATTACGAAGTGGTATGTAGAAAACTATGACGTGGGCACTCACTCTTGCGAGGTTGTAAAATGGCTGACACTCCGGATAGCTCGTGCAAAAGGGGCACTCAAACCTCGTGGATGGCCATCTGAAAGGCGCCATGACAATCATGGACTCGTACCCCACGGCCACAGACCCCACCGGGATCTTCTTGGAGCGCGCATTCCGGTTCTACGATGTGATTGCAGCCTTGTCCTTCGGCACAGCACCTCTGTCCCAAGCGCCCGGAAAAGGCTGCATGCACCCTTTCCCTCCTCCGGGCGCCCCGGGCATCTCGTCGCTGAGTTCGGTTGACACGCTTCTTGGCATGGCCACCTCCCTCTGGCCAATTATCCACCGCCTTTCGAAACTCTCATCTGACAAGACAGAGCTGGAGACGGCATGTCGGGACGGCCAGGCGTCATCCAAGATTGCCGTGCTGAAGACGGAATTCGAGACGAACGCCCACGCGATCGAGAGGGCCCTGGAATCATGGCAGCCATATCTGCCCCCGGGCTTTACCCCGGACGACCCACCGTCGCCCGAGACGGAAGAGAAGAGGCACGATTCGGAGACAGCGGCCAAGTCCCGCCTCCACAGCATATTCAACAACGCCATGGCGTACCGGCACAGCGCGCTCGTGTACCTGTACCATACTATCTACGGGTATCCACGCACTCACGCCTCGGTGCAGACACACGCGCACACAGCACTATGGCACTGCCTCCAGACATGCTCACACGCGGGGCCGATGGGCGCCCTGCTGTGGCCCCTCTTCGTTGCATCGTGCGAGGCGGTGACTGAGGCGGACCGGCAGCTGGCGAGGGATGCGTTCCAACTGGTGGAGAAGAGGCAGGGTATGATCAATATCAAGTGGGCTTGGGACATTGTGCAGGGGGTCTGGAGTTTGGCCGACTCCATGGAGAAGGAGGGTGGCGGCGGGCTGTCCGTCATTAATCCGGGAGACTTGCCCATGGTGGCGGGCTGTTCTACGACGGATCTTTGGAGGAAGGTGAGCAAGCAGATGGGCATCAGCATCGTGTTTGGATGAGCTGGGGAGATGATATCGGAAGGGAAGGAGACGAACGTTGGTGTGTTGATGCGGGTATAATTATATGGACATCATTATTTGTGGTGTTCACAAGGACTCGGAGTTTCAAGCATCCCGGTCTTGCACATCCACCACGTCTGTTTGGGTGGGTGTGGCCGGGTGGGAGGTTAAGCGTTGATTTTGCAGTGAGTAGGAATATGGCAGCCTATTACTTGCCATTTGAGTTCTGTATCCTTCCTGGCAGCCTGACAGCTATGATATGAGTGATGAAGGGAAGGACCCTTTTGAAATTTGCCCGCACCTGATGTCGTCAAATTTGTGTAACATTCATGGATATGGATTCCAAGGTTGTTTTCTGAACCCTTGAACGTGGTACGGATCAGCATTCGACTGCTTCCGAGGTTTGCCTTGCACCGCATGCTTGGTTCTTTAGAGGAGGTAAGGACCAGGAGGTAAGGACCAGGATGTCAGGCTAGCTCAACTAAGCTCAGCTCAGCTCCGACGTCCTGTTCTCCCTTACCTTCTACTCCCAAGGTTACTCCAGCGGGCAGTACGTCTTTCCCCTCTACAGTACCACATCTCCCGACACCCCAAATCCCCATTTGGTCCGATCCGCTTGTCAATTTGTCGATCCCCAAACAAATCTCGGAGCTTCGCAAATCGCAGGCGCCAAATTGAAATCCTTCTGCCCTTCATCCGTCCATCTTTACTCAGTGCAAGAGGGGGAAGAATGGCAGCCAACAAGTTCTTGTCGTCACCTGGCCAACAAGCCCCTTTTCACAGCAGGCCCTTTAAGGTTTCTGCCGGACGGTGTAAACGCTGTCGCACAACCACTGGAATCTGCTGTGTTCTATCACATGTCCGCACCAATCCTAATTGATTGTATTGATTGCTCGCCAGATTGTTCGCCAGACTGCCAGATCAGATCCAACCAGCCTGCCTGCCAGCCTGCCAGCGCAAACTGCTGCCTCACCAATTGCTTCTCGTCGCCAAGCAGACCAACGAAAGGTTTACTGCCTACCTAGCACACCTAGCACAATTAGCACACATAGCACACATAGGTAGCCTCTAGTGCCTCTTACCCGTCTCTCGTGACCTTGGCAGTTGGTTTGAGACAAGCTGCCTCGCCGATCCTTTCCCATTCCATTTCTCCCCGATCACCCCCGCCAAACTGCCACAAGTCCTCCCACGGGGCCCCGCACCATCATCCCAGGATTATACATTGATCTGCCGGCGCCGATTACTGGGGCGGGGTGTGCACAAGCTCCGTACTGTTACGGGGTGTAATCATGCTGGGGCAACCCTTCTAACTTCGCTGCGACGTAAAGTAGCAGAGAACCCTTTTCCCCATCTGCAACCTGCGGTTTTGCCTGCTGTGTGTGTCTGTGTGGCTAGGACCCACGTCTCCCCCCGTCGCGTGTTGATATCATACATACTGTGACAAAAACACACCCGTTTTCGGCGCATGGTGGTCAAGCTCTCTTCATGTGAGCGACCCTGTCTGCGCCATGGCTACTCCGTCAAACGGTACCATACCGCTCCCGAAACAGATTCGCTTCGTCAATAATCAAGGTCAACCTCCTTCCAAGAGGCGACGGGTCAACGCGGCGTAAGTACATCATCCAAAGACCTCAGCATCGTGACATCTTATGCCACCGGAACCACTTTAAAATAGTTCCGGCTGTGATCTTCTCTCGGAAACCCGGCTTTGCTGATTATTGAATCCGCCTCCACAGATGTCTTACCTGTCGGAAACGAAAGACTCGATGCGACGGCGAAAAACCCACATGTACGACCTGCGACAGGAACGGCCATCTATGCCTGGGATACCCAGAACAGCCCGACAAGACGAGGCCGGATCCAACCATCTCCCCTGTGAAGCTTGAAGGAGGAGGATCGAACGAGATATCTGTTGAGCCCGAAGAGGATTACATAGAGCAGGCCGATGATGGACAAGAAGATGAGCGTCGCCATTCGAAAGCACAGAATCGAGCCAGTCAGCAGCCCCAGGTGCGAAAGGAAGGTGGGAACAATCGCAAGGACCGAAGAGATTCGACGACATCGAGCGCCACAACAACCGCCAAGCCGGGAAGTGATGGTATTGAATGCGAAGCAAATCCATCAAACACGCAGACACCAGGGAGATCGGGAAAGAGGCTCTCGCTTCAACGAACCGTATCCTACTCCGAGGATGGCCGCAGCTCGAGCAACCGTTCGCCGGTCCAGCACCACCGCGAGAGTCATAGGGTCCCGTACTTCCGCTACTTTGGCCCAACTGCTATTGTGCCGGGGTATAAACAGATGGTAGTCAATGTACAGCATTACCACAGACGAATCAGCAGGGGTGGCTCCATGTCGGCTGCATCACCAAACTCCATATTGAGCTACCATAGCAGCCTTCCGTCACTTGCTGAGACCTTTCTCGACGCTTCAGACGACATCCCCGTCTATGATCCCAATGACCCGGCACCAGTCCACCCCATTACAACCAGCCTCATCAAGACCTTCTTTCTTCATTTAGGCTGCAGCTACCCTTTCCTCCGGGAGGACAAAACACTGCGATTGGTGAAAGAGAAACGACTGGACGCGATTTTAGTGGATGCGATGTGCGCTCTGGCGGCCAGGTTTTCGAACATTGATGCCTTGGCTACCGATGGAAATGGCTCAAAATCTGATTATGGTAATGCTTTTGCTCAGAGAGCAAGGGCTGCAACGGTCGATACGTTTCCTTGCCCCACAGTTGGTGCGGTGCAAGCGTTTTTGCTATTGGCTTATGAAGGCTTTGGCGCAAACCAAGACAGTACCCTTTGGATGTACCTTGGCCTCGCAATCCGTATGGCTATCGACCTGGGTCTCCAGAGGAATGAAGGCGTTCAGTACCAGGGCGACAAGGACCCGTGGTATACCCGTTCGTGGACTCATACAGGCGGTGATGAGGAAGATGTGAGCACGGGGGTAGGTGAGGGAGAGCCGCTGAATCCCGACGAACAAAATGAGATTGTCCAGGAGCGCATCGACACTGCCTGGGCTGTTTATGTCCTGGACCGAATCATATCGTCGGGTACTGGGCGACCGGTCACGGTCCGGGATGAAGAATTCGAGTTGCCAATACCAGAAGCTGTCACCGACCCTGTCTCCGGCTGGCCGCTTCCTTATCCTGCGTTCATCCAGATCATCCAGTTCTATGGTCGTGTCAGTGACGTTCTCAACAAAATCAAAAGGGTCCAGGATCTCACTGAGGAGAAGATGGGTATTCTGGCCAAGATTGAGCACGACCTGACGAAGCTCTACCACAAACAAGACCCCCAACTGCACTTCAACCCTCTCCACTTCCAGAATTTCGTCAAGAACGGCCAAGGAACCACATTTATTCTCTTGCACGTTTGGTTTCACGCCCTGATAATCCTCCTTCACCAACCGCTTTTGACATACTTTGGAAGCAGGGAGCCTCAACTTACGCCACACAGTCGAGAGCTGGCCATGTCAAGCGCAAAGACCATCGCTGACATCTTGGCCCTTGCTGAACTCATCGATCCGAAAAGCTACATTGGAAACCCTTTCACGTCGCAACCTATATACATTGCTGCGTGTGCCTTCCTTACTGAGTCGGCCGCCATCGTTTCACAACCCGTCTCAAGAAATACCTCTCCACCTACGGCCAACGGAACCCACGCCAAGTTGTCACGAGCTGGCCAAGGAAAGCCATCCTCGAATACCGAAGGAAAGTCGTCGAAGCACTCATTGTTGGCTGACGCAGCGAATCAAAACTATCAAAGATGCTACAAGTCCCTGCAGCAACTGAACATGTACTGGGGTGGTGCCAACTACATCTTGGTTGTGCTTGAGCACAGGTCAAAAGGAATATGGGACTGCGAAACATACACAGCCGAAGAGTACGAGAGCACAAGAATACCTCGCCGGCCTGCTTCACTAGGTCGTTTTGCTGGGCTCGACAACCCAGCCTCACCTCAGCCGAGCATACCTCCGATCGCCTGGTCGCTGACAGGGACGACGAACTCGCCTAATTCAAGCCTTACATTGCTGTATCAGAATATGAACGCCGGAGCGCAGCACACCCAGATACCTCCACCACCACCTCCTCCTCCGCCTGTACCAATGTCTGCTCCAACACCTCCGGGCAACATGATTTACGATCCCATACGCCAGAGCCTCCCAGAAAGCACAAACGCCTTTTCCCCGAACTTCCCGCAACCCAACGTGTCTGCGATCAGATTCTCCGCGACCAATCCAAACCGGATAGCAGCCTCATCACATGCCGCCAACCTCACACCCGGCAGCAGAAGTGGACTGACGCCCGAGGTCGGCCCAGGGACACCTGGCAGCGAAACAAGACTTCAGATACTCTCAGGCCTCGCTAGTGGAAACCATGTCCTGCCGCCTCTGTCCAGTCCATTTACCCCATCATCCAACTATGAGTCATCTGGCCTCCCAGGTGCTTCGCCCTCCAACTCTCTTACAGACCCGCCGACATCGTCGTCTCATCACCAACAACAGCGAACAGGCCAGCTCAATGCCCCAACTGCAAGCCACTCGTCCACTGAGGTGCACGGTTCATATGCACATGACTTTGCGCCAAACGGCCTCACCTCAAGCTCGTACTCGTACCTCGGTGGTAATTGCGGGCCTATCACCGACGCAATCACCGTCGAGGAGATCAACATCGGTTCGTTGGGACTCCCTAATGATATGATGCCGCCATGGGACTTTTTCCCGAGCGATTTCACTGGTCTCTTTGATGTTCACAGCTTGGGGGAGGGCAACCATGGGCAGATATAGTTGTCTCTCGTACCCCCCCCCCTTCACCCCAAAACCTAACCAACCAATATCCCGCCCTCCCGTCATTACCTCTTACTTGTTCTCTCGTGTGAAAGCGAGGTGGTGTTCTGATTACCCCCGCATTGACCGGCGTTTGACCATGTGATGATTTATCCATGTTTTCTAGCTCTTCTCTCTCTGTGTGTTAGTGGTCTCATTTGCTGTGATACCCGTGGACAGGGCTTTATTTGCTTCTGCGATGTCTGCCTATCGTTCAAATATGTAGCAATGTCACTTATGGGAAGGGTTCAATGGTCCGGAAAAGGCTCGAAACAGGTTTCCGGTGTTCGGTTTGTGGGTTGCGTGAACGGTGTTCTGAACATTTGGGTTGTTGATATACGGCTACTCGAATATTGAACACTTGATTATGTGATTGGAAGCCTTGGGGTTGGGGTACCCAGTCTCATTGAGTCCTCATCGAGGCCAATTTCCTAACCACTTTAAGCAATACAAAAATACGAATGCCCCATTGAGGCCACTTCAACCATCACAGCCCGCAAGCAAGAGATTGCAGGTGTAATAATTGGTGAACACTGCCACAATTTGGATTTTGCTCGCTATTGATCTCAATGTTGCAAAACACCTCCCAGCCATCCGCATCATGGACGGTAAGTTTGCTATCCCCAAATTTCCGCCTAGTCATGGTCGACCGCAACCTCCCCCCCTTCTCCCTTCATCTCCCGTTATATCTTCACCCTTTAGCGCTATCTATGCCAGAGGGATATCCGGCTCATTCGACCGCCTTCAAACCGTTCAGACTCCGGGTTCGCCGCAACCCTGCCCCGGCTTGTGGTTCGGCGGCAGGCCCGTCGCGCCCACGGGCTGACGAGGGTGGTGATGGCCCCGGCTGATCCTGGGGTGCTGCTCATCGGTATTATTGGAAGGGAATTCTTCCTTGGGGGCGGGACGGTCCGTGCCGGTCACGTTGGGCTCGGAGTTGAGGGCTTCTCGGGTCTCCTGGTTGGGGCGCATCGCGTCCTCGGGGTTGGAGGGTGCTGATGATGGTGCTGGTGGCGGTGTCTGGGTCCCGGCGAAGTCGGTCTCGTCGTCGGTTCTGTGGAGGGTTTGTTTGGGGTGGAGGACTTTGTTGAGGGTATCCATGGTGTTTTGATTTGAGGTTGTGGTTGGTATCAAGTGCGTTGATGATTGATGTGATCTTCTAATGTGGGTTTGCTGTGGGTTGCGTTGTTCCAAGATGTTTGAGTCGATCCGTATGAGATTTGGATGTAGTTGTGTAAGTGTTTTAAGTTTTCGAGAAGAAGAGGCCACGTCTCGGTATAGTGTTGACATTAATCCAGGTCTTGAAGGGGGGCGGTAGATCACGTCACAGGCAGGCCACATCTTCAAGGGCCCCTGGGATATGGACGTCATACAGTAACAACACCATGCCGTGAATCCGGGGTAGCGACAGACGATCCTGCCGGATATAAGCGGGACTGGAGACCGTTGCATCGACGACAACTCGTGGCGTGGCGTGCCGCTAATCATCAAATGGACATTCTTTTGTACTTTGGGGCCCGGAGATGACGCCGGTGTGGCCCACCCTTCCTCCCACGTGCTTCCTTTGTCTGGGGAAGTCGCACATGGTCGCTATTATTAATCCTCTCCGTCGTCTACCTGAATAAGTTTCAGGAGAGGCATGTTTACCCTTCACAAGCTGCACATTTTTCTATGCAGGGTGGCTGGTACGTGGTGGACAGCACTACCTAGGTAGTGTACAATAAATCCCGTGATGGGTTAGAGAAAGGCAAGTGTTTTTAATTCACTCGGTTCGTCATCATGTCACCCCTGCACTCAAGTAACGCTGAGTTCTGCTTATTGGGTGACAGAGTCCATTCCAAGCTCTAGGTTATTTCCTTCGAAACTCCCTTATTGTATGTTGTTTCTTTTTCCTCTAGCTATTCCAATGTAGGTTATCGCCATCGAAAACCTTGGATTTAAGAGGGGATTTCCTTGGCTCATAACCAGTCCTTGGGCAATCTATGGCTTGTACTTCAAGGTCAAGATTGGGAGTAGGTCTTGAAGAACGGAACTCGTTGAACATAGTTTCCGACTGCTACGACAGCGCAATACGATGTTGGAATGGTGGGATGAATCTTTGGACTCAACCATACCTGACGGCCATCGGCCTGTCGGGGTCCGTCAATACATACATGACCCACATATTTCAGATCTCCGGACAAAACTAAGGAGTGGGAGAGTTTACTACTACCACACGGAATGGTGAAAGCTTCCAAGCCGATATGTTCTTATAGGTCGAGTCCCGTGGCTGGTCGACTACCGAATGTAGTCCAAGAAAGGAAGCTCCGACTACTGAGATCACCACAGCCATCGCCCACGATGCTACTATGTCACGATCACGAGGACCAAGATCTCACCTGCTACTGGCTACTGATAATGGGAGCGTGGTGTGCCGCTGTAACCCAATATCTGGGAGAAAATGTGAGGATTAATACGAGTAGATTGTCTACACACAAACTCGGGAATACGAGGCGTGGGCGATATGCTATCTGAGGATTACGCGGCAATCTACACCGAGATTCGAGTAGAAGGGGGTACAGCACATCCCGACTAACAACCTCGGGCATAATCGATGAGGATGAATAGGAATACATTTCATAGAAGGCCAGGGCCCGAAGGAACACACCGACCGGGAAAGCTCCAGATATTTGTGGTTACTTCGGTATTCGGAGCTACATGTAATTATCTGGTACTTCAATTCATGCTCGTATTGAAATAATTCCGCAATATCTATAATTACTCTAGGCACCCAATCACGTGTCGCTAGACGTATCTGCAACGAGTACATGCCGAAAAGAGCCCAAATCATCAACTAAGCTTTTCGACCCGCTATCGCGTGAAAAGGGGATGCCAATACGAGACTAGTAGTGATGCCATGTATTGAGATCCTTGCGAGCCATGTGTTGTGGGGGTTACCAGAATAAGGCATGTTGAGGTTAGGACTGGTCTGCAAGATGGATTGGGTAATGATCCTTTCCGTAGCCTCGTCGTGCCTTACGATACTGAATTATATCCATGGAGTTCTTCACATTCAAAACCGAGTGATTGCCCCTGGGAGGAGTTCAATGAGTTACAATGCTGGAATAGTTGAAAAGTAAATCATAGAACAATGTCTATCGAGCAATGGTGACTGACTGTGTAAATACGTAGGTCGCTTATCAAACATCGATTCAATAGATGGTGTATTCTAGCATACTACATCCCATTTCGAGTTTACAAGAATATAGCAGTCGACGTCGCAATCGAATAAGACGGTTTCTTAGGTTCACATTCTTACACCTGGCTAGGGGTCTCACATTGGGAGGTGGGGGCCATTGCGCGATCTAGGAACATACAGCTTCGATCTGGTCGGAATTATGTACCCAAGGTAAAGACTGTAAGCCGTTCTCCCCTCAGAGAACTCCTAGGCAAAGTATGTACAGGCGGCAGCCAGGATCCTGCCTGTGGCTCGCGACCTTTAGTCCACGGCCACTTCTCCCCCGATAATAAGTGTCATACAATGTCACGCTCCCAATCCATGCTCATACAGGTGATTGTTGGGTTACATCCACGGTTTTTGTAACCGTAATGCCCGTCTTGCTCAGGGACGTCATCCGATACGAATCCCTCGTGGATACCACGTTCGCATCCGCCAATATTCCCCGTTGGCTCCATGCATCTGGTTCCCCGATTGCATTCCCGCTATGCTTGGAGTTGTAGGTGCGTCCATAGGTGCCGGCATACGATCCGTACGTGTTGCCGGTCTTGGGCTTGCGTGGTTGGATGCCGCAAGCCTGCATTATGCTCACGTACGCTGGTCTGCAAACAGGAAGCCCGATGCAGATCATGGTCACGGCCATCTCAGCACCGTGCCAGAGGTAGAGAACCGCAGCTGTGTGCGAGTTCGCGGTCAGCCAATGTCCAAGAAGGATGGAGCAGAATACAGAGGGCTTACCCGAGTTGGCCTCTGTGTTGTTCACGGCCGCATAGATAGTAAGGGCCCTTGCGATACCACAGCCGGCAGCGATGACTCCCAAACTCATACTGCCTTGAATCAAGAACTTTTCCCTCTTAGGCCTCTGAAGCCGGCGGAGCAGATACCAAGGCATAGCCGCGTACCATAGGTCAATGGCAACACTGAAGCCCGCCGCCACCTGCATCCAGTGCATCGCGGGGATCACGCTCGAGCAGAGCAACGTTGAACCTGCCAGGGCGGTGAAGCACCGTGCCCACATTGCCATCATTGCGCCGAATGAAACGATGCCGAAGGCCAACATGGGTGCAACGATCAGGATCTTCCATATCATCTGAGATTGATGTTGCGGTACCAGGCGCATGAGGAAGACAACCAGTGAGACCTTGGCGACAATGAGGCCAATGCTTGCGATATCATAGAGGACGTTCTCGAATACTATCGCGAGGGTGACATCGCCTGTTGTCATTGAGTCGGGCAGTTGACTGCCAAGGCCATGGTAGCTATAGAACGTGATCATGGCATTGTATGCCAGGAGGAGGGTCTACCGGGTGGAAAGAAAATTAGACATCATTATCCTCCTGTTAGGGCACAGCGGAGTGTCATCAAGAAGAAAACTTACGAAGGCGACATTATACAAGTAGTCCTCCGCGGAGTAGAATTGGAGGATCTTGACCCGAGAGAATAGACGAAGGATGACAAAGAATGATGTTACGAAGAACAGCGTCCACAGGACTGCGATGACCCGGACATCCCAAGCCGTAATGGGGAAGTAAGTGAGATTCGAACTCTCATTAACGCCCATGCCATCTTCGCTTTTCCTTGGTATGGAAATCATGTCGACATTACCACACAAACTCACTCCCCGGATGGAACAGACAGTGTCGCCCGTGTGAAGGGTCCGGTAAATCGCAGATCACCGGCGAGTTGGGGGCGAAAAACCGCGGCGCAGGTAGCAGCAACCCGGTGGCTGACGGTGTACAGCAGTAAAGCTGCTTGGTATTGTTGAAATTGGAGCTCGACCAAGAGGAAAGGATGGAAGATTTCCCCGGAGCTCTCAAGATGTCAGGCACCACGATATACATACATGACAGAGCTCGCGTGGGCAAAAGATGGGAGGGAGGTAGCTGGTGCCACAGGTAACAGGTTATACAAGCAACGGAGACCGAGGCGGATACTTGACCGACAGAACCGGCCGTGGCCTGACAGCTGACTGTTCTCGCAGGGTACACGAGACCCCCAAGAGCGACTTGATTGCGAAGAGGACTTGAGCATGTGGGAAAAAGAAGGCCTTTCATCAAAGCACTCCCACCCCCAGTTCGCATTCTAAGGTGATTTAGGCAGGAGGCGCATGTCAATCCCGGCCGATCCTTCGTTGTTATCATGTACGCCACTTTATGGGCAGCCAATCCGGATATACAGCCGGTCTGGTCTCGCATGGCCGGGCATGGGGGAACAAGCCAACCGCGTGGCAGCATGGACCTAACTATGCACGATGAGCGGCGATGGAGAATAGGAAATGTGGATGGGGAAATGTTTCTTTTCCTCGTTGGTTAGATATCGTTGTCATCCCACATTTTAACGACTTGTCCGTTCCCAGTCTACTGGATCCTGTTGGTGTGACTTCGATCAAAGCGTCTCGAAGCCCGTGCTTATCTTCAAGGATTCAAGCCTATTAAATATCTCCGCTAGACTGCAGCTCATCACTCTTGATATCGGAGCACCCCCAAGTTGCGCAATTTCACACGACATCTGCAAAACCTCATGCAGGGGACGCCCAACTTAAAAAGGCGCTTGGCTCCGCTAGACGGAGAGTGGCCAACATTGAACATTGGAGGAGGCAGTGATTATGTACGGACAGGAGTCCTTGAATCGGTCAAGCCCACTATATAGGCACACACTTTACTCTGCCGGGACGTTGGCCTGCAAGGGCAATGAGGGAACCATGAGACTTATTGGGAGTTGGGAGATTGCAGATATCGTGGACTTGCATGGATACGATGACTGGGTAACACATGCATATCCCGGAACAAAAGGTCAAAACGCACAGCATACGGGTACTATCAAAGCAAGCGGCCGCTTAAAGTTGCAGACGCATATAAACCTGTTGGACTGCTGAATGGTCTCAGATGTTTATACAATAATTACTTGATCAGTATGTACCTCGTATGTGACTTGCCAAGAGCATGCAGCGTCTCACGTTTGAGCCACGCTATCAATTACCTACCTCGGGTGCCAGACTCTGTTTGTAACTACATAGTATCGTCGAAACCCATGTCTGGCTGCATAATCGTTGAAACATCACATACCACGTGCATCAAGATGCAAGCAGCTGCTGCCCTTCATATCACACTGGAGCTTACTAGTCAGGGCTCATGGCAATTCCACCAGTCCGAGTGGCGCATGTCTCGTGCCGGATCGGCTCGCAGGTCTGGACTTACACGTGTGGACCGAATCTATACCCCGAACGGGGAATACCTCCGATAGGACAAGTTCCAAGGTTGGTCTGCTGGTGTCTCATAGTGGGAATGAACAGGTGCATTAGCCAGGGGCTCGAATCTGGTTCGGACCAAACCGGAGGGGCGGTTTGTCTGTGTATATGAAACCGTGCGGTGCAAGTCTCCCCTGTAGAATCTAGACATTCTAGGCTGCTTGTTGCACAGCGCTGGGGAACCCTTCCAATTGGGCGTCCAAACAAGACCGTGGTTACACGCGCCACTTTGGGCGATATGATAGGAACTTTAATGGAGGCGGAAGATATTCATCGGACCGAATCGAGCAGATGTTTTGTAACACTGTTCAACATCAATGATGAGATTTCTCCCAAGTCTACTACGTAGCACCTATCAAGACCGCTTCGAGAAACCTGCTGTGATCTGCAGCTGGAGACTCCAAAGCATGACGACCCATGTACAATGCTCGCATCATACTGCTAGCTCTAGGCCAACGACGCCCTTGATGCCCCTTCGAGTTACTGCAACCAAGTTAATATACTACTCACTGACAATCAAACCTTATTATTCGTTTCAACTCCACAAACCCACAATGGTATTACACCGTGGCTCGGTTCCTGCCGGCTGGAGCCCAATGCCTGTAAAGGAAGCATGGTAGGGGAGATGGGCCATAAAGCCAAAACGTACTATCCAAATCTGTTTTAGCTCATAGACCAAGATTAACACGTAGCATAGGTGTACGATATCGACTTCAAGTCCATTGGGAAACTAAAGTGTGGACAGGGGAGGTGTTTTGTGGTGCTAGGGGTAAGTATTGCGTGATGGGCCACCGAAAGACGCTTCAATCATCTCACTTGATATGCAAGCACATACAAAATCCACGACTACAACCTCATCAATGGATTCATCACCGCATATGTGGAATAATTCAGTACGATTGGGCTGTAGACAAGGTCGCTGTCGATCGTGACTCGAGATGGTCTGCGACCATTCGAAAGGTGCGCCTGCGCCTACAATGGGAACACTGCAACAAAGAGTTCTTCCGATACCGCATTACTCAGACCCTCCATTTTGTCGAAGAATGGGCTTAAAGAACGGAAGGGGTGAAGAAGAAAAGACCATCACCTGGGCAGTTAGTATACTCCCCAAAGAACATCCTGCGATGTTGCATCCCCTGAGCAGCTCATTGTCCCCTTGGATCCCACCTTTCCGGATCCACCGAACATGCTAATTGAAGTCGTAATGATGTCGATAATATCCTGATTCCCGATAGTAAAATCGACGTTCCCGACCGGATTACCCTGCCCCTGGATGCCGAAGGCACAGGTGCCGTATTGGACCAGCTGGTGCTGGACGCCACTAGAGTCAACGGTCCAGTCGCCCCCGAGCTGAATGTTGGTCGCAATCTGCTGGCAGTCGGAAACGGTCGGCGAGGCGTCGCTGGTCTGGTCGACGAAGGTCGAGTCACCGCAGTAGGCCTCGCCCTGCGGCTTGTTGCACGGGAAGTTGTCGGCGCTGGCCAGGGAGCTATTGAGCGTGATGACCGCGTCCCAGTTGGTATATGCCAGCTCAGCACTGCAGACAGGTATGCGAATGAAGCCAGGGGTAGTGATGTCCGTGTTGTACAGGTCATCAAGTGTCGAACTGGAAGTAAAGTCGGCAGAGGAGGCACCGTTGCTATTCCCATTCGCCACGTACGTCCTTATCGACCTAAATATCAAAGCAATCAGAAAAGGCTGGTGCAGTATAAAAGGAAGGAAAAGAAGATGGGGCGTACCCAGTGATCATTTCCGATAATGTGAGGCCTCCATAAGCAGTTCCATCTAATTGGTCCAAACCAGCGGGCGCCTGAAAGTAACTGCTGGCACACCCATCATTGATACAGAGCTCTGCATCACCCTTCGCGGCAACCAGGTAGTACAGTTTGTTGTTATAACAGCCCCGCGTCGCCGATGCTGTGTCGTCAGTGAGATACTGATCCAAGGGGTTGCCAGTTGTGTCACAATCGTAACCGGAGTCAAGCACAAATGCGTGGGTTCCTGAAAACGTCCATCCGACTGGGATGGTGTATGACCAGAAAGCAGTCGTAATATTTCCCTGCAGATCGGTGTTGGATGTTGGCGCGGGGCTTGGGGTATCATCACTCGTGCCAGTAGCATGACCGTTCGCGCTACCCTCTATGAACCGGCCATTAGCAATGAGGTTAGTCAATGTATTGATACTGCTGTCTGAGCCGTTGTAGAGGTTCTGGACGGCCTGCTCCGTGACTGCTTTCCAGCCGGAGACAAATTCAGCCATATACTGCTCGAACTCGTCCTGCTTAGTCGCAGTCCAGACTCTGCCACGGTGAAATTAGCATTTACTTGCATGATCTAAGTAGGACTAATTATGGCTTACGAGCTATCGCCGTTGACTAGGTCTTTCGCAACCGATGTGCCAGCTGCTATGAGCGCAAGGGTCCCGTCCTTGGCCGTATCCTTGTCAAGGAAAGCCAAGAAGGAAGGCAGTGCCTCCAAGTCTAGTTCGAGGCGGGCCTCTGTCAGATAGAGCCGTTGAAAAGGGGGGGGGGATGTGGATACGGAAGTCACTCACACTCATTGAAATATACGGCTGCACCAACAGTCCCTAGGAGTCCAACCACGTCTAATAGGATTTGGATGATTTTCTCATCACTCGTATCTGGCAATGGCGTGAAGTTGTCTTCATACGCTGTAAAGCTGGGGAATATCGAGCTAGAGGCCGCATCGTTGAGGGCATTATAGTAGTTCTCGTAGAGCTCATGGATAAGGACCAGCGAGTTCCATATCACGTAACCCGCTGGTCCCGTTCCCCCGCCTACCGCCTGGGTACAGACGATAGTAGTATCACAATTGTTATCCTGAAATAACTCACCACAATTTGCGTTTTCTCCGACATGGAACGTGTTGGCGATAGACTCGGAAAATGTCAAGTTGCGTGCGGGCCTGTCGATCTTGGTCCATACGTCGATAGCATCCTGCCATGCATCAGAGCAATCCAGCATTTCCCACCGTTCCTGGGCCGTTAAATCGTGGAGGTCAGCTACTCCCTGACTACTGCAGTCCAGCTCCGTCCAGTTTCCGGTGCGATTTCCTTCCTCATACGGGTCTGACCCAGAATTGACTCTTTCTATGAAGATGGCCCAGGACTCTGTGCCAGCCGGGGCGTCCTGGTAATCCTCTAGATCTGTTGCCCAGTCTGTCGTGCCACCCATTTCCAGGAGCTGGTACACAGAAGCACGCTCAGCCTTAGTGTCCTCGTCCATCCATGCGACCCATTGGACATCGTCGTACACTAAGATGTTGCTATTGCTACTGTCGTCGACAATGTTGTAGTTGACGCGGGATCCATCGGTAATTATGGCCTTGATCTCGGCGTCGGAGATGTATCCTGCGGTGACGGTGCAAATCCCCTCTTCGGCGTTTGAAACGGTGGATGATCCGGTGAAAAGACAATCCTCTGTGTAGCAACCCGCTGCGGCCATCTGGAATGATCGGCCGTAGCTTGTGACGCCGACAACAACCTGATTAGACGGCACACCGGCCTTCGTGATCATGGACTGGGATAGGCTTCTGTCAGAGTGTTTTTTTCAAGTCCAGGAAACCAGGAATAACTGGGCAAGTATAACCGCAGGGAATTACCCACTAAAGAATTGATAGTCTCTGTCAAGTTGACTTGGCTGCGTAAACAGTTTCCGGTAGGACACCCAGGATTGGAATATGCATTGCCATAGTCCCACTACAGTAGTCGCATCAGTTAGCTCTCTGGTGGCTTGACAAGGTAAGAAGGACGGTTTGAAACCTGACCTGGCCGTGAAGATCATAAGTCATGAACACGATATAGTCAACCAGGGCTGACATGGAGCCTATGGGATAACCTTTGAGATACTTGCGTTTCACGGTGTCAGTAGATACCCCTGGAATTGTTGAGGACGCTGTGATGGGTTGGAAGGTCAGGAGGGAATCTGAAAGACTCACCCAATACGAAGACGGTGCTGCTATCGAGATAGACTTGTCTGTTCCCAGAAGATTCCTGAGAACGACCAGGAAAGCAAAATAATTTTCCCCGTCATCCGTACTGGCAGCTGGAATACCAGGGATGTCAGGGGCCTGTACCCATGATATCGTTGTTCAGCTTGTTTTTCTGGTCAATTGAATTCCATTTACCAGGGCCTACTTACACCCGGGTATTCCCAATCTAGCAGGAGTTATTAGCAAATTCGGTGGACACCATACCATGTAGGTGTCGGACTCACCAATGTCAACACCATCCAGGCCGTTCTCTTCAACAAAGTTCGCAATGTTAGTGGCCATAGTCACCCTGTTCGTCGACGTAACACCATTCCGGAAGATATAGTACGTGCTCGGGCTGGTAGAAAAGTCCCAACCTCCAAAGCTCACGATCTTTTTGAGACCACGTATAGCCTTGAAGTTGCTGAACTCATAGGTCGCCATAGCGTCGCCGGTAAGGACCTCGTAGTCATCAGATAGGGTAGCAAAGGCGTAGTGTACGTGGGTGTACTTGTCTGTGTTGATCTGCTTGGCATCCATATACAGACAGGGGCGGTTGAAGTCATAACTTTCGAAATAGGTTACACTTCGAAACTCGTCAGGAGCGCCACTGAAGATGATGTCGGTGCCACAGTTGGAGATACAGCCATTGGTCCCTTGTTTGGCGGTGCCCGGGGCTCCGGTGCTTGTATTGGTACAAAACTCGGATGTGGTACCACACTGGCCCCAGACATCGCAGCATGCATTCAGGGCACAAGGATTCAGGTCCGATAGAGCAGTACCGTCGGTGGGCTTCTCTGTCCCTGGCACTTGGGGACCACAGAGCGCATTAGCCAGCGAGGCCGGCATAGGAGGATCTCCAGTACTCAGGCAGATGATGGTGCCGACCCAGATGTCGTCACAGCCATTCCAGGCCCAGGTGTTCTCGTTGTAGTCTTCCAGGTCATCCACAGTTAGACTGTACTCGGCCGCAAGTCCTGAGCAGGTATCGTCATTAGCAATGGTGTAAGTGGCACACGAGCCATCATCATTCGGCTTTGGTGCAAAATCGGGCAGGGTTCCATCCGAGCAACAAACGTGCTGGTATGGCTGGAGAGTAGAGCAGAGATCATCTTGTGGGTTGTACTTGGTGAAATCATTGCCCGATATCCCACACTTGGAAGCCAGTGAGGCACAACTATCCCCAAACACAACCTGGACAGTTGTGCAGTCGGCGCGTCGTGACAGATGAGATGTCGTATTATTGGTAAAGCTGCTGCTGCTGTTGTTGGTCACATTTGAAGGTGATATCACCGAAGGGCTAACGAGAAAGGCCTGCGCTGTGATATTCCTGCCACCGACGAATCCAGACAAGCATTCTGCGTGTGATAACGATGTGAGTGCACTCTGCGTGGTTGAAAAGGTCCCGTTGGTACTCGCCACAACTCCGAATACATGGTCGGCGTCACCACCGTCCTCGCAGAACTGCATAGCGACTCCTCCAGCAGCAACGCGTGGGTCGACCGAGACCAGGTTGTCCTCGAACAACTTGAGCGCCGTCGACCCTGTGTCTTCATTCTGCAATGCCTTGCCAACATAGAGGCCCACTGCAGCATTTGCAAATTGAGCGAAAAGGTAAACGGGTTTGTTTGTCGGTGCGTGTCCATTTGTTAGATACCAACGCATCTGCCTCGAGAGTGTGCGCACGGCTGCAATGGAGCTTGGTCCCCCAGATTGTCCTGTCTCGGGGGCAGGCCACCAGCCAAGCTCATATGTGCTGTTGACAATACCGGTAACGGAGACCGGGGCTGTGGTGTTTGGCGTCTGCGTCCAGTCGGGCCCCCAGACGCTACATGCGTAAAGACGATGGTTGCTCGCTGCATCGTCAACTTTATCGAAGAGAGAGAAATCGAGAAACATGGCCTCTGCACATTGACTGAACTGGTCGAAATTGTGGTATAGAGACCAGTTGCCTGGAGATGGCCCGGCATCACTACAGCGTGCAGGGCAAGCATCCAAGCCTCGATAGTATGGACTTCTGCCGCCCTTGGTCGTTTGGGACGCAAAGACGTGGGCGCCAAGGTGAAAGAACACGACGCCCACTAAAATCCTCAACAAGCAGTGGAGAGTCATTGTGTTCAGAATAGAGCGAATGAAGAATGGCAAATGAGCCGACTTGAGCTCGGAGTGCTACCTATCTCGCGTCCTGGAACTACTCCAAAGTTCTAACGTCTTGGTTCTTATTATATTTCCAGACACCACTGCCACTTGTCCTTCAGTATCAAGACGCGAAAGCAACAGGGGGGCAAGGTCCAATATGGATTGTACATATGTACACCAGCTGTTTCTGCCCTTGACATTTCGTCTCCATCCCTCATAAACACATGAAATTCCTGGCTTGTGCTTGCTCATTCCCGAGTAGCATACGCATTGGGACATACGCCGTTACGTGTAGGTCAGCTGAATGCTGAGAGTTTGGATCATCTCCATCCTTCCTGAAATATGGTTCTCATGGCTGGCGGTTTTTCCTACCCAAGATGCCTGAGTAGTATAATTATTGAGACATTGTTGCATGCATGTGGAGTGTCAGATGATTGATGAAAATCCGGATCGCCTTCCAGCTGAACTTTCTCGCCTTCACATGATTTTCGAATATTAACACGGCATGTAGTTAGCCTCGCAGGATATTGCCTACATGACAGCTTCTTCGAATGTGGAGTTGCATCTGAAGACACAGCAAAATCGACCGAGGTCCTGCCGTTGCCGCTGTAGTTGGGCTTACTTCTCATTTCTGGTACCGGAGCAAATAGTCTGCCCGTGATTACTACCCAAGAATCCTACAAGATTACATAGTACCAAGCATACACCTGTGTATGGGTCCCTTTCTTTTCAGGATGCTCCACAACATCCATGAACATGGAAGCGAATCGCGATACGAGTCAACATACGATTTTATCAAGGCATCGATTCACGCCAGAGACTACCCTAGTGAAGTATATCGGGCACAACCCTGGGAAGGCAGCAGCCGTGCATGCTTTGGACTCTGTACAGAATACCTATGGCCGAAGTTGAAGATGTGATGCCTTATGCATGTAAGATGTGACGCATATGCAGTCAACCGCCCCCCCCCCCCCCCCCCCCCCCCNGTTGGTGTACTCGAGAGTCTTCAGCAACCCCGAAACTGTGCCTACCTAGGTACTTATGTACAGAAGTATCTAAGGTATATCGGCCCGGACCTCCCAAGGCTGGAAGTCACCGGTCACATATGGACCAGTAAGGTTACTCGCGAACTGTACATATTGAACCTCCTACTTTGAAATAATGTTACAGGCTTCCGAACGAGAGGCTGGCGTGAGTATGTGGTTCCATCCCATTAATACATACATTAGTCAGTCACTCAAATATTTACATGCGACCATATCTATTCTTCGTATCCAGTAAAGATAGTTAGGTCTTGTAGGACACTTTCCCCCCATGCCTGCAGGAACCTACAGCACGAAGTCAGGGATGCTGGCATAAACAAGACCCAGAAGTCCGAACACCACGGCCCCAAACTCCATCCGCAAAGCCAAGCTGGCACTGGATGTCTGAGACGGTTGCGGGCACCCGGTTGTAAGGTCTGGATGCGAGCCCGCGCATGCAGAGGCCGTGATGCCAGCTGAGATGCTTGAGGCCTGCGCGGTACCAAGCGCAAGGGCGCAGGGGTCCGCAGTTGGCGACGGCTCCGCGAGCACGGCGCAGGAGTTTCGGCCAGCCTCTCCATGGTTATCTCGATATGGTATCGTCCCGACTACGTCGAATGTCTGGTTGGACATGGTAGCACATGTGTCTGGGCCCGTGGCGGCAACCAGATCAGGCTGCTGTGCGCCATTCTTGAGGGTGAACGTGACATATTTGTTTCCGCTCCAAAAGCTGGGATCCGTCGAGCCGTCGTTGGAGCAATTGGTGGCATACACATACCAGAGAACCTTGTAGTCGCCCTCGGTTACGTTGAGCAGCGGGGTGTAGGTATAGATGTAGTATGGGTCGCTGCTATAGTTGGTCGAGGTCAAATCCCAGAAACCTGAGAAGAATGAATCATCTGAATTGCCGATCTCCCCGATTTGCCAGTCGATGGTAAGACCGAGAGCAGACGCGGCTTGGGCGTTCTGGATTGCGAAGACGAGGGGCATGAGCTCTCCGGGAGCATAGGTGTTGTCACGCGGGAAGACGAGGTCGAGTTCGACAGTCGTGGGATATGTCGTTTGGGCGGCTAACATCCCCGCGTGGGCGAGGAAGTACGCGACGAGAATCGGATGAGGGGTGATCATGGTTCCCAGACTGTGAGGACTGAGGTAAAGTCCAGTACAGCTGAGCACTTCGCGCTCTGTGACTGAGAAATGGGGTGGCGGAAACCCTAGGGTGTGAAGGATGAAGGATGCAATGCAGAAAAAATATCTTGTTGAAAGTAATCCGTAAATTAAAGGAGAAGGTGTGCCAAGTCACGCGGTTGACATGTCCCCAATGCTACAAAGAGGAACGTGACAATTATGCTTGAATGTATGGTTGTCGCTTACATGCTGCATATATGATGCCCATAGGTACCCTAGGGTACTTAGTACTTATGTACATCCGACATGTCTCACAGATCGAGTACAGTAATGTAACTTCACCCAACCCCGGCCTGCAGACTACACCACACTAATTGCCGTATAGAGGAATATTCTAACTTGTGGCCCAACCTTCTCAGGGCCCGCAGAGAACGGGCAGTAAGAATTAGAACGTGATTAAAATAAGGGTCCACCTGGTAACAAAGGGACCAGCTACATAAGTATAGAGGTCAGCCTAATGTAACGTCGGTGAGTACAGAACGCTGCTGAGGTCGGATCACTCGCCGAAATATCCGGCTACATGGCAACTGCCTGGCCCCGGCCGGACATGAGCTCTATGCACCAGGCTTCGAAGGCGACCTCTGGAGGAGTCATCTCAGCAAGAAAACGTGTTTACCGCCGTAAATCATGTACGGTTGCTTCGCAGGATACAGAATCTAAGAGGTTGTACGTAACATGGAATCCGTATTCAACCCCGCAATTAATACATATCAGTGAAGTCTGGGTGTCCAATGACCATTTGGTAAGGTTGCCTGACAATATCTGGGTCTATGCCGACTTATAAATTGTGTCGATGCCTCCTTTGTTCAAACCGGATCTCGAACGTCCAGAAACAGGTACATGTATCGAGGCAGCAGCTGATACCAGCACCCGAACAGGGTCATATGATAGTCACCATCAACCTTGAATGCGACCATTTGCACGTCCAGGCTTCCAAGGTCCAGTGTACCCGTGGGCTTACACATGCC
The DNA here is from genome assembly GCA_003795315.1 of Cytospora schulzeri. Lineage (NCBI taxonomy): Eukaryota > Fungi > Ascomycota > Sordariomycetes > Diaporthales > Cytosporaceae > Cytospora > Cytospora schulzeri. The sequence continues at coordinate 140,802 of LKEA01000010.1, read as the reverse complement.
AAGTTCGGAGTCAAGACAACCTAACCGGCGACACATTTCATCAATCTCCAGGGCTGCTACAGTATGGAATTGGGCCTTACAAATGGTTGGATGCTGTTACGCTTGGGCCAACGCACAGAGACCTGAACTGGAAAGCCGTATCCTCTATTATCGACCAACGACTCCGGTCTCAAAGTATCGTGAATGCTCCTGGGTCAGTATACCATATAATCGCCGCATGCGAAACTTCCGTAGTCGATCACCATGGTCAGAATCCTATTCCAGACTAAGCCCTGAGTGGGGAGGGGATGGGCCGAGAGCACTATCTAATGCTGCAAATATTATGCACACGCAGCATCACTATTCCCTGAGTGGGCACCTGCATATCTCCTGCCTCATACGAGAATGTAAGCCATCTTGAATGGGCGCTGACATGGACGGCTTGCTTAGGAATAAGCACTTGGGGTCGTTGCCCCAGGTGTTCAGGGATCGAGATATCTCGATAGCACTTAAGGGCATCCTTCCCAGGTGATTTTGTGACCCGTCCACACTGAGGCGCGTACCTTTCCAAGCAAAAATTGCTTTATCATTGATCTCTGATATCTTTCTCTGTTTCTCTCAAAATCTGAATTCTGCATCAACTCCACGGCTCCCTGATCATTCTCCAGCCCAGCACAATGGCCGCTAAGCTTATCCTCACACTGGCCTATATTGTTCCTGCCATCGCGCAGACAGTCACTTGCAGCTACAAGGTAGTGGCCAGCAATGGAGATACCTGTGCTTCTGTGGCCAGCTCCTGGGGCCTCACCGAGAGTGGATTCGAGTCCCTGAACCCAGGAGTCGTCTGCCCAACGCTCGTCGTCGGGCAATCATACTGTGTGCTCGGGAAGGTCACCACTTCCTCATCCAAGAGCAGCAGTTCCAGTCCTACGACTTCGTCTACGTCGTCCAAGACAGTCACCACTCCTTCTACCTCGAGCACTGCCCCACCCACGACTCTAACCCCCTCCACGACATCGTCAACAACTTCTTCAAGCGGGCATGAGCCAACTCAGCCCGGTCTTGCAGCGAACTGTGAGCCATTTCCTCGAAGTTTCATTCAGTCTACAGAGGAAATACCCTGAATGGGATATTAACCACTCGATAGGCAATAACTTCTACCTCGTGCAATCCGGTGACACTTGCATAACAATCGAGTCCAAGTACGGCATTACCGCAACCGAATTCTACACCTGGAACCCGGCCATTGACTCAAGTAAGCTCATGCCCCAAGCAAACCTCAGGCCATCATCTCTAGCATGGGAGCCACTGTTAACATACACACCTTCCAAAGCATGTTCCAACCTGTTCCTGGACTATTACTGGGTTTGTGTCGGCGTCCCCGGCGCCACGACGACGTCCTCTTCTGCGGCTCCCACGCCCACGGGCCCGACGCCGCAGATGCCTGGCATTGTTTCCAACTGCGCTGACTATTACCTCGTGGCTTCTGGCGACACTTGCGAGAAGATTGACTCGGCCAATGGTATCACCTTGACAGACTTCCTCTCGTGGAACACTGATGTGGACGCGAACTGCGATAATCTGTGGCTTGGATATTATGTCTGTGTTGGTGTTTGAGATACTCTTTTTGGGGGTATCCCATGCTGGACGGTTCATGGTACGCAGCTGGGAAGATGTAGCACCATGTTGGAGCAAAACAACCATTTTCACGTTCACATATAAATAAGCCTTTGAATGAGGTGTGAGGCTGTAATGCTGGATACTGTACAAACTGTTGATCAAACCAGTGCCACAAATTTTCCCTTCTTACAAGTGTCTCATTTTGCTTTTGGGCCCGTTTTCATAAACTTTACCACGTGAGGTGACACAAAATAGGCGGTAATGAACCGTAAGGTCGGATTTGTGAGAGACTCTGTCTACACTTCGAGATTGTAGACTTTCCACACACTCCTCGGGCCATATAATAAGTTACTTACACCAGTCGTAGCGCTATAGTCCCGTCCACGGACTATATATGGTATACGCAAACGCGAGTGCAAAGAAGAGCGCGAAGGCGGCAGAATGGAAAGACGTTGGAGGACGTTGAATCCGGTCCCCAAAAGCGCTCCCGATGATCCCCCACATCCCAAGAATTCAGGGGTTCGTTTCCATCACGGGACGATTCAGGTACCAAGATATAGAGTCCACAACTCGGCGCCCCCGTTGTGGTGCCATCGTACATATGATCTCCGGTCCTGCTGGTGCGGATCTCTGATGATCTCTGAATCGGGGAAAATAATAAAAGATCACCAGGACGCTTGTGCCCTGTCACACCTGTGTACATAGTGCCTCTTCCGACCGGAGAACTTCTCCATTCCATTCATTCCCCCCAAAAACCTGATGATCACAGGCATTAATCCCCGGATCGCCATGTGGTGTAAAAGCCACCCCGTCTCAGCTTCCCCCGCATCGCTTCCGAGGGAAAAATCAACTACCGCGTCGGGGTGACGACGCCGTCCCCAAATCCTAATTGACGAGATGTCCCGATTTCCCGCCGGTAACGGCTCATCAGACTTGGCATCAGCCTCCACTGCCCAGGATGATGGTGTCTTGGCCTCCTTGGCCTTTAGTAAGAAATTACGATCACATAAAGGCCCGAATGTGATTCATGATCTCATAGGCTTGGAGGAAATCTACCATTGATGGGGCTCATTTTCGGCTCAAAGGTCAGAGCGGAGGTCTTTAAAAGCATGATGGCGGCCTCTCTCACTCCCTTGTGAGGGGAAAAGCGAGCTTCGGGAAATCTTCAGTCGAGAGATCAGGAGGATACTTGCGAAATCATGGCCTGGTCAACACTTCCAATCGTTGCCTTCTTGGCCATCGTGAAAGCCCAGGACGTCCCTGCGCAGGCTCAGGTCATTGACCAGAAGAGCTTCAATGTCATTTCTAACGTGCTGCCTTCGACGGAGGTCAATGGCAGCCAGGTCTTTGCGCCGCCTGGTGTCGCCCTGGAAGACCTCACGACCAAGCCCTTCCACATCTACGACGAGGAGTTCTACTCCATCATCGGCACAGAGCCCACCTTGACTCTGCTCGCCGAAACAGAGTCAGACCCTGTGTTCCATGAAGCTGTCGTGTGGTGAGTACACACCTATAGGCCGCCTACCTTGGCTGGAGTTGGACAGGTTGGGCTGGAGACTGACCATCCCACAGGTACGAGCCCACCGACGAGGTCTTCTTCGTCCAAAATGCCGGATCCGTAGACGCAGGGACCGGCCTCAACAAGTCCGCCATCATCCAGAAGGTCTCCCTCGCGCAGGCCGACGCCCTCAAGAGCCAGGCCAACGTCTCCGGACAAGTCACCGTCGACCTGGTCCCGTCCAACCCGGCGGTGGTCAACCCCAACGGCGCCGCAAACTACCGCGGCCAGATCATCTACACGGCCGAGGGTGCCGGCCCCCACAACACCTCCAACCTCGTCGTCATGAACCCCGTCGAGCCGTACAACACCACCGTCGTGGTGAACAACTTTTTCGGCCGACAGTTCAGCTCGCTCAACGACGTGGCCATCCACCCTGGTAACGGGGACGTCTACTTCGTCGACACGCTGTACGGATGGCTCCAGGACTTCAGGCCCGCTCCCGGCCTGCAGAACCAGGTGTACCGCTGGAACGACCAGACGGGCGCAGTGACCGTTGTTGCTGATGGCTTTGTGCTGCCGAACGGTAAGGAAGGAATCCTGTGAAAGCATGGGCAGGGTGATCATGTAACTGACCTTGTGGTGGTGACAATCTAGGAGTCGGCTTCTCTCCAGACGGAGCCTACGCGTATCTCACCGATTCGGGCGTCATCAAGGGCTTCTCCGGGAACTTCTACACCGAGCCGGCCTCCATGTGAGTGGC